>JBBGZY010001835.1:2055000-2450000 GCA_037952925.1 Lithobates clamitans | reverse complement strand
GGGCTCCCCCTAGGTTGTAATTCAAACTACAAAATAGAACTGTGATGCTTTGTAAACGATGATAAAAGTTCCTTGACTCCAGATATCTTCAGCTAGCCTGTAGTTTAAACTGCAGTATTTGTAATCCAATAGGGCAAAAGAGAGAAAGCAAACTGTAGAATAAATGGTACGTTGATAACTGTGTAACTGAAGAAATATGTCACTTGTAACTTCCTCCTTATGTGTGAGTGTAATACAGTACTAACTTTACAGCACAGGGAATAACAAACCCCAGAGTTCAGTTGTATGTGGCCTGTGAATAAGTGAATCACTTCTGTGGAACTACAAGTCTCACCAGCAGTCTTTAAATAACTCACTCAGCAAACAGTGCACTTTACTGAAATGGGCAGGTGCCCTCTCACCACAATAGACTCAGAGGCTGTGAGGCTCCATCCGCACTCCCTTCCTGATGTCTCTGTCTGATTAAAAGATGGCGCCGCCGTGCTGTACTGCTCCTCCAGATGGCTGAGATGCAGGAAAACTCCCAGATGTCCTGGCACTGCACACCGATCCGCTGGCTAAGCTGGCAGGGCTGTATTCTGAAGTCCCTCAGAGGCTGGCGATCCTGCTCTGCGCTGTATAGGTCACAGTCTCTCTGCCCTGGTCACACACACAGACCTCCTGCTGGCTGCTGAATGGCGTCCAGAGAGACCCAAAGCAGGCCACGCCTGTCCTTTATCTGTTTACCCAGCAGGCTGTTCTGTGACTTGGCATTGTGGGTCTGTGACTTGGCATTGTGGGTCCAGTAGTTCCCAAACTGAGTTAACAACATGAGTCACTTCCTCATCAAACTACATATCCCACAATGCATAACTGTTTGCCTCTTAAATGAAGGAAAGATCCTGATAAAGTTTCAGCGGTCACTAGAGGGAGCCAAACCCTTGCTTAAGAAACAATACATTACTTAACATGATAACTTTGGTAGCAAACCCCTGTGCTACATATATATATATATATATATATATACCGTATTTATCAGCGTATAACACGCACTTTTTCCCCCTGAAAATAAGGGGAAAATCGCGGGTGTGTGTTATATGCCGACAGCGTAAAAATCAAAGAGCCATCATCTCCTCTCTACTCGGCTCTCCGACACACAGTCCCGCCTCTGCCATCGGCATTGGACCAGTGTTCTGTCTATCACAGGAGCTGGTCCAATGCCAATGGCGGAGGCTGGACTGTGTATGTGACTGCCGACTGAGAACGAGGAAACAGATGATGGCTCGGTGATTTCATCCGAGATATGGTGAGCTGCATTGAGGGGGCAGATGGGCCCAGAACAGGCTGCAGATGGGCACACAACAGGCTGCAGGTATGTTTTTAGAAACAAAGTTTTGAGCCTTGGATGACCTTCAGCGCTGCATAAAAGCAACAGTCTACTCCCCTTCTGATCTGAGAATGGATTTTCCTATCTAACCAGTTCGAGCTAGAACTGTCATGGTGGCCTCCATCTGAAGTTTCACTTTCCATCAGTCACATGATGTTAACACCCATTTAACTGTTTGCTTGCTTCTAAGAAGATATGAATTCTGATTAGAACAACTATATGCATACCTCCCCATATTTTGAGATGGGAATGAGGGACACCTACTAACAAATATATGTAGGCATAGGACATGCCCCCTGTCACACCCCCTTAAAGGAGAATTAACAAAAAAAAAAAAATTAAATCCACAAGGACTTTTTTTTTTACCACTACTATTCCTTTATATTGGCTTTTAAAATGTACAAATGCAGCAATTTAGAAATTGGATGAAAGGTTTAGCACTGGGAAACGCTTTTTGAAAGATAAAAAGTGCATTTTATATACAACTATATGGATCAGACCAAAATGAGGGACAAAAGAGGAGGAAAGAGGGACAGAGGGACATTGCTCCAAATCAGGGACAGTCCCTCCAAATCAGGGACAGTTGGGAGCTATGACTATATGGTCACACCTAGATTACAGCTTAAAACACGCCTAGATCTTATGCACATTCATAACTATAAATTGTTTAACTTGATGTTTGTAAGACAGAGATACTTCCTTTCGCTTGGCTCACTGGAGGTGGGTCTCTGTGTGTTGTGTCTCTCCTCTGCAGTGTATGGAATAAATTGCACCTATTCCTATTCCTTTATCGATTTGGGCTCACTGTCTCATCTGAATGGTCTTGTTTGGAGACTCCCTAACCTGATTTAACAGCACCTATATGCTTACCAACATTAAAGGGAGCTCTATATGGACCATACTCACATTCTTCATGCAGGAACTGTCTTCCAGGAAGATCTGGTGCAAAAACATCAGTACCATGTGCAAGGAGTCTTGTAGGGCTACAATTCTCTGTCCCTGTCTCCCAATTGTTCTTCTGTGTTGTCACTCTGTCTTAGGGACTTTCAATATAAAACTACAGGCATGGTTTGCTGTTGTCACCATCAGGAAACCCACCAGAGAGATGCCATGCAGTCATCTCTGGAGTGGCCAGGAAGTGGCTGGAAAGAGGTTGCAGGAGATCAGCAGCGTTGAGATCCAACAAAGGATGAAAAAAGGTGAAAACAAAAAAATAGCGAAAGTACACACAATGTCATTCAGTTAGACTTTATATTTACCCATTGTAATCCAGTTTTGTATTCATAAACTGCTTAGCGACCACCCCATGCACATACACTGCGGCAGGGCGGCTATTCTGTGCCAGATCACATGCCTAGTACGTGATCTTACACTTCCAGGACTGGGTCGTGCGCACCCGCTGGCGCCCGCCAATTAGACAGTACAGAGGCAGAACGACATTCTGCCTATGTAAACAAGCTAAGCTAAGCAGGAACACGGATCTTTGCCTTCCCCTACACAAAGCACCTCCCCCACAGTTAGTAAGCACAACTTAGACATACAGTTAACCCTTTGATCACCCCTAATGTTAACCCCTTCCCAGCCAGTGACATTACTGCAGTGGCAGTGGATATTTTTTAGAACTGATCACTGTATTAGTGTGACTGGTTCCAAAAAAAGTGTCAGTTAGTGTCCGATTTGTCCAAAGCAATATTGCAGTCTTGCTATAAGCAGCTGATTACCGCCATAACTAGTAAAATAAATAAATAAATAAATAAAAATATCCCATAATAAAGCAATCAATATACGCTTATTGGGACTTTTTTCCCCCAAAATATGTAGCAGAATACATATTGGCCTAAATTGATGAAGAAATTGTATTTTTTACATTTTTTTTATTGGATATGCTTTATAGCAGAAAGTAAAAAATATTGCTTTTTTTTGTTTGTTTTAAAAATTGTCGGTCTTTTTTTGTTTATAGCACAAAAAAATAAAAAATGCAGAGGTGGTCAAATACCACCAAAAGAAAATTCTATTTGCGGGAAAATAAAGGACAAAAATTGTATTTGGGTACAGAGTCACACGACTGCACAATTGCCAGTTAAAGTAACGCAGTGCAGCATCACAAAAAATGGTCTGGTCATGAAGGGGGGTAAATCTTCCAGAGCTGAAGTGGTTAAAACACTTTCTGTGCATGTTATACATACCAGTAGGTCTGTCTTTGCTGTAGCATTTTTTTAAACCTCTGCTTAGTAGCATCAAAACTGATAGAGGAAGAGGAAGTTGTATTAGCCAACTGGGCACAGTGCTGTAATTCTATCAAATGGAGCTTACTGTACTGATTGCAGGAGACAACGGAGAGAGGATTTCAACAGTTAGCTGGGACTACTTCACCAGTCAATGTCATAACCAAACTGTATCGCCCTTATTCTAATTGTCCTTTCTGTCACTGACTCCTGTTTTACATTGTACTAAACCTTTCATTTATCATTAAGATTATTGCATAGGTTCATTTTCACTAAACAAAACCCTTATTCTCCAAAAACAATCGCTACACATCCACTACTTAATCTATTTTCATCATTTTTTTTCTTACTGTGATTTTTTTGTCACCTTGTCACTCTTTGAGCTCCTGAACTTCTCCTTTTCCCCACACTATTTTGTTTTAATGAGCAGTGCGATGTTTGCAGTTTATGTGCATTGCTCTGTGCACACTACAAATCCCATTGCCTATTGTCCATCTTCAAAAGAAAGTAAGGGAGCCTATGTAGGATAGCTGATATTCAAAAGGTGTTGGGCAAAGGGGAATGAGAGAAAATAAAGTATTGGAGGGCATTGGGAGTTGGATTGGGAGCTGATGGTGGGTGGGGAATGCAGGACCTGATGGTAGAGAGTGAGGGTAGAGAATGACATCTCATCATGAGAAAGGTCAAAGGACATACATGATGAAGGTGATAGGAAATACCTGGGAGATCAGACTCTGCCAAAAGATCAGACAAAGACATTGGACTTGGATAATGGAGAGCAGATGGGTAAGAGTTGGGCGATCAGGAGGAGGCCAAGATCAGAAGACGACATTGGACTTGGATAATGGAGAGTGGATAGGTAAGACCTGGGAGATCAGATGAAGCCAAAGATCAGAGGAGGATGTTTGACTTGTATAATGGAGAGTGGATATGTAAGACCTCAAAGATCTGATAAAGCCTAAAATCAGAGTGGGGCATTGGACTTGGTAAATGGAGAGCAGATAGGTGAGAGTTTGGAGATCAGGTAGAGCCCAAGATCAGAGGAGGACACTAGACATGGATAATGGAGAGCTATATGTAAGAGATGGGAGATCAGGTGGAGTCCACGTTCAGAGGAGGACATTGGACTTGGAGAGCGGATAGGTAAGACATGGGAGATCATATGGAGCCAGAGATCAGACAAGGACATTGGACTTGGATAATAGAGTCCCACAGATGAAGCAGTTAGAGGAATGAGACACACCATTTAACAATGAGAGGGGTGCTTAAAATGATCAGCTTTTTCCCCAAAAGGAGAAAAACTGTTTGCTGTAACTGATTATAAAGTGTGAGCTGGAGTTTGGATTCAATTTGTTATCTAAGCCTAGGTTCACACTGTAGCGATGTGGGAACCAGCACAATTCCAGCACCGGGTTCTGCATCGCATCTCTCCTGTAGGCAGTTCACACTGCCCTCTGCAAAACGCTGTCAATATAGTGTTAATGACAGCCCCAGATCGGTTCACAGATCGCAGTGCGAACTGTGGCTTCGTACAGGAACCGGATCGCATGGGTGACAACACCATGTGATTCGATTCCAGTGCAGGGAAAAAAAAGTCCATGGACCTTTTTTTCTGCAAATCCAGTGCGAGTTCAGCCATACAACTGCATGGCTGAACTCACATCGCACAGACATCGCATGTGATCGGCACCTGCAGTGCGGGTGCGAGCCACATGCGATGCCTGAGATCGCTATAGTGCGAACCTCGGCTCAATCTGCTAGCTAGCACATCTAACATTCTTACCCAAGACAATTTTGCTGTCCATACCCTGTTTCCCGGAAAATAAGACCTAGCGTGATTATCGGTGATGGCTGCAATATAAGCCCTACCCTGTTTCCCCGAAAATAAGACCTAGCGTGATTGTCAGTGATGGCTGCAATATAAGCCCTACCCACCAAATAAGCCCTACCCTGTTTCCCCAAAAATAAGCCCTACCCTGAAAATAAGACCTACAAGGACTTGAACTAGGGTTTATTTGGGGGGTAGGGCTTATATTGCAGCCATCAACGACCATCACGCTAAGTCTTATTTTTGGGGAAACAGGGTAGGTGTCTTTATTGCTCATTCATCCAGAGTGGAGGCACTCTAATACAGGAGGTGTGTTACTGCCCAAGTGCCCAGTCACCAGGTGAAAACAGAGGGGAAAAAAAGTCTAGAAAAGAAAACGAATGCAGCCACTGCGTCTACGGATTGCAATATATTACAATTTTGGTTTTGGGTTTAATACTGCTTTAAAAAAAAACTGGACACAGCCTAATGACTATGGTAAGTTTGACTGGCTTTTCCCCCCCAATTTTCTTTTTTCCTACTGGCACAAGGAAAAGTGCTCAGAGCCTCTGAATCACTCAAAAATACGGAGGATTGCCAATCGTTTTGAATCATTTTACTGATGTTTGCTAAGCAGGGTGGAATGTGTCTTGGTATTTTCAGGACTCTGGAAAGCATTTAGGGAAAGTTGGACTAGAAAGATGAAATGGTCATGTTTTACATTCAGCATGGGGAATGACTAATCTAATGTGTTTTCACTTTCCTATCTCTAATCAACACACTGATATCACGTAGCTAGGTTTTATATTCTTCCCCTTCCATTTCAAATAAAAGAGGAAGTGTGCAGAATACATTGCCACATTATTATTGCAAAAGAATAAAACACCGCAATATGTTACAGTACTGGAAATTTGTTCCTTCTAACCCTCCATTAATGCCCGAGTAAACTTTGCTTGAGCACAGTGTTAGCCTTTTTTTTTTACATATCCAAATCAAACAACCGGCAAATCAAAGACACCGCATGGATTCAGAACTGCGTGCCACTTATAAAAGCAGAGTTCCAGACAAAAAGACAAACCTGCCTTAGGCCCCTTTCACACTTGTGCGACTTGTCCTGCGGCTTTAGACTGCAAAGTCGCAGGACAAGTCGCACCCCATAACTTCCAATGAGTACTGTTCATATCTGTGCAACTTCAAGTCGCAGCGACTTCAAAGTAGTCCCTGCACTACTTTGGTCCAACATTGATGCGACTTGAGGTCCATAGATTACACAGGCATTGCTTCAAGTCGTGTCAAAGTCGTGTGACTTTCATGTCGTACAGGTGTGAAAGGGGCCATAAACAATAGTACACCCCAACCCCCCTCATTTTTGGATATACAGTATCTCACAAAAGTGAGTACACCCCTCACATTTTTGTAAATATTTTATTATATCTTTTCATGTGACAACACTGAAGGAATTACACTTTGCTACATTGAAAAGTAGTGAGTGTACAGCTTGTATAACAGTGTAAATTTGCTGCCCCCTCAAAATAACTCAACACACAGCCATTAATGTATAAAACACTGGCAACAAAAGTGAGTACACCCCTAAGTGAAAATGTCCAAATTGGTCCCAAAGTGTCAATATTTTGTGTGGCCACCATTATTTTCCAGCACTGCCTTAACCCTGCGGATGTTGTCCCCGCACTAGGGTGAATCTGTCCAGGTATGAACTGAATGTTGGTCTCCAGGAACAAAGAGCCCCAGGTGCTGGCTAATGTTAGTAAAGGCTGTGTGCAATTGGGAAAATCCGGACAGCCGCACTCCAGGAAATTATAATCCAAACTTCTTTATTTTAAAATCAGGAACATGTCATACAGTACATCAAAGGCAGAGTGTACAGACAGACATCTTACGCGTTTCGCACTATGTCAAGTGCTTACTCAGAGACTGCACCCTGCTGCATCAGCTCATCCTTTCTCCTCTGGATTTGACATGCTCTGCAGGAACCGCTGTGACCTGTAGTTCCACCGCATCTCTCCAGCCCAGCCAACAGACCGGAATGCAACTCTCCTAACTTCAATATGAGTGGATATTGCTGTTTTAATAAAATTTGTTTATGATATATACTCAGAGGCGCCCCTCTCCTTGTTGGCATATCCTTAGTGTGCTTGTCTTCAGCAAACGGTTTCTTGTGCATCATCTTTAGAAGAGGCTTCCTTCTGGGATGACAGCCATGCAGACCAATTTGATGCAGTGTTCGGTGTATGGTCTGAGCACTGACAGGCTGACCCCCCACCCCTTCAACCTCTGGAGCAATGCTGGCAGCACTCATACATCTATTTCCCAAAGACAACCTCTGGATATGATGCTGAGCATGTACACTCAACTTCTTTGATCGACCATGGCGAGGCCTGTTCTGAGTGGAACCTGTCCTGTTAAACCGCTGTATGGTCTTGGCCACCGTGCTGCAGCTCAGTTTCAGGGTCTTGGCAATCTTCTTATAGCATAGGCCATCTTTATATAGAACAACAATTCTTTTTTTCAGATCCTCAGAGAGTTTTTTGCCATGAGGTGCCATGTTGAACTTCCAGTGACCAGTATGAGAGAGTGAGAGCAATAACACCAAATTTAACACACCTGCTCCCCATTCACACCTGAGACCTTGTAACACTGACGGGTCACATGACACCGGAGAGGGAAAATGGCCTAAATGGGCCCAGTTTGGACATTTTCACTTGGGTGTGTACTCACTTTTGTTGCCAGCGGTTTACACATTAATGGCTGTGAGTTGAGTTATTTTGAGAGGACAGCAAATTTACACTGTTATACAAGCTGTACACTCACTACTTTACATTGTAGCAAACTGTCATTTCTTCAGTGTTGTCACATGAAAAGATATAATAAAATATACTGTATAATATATATAGATATATATATATTTGATTGGGCCTGTACTCTGCTTTATACCCCCCCAATGACTTGACTCAATCCCCTTGACACAGCTGTGGTGCAATGTTAATGTAAGGTATAATAGTAAAGAATAACCCAACAATGTACAATATAATAGTAGAATACCTTTGTTATTACCTGGGTATCCGATGTTCCACCTGCTTTAAAAAGGAACAACACTCCACACAGTTTGTACTTAACCAGGAACGTAACTTTTACTGGAATCAGTATAAAAGTAGTATTACAATATTGGTACGGTCACGCAAACGTAGTGCAACAGCCCAGTAAATATACACAATCGGTTGTACACATAAAATTGTATTAACTGGTTTCTGGAAGTGCGTCTCCAGGTGGGATTAATGCCAGAGCAGAAAACACTTTAATTCTGGGCACCTTCCCACTTCCAGTGCACTCCTGTAACTACAAGAAGACAGCGTTATTAAATAAAACACAAATGCAATCCCTAGGGAGCTCACCCTGCTTTAGAATGCAAACTCTCTGTTAACCAGAAATAGGATGCAAGGCCTTGCGATGAAAGAGGCAGTCTTTTCTTTGTCTTCTGTCTTCTGCTAGCTATTTATGAATTGTAATCCAATGGTTAAATAAACCAGGGTTAGATAAAGTAGATGTTGAGAATTATTCTTGTAGTGTAGTAACCTGTAACCGTCTCCGATGCAATTAACTTTGTGTAACACAGTGCTAATAGTGCAGTGAAGGTTAGGCTTGAGGACTATTTGAACTCAGTCTCTAGTTCCTTCAATTCCCCTGTGTGGGACTACAGGTCCCAGCACACTGTGTTACAAATTCAGGTGTGTAAAAGTGCGTTAGGAAAACTTTGGGCAACAGCCCTCTCCCCCAACCAGGTCTGTGTAGCAGGACAGCTCCGCTCCAGTGCACTGGGTCTTGCTTCCCACCGGCCGGCGCCGTTACACCGCTCCACTCTGCAAGATGGACCGGGACCCTCTGATGGCTCAGAGAGTCGTCTCTGGATCCTTCTCGGTTCTGTCCCAGCATCTCTACAGCTCATTGGTGCACAGCAGAGTCGCTGTTTGTGCCGCTCCGCAGTAGGTGTAGGCCGCACTCTCTGGAACACCTCCGCACAGGTCCTCACAGGCAGGCAATGCATCCAGAAGAGACCTAAGATGGCCGCGTGGGGCCTTTTATAGCCTACCCAGCATGCAATTCAGTAATATGTCTTGCTGGGTAAATCACTCGGCATTCTGGGTAGGTAGGTTAATCTGAAAAAATAACAGTCACTTCCTGTCATATTTTCTCAAGTCCTTGAAATAGAAAAATAAAAGAGTCCATTCCACAATTTGGCCACTAGATGGTGTCACATACTAAATTATAATACTGTTCATAAATTAAATTGTATTACATTAGCAGACAGATATGCTGGCGCTACATATATATTTATATATTTTTTTTCGGGGGGGGGGGGATTTTTGGTACATTTTCTGCTCATTTTCTTCTGGACTTCCGTCCTATGTCGCTGCGGCGAGGTACGTCATTTCTGCGATTGCATCGTGCCCCCCCTCCTGCTCCCTGTGTGTGTCCCAAAAAGATGACGAGACCATTCAGAAAGCACCGCGCGACTCGCACATGCGCAGTAGGGAATTGACTGTGAAGCCTGAAGGCTTCACTGCTATTTTCCCTTACTAGCAATGCCGGTGCCTGCACTCGGAGCCGATGGACGGATCAGCTTGGGGTGCCGACATCGCGGGCTCCCTGGACAGGTAAGTTTCCTTTATTAAAGTCAACAGCTACAGTATTTTCAGCTGTTGACTGTTAATTTTTTTTTTTACCCAGACTGGCTTTAACCACTCCTCCCCCCTTCCTGCCCAGACCAATTTTCAGCGTTCACCGCTTTCGCACTTTGAATGACAATTGTGCGGTCATTCAACGCTGTACCCAAATCAAATTTTTATAATTTTTTGCACACAAATACAGCTTTCTTTTGGTGGTATTTAATCACTACTGGGTGATTTTTTTTCTTTTTTTGCTTAATACGCATATAGACACATTTTTCTTTGTTTCGATTATAAAATTTTGCAAATAAATAATCTTTCTTCATAAGTTTAGGTCAAATGTAAATTTAAATGGAAAAGTAGAGAGTCCAAGGTATTTAGTAAGAGGCTTGGCAAGTTTTTGAAGTTTTTTTTCACAGTTTTTTGGAAAATGAAGACATTAAAAAAAATATTCACAATTTTTTTTATACATACTGTCACCAGTGCAGTACAGCATTATCATAAAACAGTGTGGCAGTGAGCGGGGGACACAGACTGGTGACAGCATGTACAAAAAATAATAATAATATATTTTTTTTCCTTTTTATTCATATTTTTTTTTTTTACACACAGTGACCAGAGCAATACAGTGCTACCATAGTAGTGGAGTGATAAAGATTATTTTTTACACATTATGATTGAATTTCACTGGTATAAGCAACCATTTTTACTGAATTAATTAAACTGATATGTTGTGATTGGCCACAGCTAATTACATAGCACAGATGGACTGTGATTGGCCCTGTCTGTACCATGTGATCACTGTGATCAATCACAGCTAGCAACACAATTGTACACAATGGATGGCAATAAAAGGAAGCCATCCATTGTTTAAAATTGTGATGTGATCTGCTGTGATTGGTCACAGCGATCACATGGTACCGACAGTGTCTGATGCCCACAGCCAGTAACCTATTGCACCCCAGTGCAGCCCTGCGTGAGATGCGATCCGAGAGGACGTCATATGTCATCCTCCCGGCTCAACGAAAGTCCCGCCTGGACGTCATTGTGCTATAGGCCGTGCGGGAGCTGCTTCTATATAGAGAACTATGATTCCTACAGCAACCACCAGGAAGAGAATGGAACACAAGGTCGTGATGGGCACCTGATTTTTTTTTTGTTCTCATAAGTATACCGATGGTTACATTTATACAGTATGCTGCCATCTAGTGGCGGTTTTGCCCACTACAACTTATTTATTTATGGAATTTTGGTATCCTCCTCTGTCTTCCCCTCCTGCTTAGTGCTAGTTAATTTAGTCCTACCTAGACACTCCCCACTTCTTCCATGTTCCCTCAGTCACTGCTAATTATTCACAGAGATGAGTTTAGGACTATCATTGTCTTCTTACACTTCAAAAGACTGGAAAATGTCCTCTGTACTACAATAAGCCAAAGATAAATTGTGTTAGATTAAACTTCTGTGTCTGTTTGAGGAGGCAAGCTGCCTGTGGATGGTGCAAAGTCAGCAAGGGGCCATACTCTCCGGACAGACTTGGTCTATGGAGGCATGTCAATGCATAAAGAGGCATTTGAAACAGAACAGGGGTTACCGGTATTTAATGTGGAAGTGTAGTGGAACAGATACTCCACAGTTAAAGCGGTAATAAAGTCTACCAACCTTTTGTTTTAAAGGACCCCTTGTAGTGTTATGCCATAATGTGCTAGTTCTTAGACGACTCCCTGCGCTCCCTGCTGGCAGAACACATAAGCAGGAGGTATTCTGACTGTTGATGGGGAAATCAAGCGATTTTCTTTCCTTACATCATAGGTTTGCATGATCTATGGCATGCCCAAGCCAATCTGCAGTGTTATAGATCAAGGAGCACCGTCAAATCTATCATAACCAAATGGAAAGAACATGGCACAACAACAAACCTGCCAAGAGATGGCCGCACACCAAAACTCATGGACCAGCATGGAGGGCATTAATCAGAGAGGCAGCACACAGACAAACAAAACAAAATGGCACGTTTTGAGTTTACGAAAAGGCATGTGGGAGACTCCCAAAATGTATGGAGGAAGGTGCTCTGGTCTGATGAGACTAAAATTGAACTTTTTGGCCATCAAAGAAAACGCTATGTCTGGCGCAAACCCAACACATCACATCACCCAAAGAACACCATCCCCACAGTGAAACATGGTGGTGGCAGCATCATGCTGTGGGGATGTTTTTCAGCAGTCGGGATTGGGAAACTGGTTAGAGTTGGGGGAAAGATGGATGGTACTAAATACAGGGATATTCTTGAGCAAAACCTGTACCACTCTGTGTGTGATTTGAGGCTAGGACGGAGGTTCACCTTCCAGCAGGACAATGACCCCAAACACACTGCTAAAGCAACACTTGAGTGGTTTAAGGGGAAACATGTAAATGTGTTGTAATGTCCTAGTCAAAGCCCAGACCTCAATCCAATAGAAAATCTGTGTTCAGACTTAAAGATTGCTGTTTACAAGTGCAAACCATCCAACTTGAAGGAGCTGGAGAAGTTTTGCATGGAGGAATGGGCAAAAATCCCAGTGGTAAGATGTGGCAAGCTCATAGAGACTTATCAAAGCGACTTGGAGCTGTGATAACTGCAAAAGGTGGCTCTACAAAGTATTGACTTTAGGGGGTGAATAGTTATGCACATTGACTTTTTCTGTTATTTTGTCCTATTTATTGTTTGCTTCACAATAAAGAAAAAAAAAATCTTCAATGTTTTGGGCATATTCTGTATATTAAATGATGAAAATCCTCAAACAATCCATGTTAATTCCAGGTTGTGAGGCAACAAAACACGAAAAATGCCAAGGGGGTGAATACTTTTGCAAGGCACTGTACGTAAAGAGACTTCCCTGGGCGGTGCTTGTGCAGAAGGTGCGCAGTAAGTAGGGACAAGTATCCCAGAGAGACAGACGAGGAAAACTGTGGAATGCACCTCTTGATTCTAAAAACTTGCAAATACAGCATGTAAGGGCTAACAAGCCTAAAAAACTGGAAAACACAACAAATAAGGGCTAAAAGAGGCGACTGACCAGCTGCTATCGAGTGACATTTAGGCCCCATTCGCACCTCAGCGTTTTGTAGCTTGTAGCTCAAAGCTCCAAAACGCTGGAGGAGAAAGAATCTATTATCCTTTATGGAGATGGCTCACATCTCTACTGCAAGTTGCCTGAAGCCAAATGCCCGAAGCTCAAAAAAGTTCTGGAGTTTATTCCGTAAGTTGAATCTGGCAGATTTGAGCGTTTTGGCACATTTTTATTCCCATAGAAATGAATGAAAACACACGTTTTTGTGCGCATTCACGCAATTTTGCGCTTTTTTTTGCCAGATTTTCTATTTAAATGAAAATATATTAAAAAAATTAAATAGTAATAATATACAAAAGAAAAACACAAATAACTAAAATTCATCATAAATAAAATAAATTATTAATATGTAATAATAAATACATAAATATTAATTAACTTTAAAACAATATTAAATAAATAATTATTAATAATAATAATAATAATATATATTTTTTTAAAATAAACGCCAAAACCCTAACAATTATTATTTTTTATTATTATTATTATATTAAATTTTTTTAAGGGTTGGGGGTTAAGGTTAGGGGTTCATTATTTATTATTACTTAATATTCATTTATTGAATTTACTTATTATTTATTTATGATTTTTTTTTTATTTGTATTTTTATTTTACATTTATTTATTATTATTACCAGTAGTAGTAGAGGTGCACATCTTCGATTACGATTATCCTGTCCAGGATTCAATTTGTTTCGAGTCACGATGCATCACGATTACTGCGCAAGTGCGCATGGTTAAAAACTTTTTATCCAAAAACTCAAGCAGTCAGAAAAACAAAATTTTTCTCCAGTGGCAGAGGGATGGTGGGATCAGAGGCAGAGGGATGGATGGGATCAGAGGCAGAGGGATGGATGGGATCAGAGGCAGAGGGATGGATGGGATCAGAGGCAGAGGAACTGCCTAAGATTTACCTATGGCACAGGCTAGGGGGTTTCACCTTCTTGTTTATTGATATGAGGTCCTATGGGCGTTTGGGGGTTGGAGTCTAACCAATGCGTATAATGCCATAAGATAGCCAGGAAAAATAATTTTGTCTCTCACAAACGTGTCAGTGAAGCTCAAAATGATGGGGTGGCCTTTTGTACAATTCCTGTCCAAGCACCACTGGTAGTGGAGACAGGGACTGCTATTGCAGTGGAAGGATGCAGGTGCCAGGCAGTTGGTTCAGTGAACTTGAGTTTGAAGCTGCTGAGATCTGATGAGCAGACAGAAGGAGTCAAGCTGAGTTTGGTAACAGCCAGACAGGTAGGTACAGAGTCACAAGCAGAGTCCGGGTCAGAGGCAGGCAAGCGTCAGCAACATGCTGACATTGAGGTACAAAATCAGTAGGAAGCATTGTAGTCAAACGTCTAGGCCAAGATCAGTAACATGGATAAACAGCAGACATGAGCATGCAAGGGGAATCCAGAGAAGAGTCTGGGTCAGTAACAGGATCAAGCAGGATTTCAGGAACACAAATTACAGCAATGATACTAGGCAGGCCTCAGGTTTAAACACTTACTGTCAAATCACCTACATGTACAGTACTTGATAGACTTCAAATGTTTATACCGGGGTTATGGCTTGTTAGCCATAACCCCAGTATTGTTTTCTTCAGCTGGTGATGCTCTACATAGTAAAAGCCTCTCTGGGCTCGCCCGTCCCGTCTCTCTCTCCATGGTTATGGAGAGGAAGAGAGAGAGAGGAGGGCAGGGGGAGAGAGAGAGGGAGAGAGAGAGAGGAGGGCAGAGAGAGAGAGGGGGTAGGGAGAGAGAGGTGGCAGGGGGAGAATGAGGGGGGCAGGGGGAGAGAGGGGGCAGGGCAAGAGATAGAGAGAGGGGGCAGGGGAGAGAGAGGGGCAGGGGGAGAAAGAGGGGGCAGGGGGAGAGAGAGGGGGGCAGGGAGAGAGAGAGGGGGGCAGGGAGAGAGAGAGGGGCAGGGTCTAGTCAGTGCTCACTCACTAGGATGGTTCTGGGGGCTCACTGGCTCAGTCAGTGGCTTCTCTTTCAATGTGCCAGCTTCACAGACGGAGCATACAGGCAAGGAGAGAAGGGCGGGAGAAGGGATGTGCCATGCTCAGGCATGCTGAAGGTGGACAGAGCAGTGTGGGGATGCCCTCAGGACAGCTGTAGCTCCCGAACTGGCAGCCACTTACTCCTACAGAGGATGAAGCGGTCATTGAAGGAGGGGGAGGGAGAGGAGAGGAGCAGGTAGAAGGAGCAGTGGGTTTTCCGATGGCCTTGCATGTCTGCGTCTGCACTGCAGCCTTTCAGGGTGCACCAGAGTGGCTCAGTCCGCCCCTGGTATCACCCCTCTGGCGGGTGTCACCCGGGTGCGGTCTGCACCCCCCTAGCTAAGCCACTGCTTCAGGCTGGCCTCTTTTGCAGGTATAGCTATGTAAAACATTAAGGTTATGTCAGGAATTGGCTAAGTTGGCACTGGAATTGGTGGCCAACACCAACATCAGAATTATTACAGATATGCTGTAGAGAGAGAAATATAGAGGCAGCAGTAACAGCAGCAACAGTTCTGCCAACACCACAATAACCCAGCAGGAATAGTGTGTTCCCTTAATTTTGTAAATATATGCTCCTTCTTAGACAAAGAGAATTGGCATCTGAGATCCAAGCCTGGTTCATTTTGCTAAAGTTCAGATGGTCACCATTACCTGTGGACAGGTGGATGGGTCTGCTGTTCACCACCCATCCAGCTGCACTGAACACCCTTTCTGATAAGACACTTGCAGAAGGGCATGCCAGCACCTCTAGCGCATGTTCTGCAAGCTCCTGCCATTGGTCCATCTTGGACACCCAGTACTCCATAGAGTCTCTCTTCTCTTCACTTCTGAGGCCATACTTGAACATCTTGGAAAGGCCATACCTGTAGTGACACATTTTGTCTTCTCTCTGTGGTAGAGGGTTGGAATTGGCCATTTTGGTCTTGTAGCCTGGATCCAAGAGGGTGGTAGAAGGCCCTTGGAGAGGCCCTCTAGAAAAATGAGCCTCGAGCCAGCCTCGTGTCAGCCTTGTGTCTCCAAAAAAAAAAAGTTTACATTTTTAAATGTAAAACATATCTTTTGTTTTAGCCATTTCCTTATACATTGTGTATTTTTATTTTTTTATTTTTACTCATTTCATTTTCACTTTTATAATTAGCAAAGCCCATCAGAATTGAGTGCTACTTGGGGCCATGCCTACCTGATCCCTGGAGGAGGACAAGAGGGAGGAGGTGCAGGTGAGTGCAGGTGAGTGACCAATGCTGATCTCTCTCACCTCTATTGCCAAAATATTGTCATTTTAATATCTAATATTTTTACTGTTTTGGAATTAAGTTTAATATTGTAATATTTTTGTTTGCAGAAGAGATATGGCAAAAAAGTCGTAGTATAATGTCTACGTATCAGAGGAGGACAATAATGTATTTCTCTTTTAAATATGTTTGAAAAAGTAGCCTGGTCTCAGTGCAGAGGCAGAAAGCCCTGGGAGGGGCATCAGACAAAACAACTAAAGCTTTAGCTCTTGGGTTTTTTAAAATTTTGGGTGGAGGAGAGGAAGTGGCGGTGGCTTGAGGTTACCAATGCTGGTTCACCTGCCCCACTAAAGCTAAAGCTTTAATAGATTAAAAAGAACAGCGAACACTGTGTATAAAAAAAGTAGCAAGAATGTCTGGTCTCTTGCAAGCTGTGAGACCCAGTGCAATCAAAAACCACATGGAATGATACAGTCAGAACTGCAGTGTCTAAAAAGAAAGGCAATTAACCACCTGCATCCTCAGTCAGAAAATCTGCAAGATTCAATAAGGGCATCCCAGTTAGATGCTTGTCAAATATGGTTTGTACAGCATCACAGCCTGAACCATGTCTCATGGGAAGAAATGCAAAACCTCCCTGTTTATGAGAAGATTAATGGCAGAAGCAAGCACATTCATCTCAGCCACCATTATCTCCGAGACCTAGTGGACCAAAATGTGATTGTGCTTGAGTACTATGAAACTCATAAGATGACAGCAAATGCTGTGACAAAAGCACTACTCAAAGCCAAATTTTAAAGTACTCCGAAAGAAGATGGGGCTTATGCGAGAAGTAGTTCTTTATTTTTCCACTCTTTATAATTTTTAAAAGAAATTACAGAAAACAACCCACCCAAAGATAGCGAATACAGCAGAAAAACAGACGACCATTCAAGGTCAGAAATGCAACATGCAGAAGACAAAACATACAGTGCACAGTATGCAAACGAGAATTCTTCCTTTGGGAGCAAAGTCCTAGCATAACCAAACAGTATGTGAGGGAAGAAAAAAGTCCGGACAGCCGCACACCAGGAGAATATAATCCAACGAAATTTCTTTATTGTAAAATCAGGAACATATCATGTACAAAGCACCATGGATAGAATGTACAGATAATCAGCTAACGCGTTTCATGCTCTGCGGAGCGCTTACTCATAGCCAAACAGTATGACTGGAAAGCATGTAGCAAACATGGCTGCAGTGCTCCCTTTGAACTGTAAAACAAAACTAAACTAAACAAAAAAACAGAGGGGAACAAAATTGTAGGGGCAAAGAGGGAGGGCGGCAAGACAGCAAAAGACCAAAGCAGGGAGTGAAGGTAGACTGACAAGTGATCTCAAGCCTAGGAGCCCAATAGCGAGCAATATTTAAGAGAGCAGGAGAATTCAGTCCAATAAAACATTTAATTGAAGCTCTCCTCCAGATGATTGGCTGAGGCCAGCAACTCATCCATTCGCCTGATTTCAGAAATCTTCGCAAACCACTGCTTCAAGGAGGGGGCGGACGTTTTTTCCCAGCAGTCAAGTATAGGTGCCTTTGCTGCATTTAGGAGATGGATCAAAAACAAGCCTTTATACTGCTTCAGAGACATGGGCATTAGATGTAAAAGAAAAGTCGCTGGATCATTGGGCAGTTATATACCAGTAAAAGTAAAAAACGTTTGGTCCCCAGTGTTTCACTGGGGACCAAACGTCTTGAATTCTCCTACATGGCCAAAGATATGGAGCATGGTGCCCTCCTGCTCCTCCTGGCACCTCCAGCAAAATAGGGAAGTCTGTGGGAAAAGCTTATGGAGAGTCTTAGGGACCCTATCCATCTAGATAATATTTTATATCCTGTTTCTTGAACACTGCATGAGATAGATGCCTTGTGAGTCATGGTCAAGATTCGGCCACATTGTTGGTTTGTGTAAGTACATTCCAGCTCACGTTTGCATTGAGACAGATAGTTTGGCGGAGGAACGTTTAGGGGTGGGACAATATGCGATACGATTGTGAAAGACCATGTGGGGTTACCTCTTCCTCAAGGCACAATTGTTCAAACTCGGTAGATGTGGATAGATGCAAAACTTTCCCCCAATGGTGTGCGCGAAAGTGTCTTAGTTGCATCGATTTCCAGAGTGGGAGAGGGTCAAACAAATGTCTGAAAGAGAATACCAATGGCCATAATGAAAAAAATGGGGCCTGAAATTTACCACCTTGTAAGGTGGAGGAGAAAGTGCTGTCAGTTAGACTTGGGGTAAAGCGAGGGTGCGTAATCACTGATGTCATATTAGATGGAGATGTGTCAGAGAGGACCGTGCCTGCTAGGGTTTTAGCCACCAACAGTGTAACCCCAGAAATTGGATGATTGTATCGTAGGAACATCCAATTGCAACCAGGGCAAACCCTCTAAGATGCAGTCTGAAAAGGACTGTTCCAATAGGACCCATTGTTTGTCCATAGACTGGGCACACCAGTGCAAGATTTTTGCCATTTGCGTCACCCTGTGGAATTTGAAGATGTCTGGTAGGCCAATGCCTCCCAATGATTTGGGTCCGATCTTTGCCAGCCAACAAGAAGTTTGCAAACATACTCAATGGTTTCAAAAACAGGCTGGGGATATGAATTGGCAGGGTGTGACATTGATACAGCAGGCGTGGCAAGGTAGTCATCTTAAGTTCACTGCTTCTGCCAAACCAAGACCAAAGTTTTGTCACCCAGAGGCCTAGATCCTTCCTGACCTAGGTCTGAAATGGTAAGAAATTGGCGACAAAGAGATGACCAACCTTGGATGTGGGAAAGACTGAGCACTGCCAGAAGAGAGGAGGATCTCCTCTGGACAGAGCTGGATTGGCTGGGTGGGTGAGTATCTAAAATGTGCCAATCCCCCCCCCCATTAAGGTAAGGGTTTAAAAAAAGCAGGGTGGGGAGGGTGAAAAAATGTTTTAAAATGTAATTTCCTGTCTGTGTGTTCCTGTTGTTTTCCAATAAAATAAGAAGGGCTCCGCTATGTGTCCAGCAGCATCTTGACTAGTAAGAGTCATATCTGCAGCAGCTTACCAACAGCAATTGCTAAACATACAAAAAACTAACTGTTACAAACAGGCTCGAGCCAGGCTAAAATGTGATGTAGATCTCCAGCTTCCCTGCCAGCCAGTGCATCTAAAATCCATATGCAGACATTATTTTTCAGATATTTTTTTATGGCTTTTTATTGCTGAAATTTCTCTTTTACCTATGTAACTCCATTAGTGGAGAATAGGCATTAACAATGGTCCCTGCATAGGTACAATCCAACTGTTTAAACATCAATTATTTTTGTATGCCTGTGCCAATGAGCCAATGAGCAATCATTTCATTACCTTAGAGCAGCCTTTCTCAACCTTTTCACGACAGAGAATCATTTTCAGCAGTTGGTGATCTCCTGTAGAAACCAATTTATTATGGGTCAATGGGAAAATGCCCTTTGCATTGGTCGTCAGCAGAAAGAATGTCCTTCATTCAGTGGTGGTCAGAATGCCCCTCTTACAGACAGCTTGGTGTCATGCTGCTGGCTCTGCTAAATGGTGTTTATCCCAGAACTATGCACACACCATCAGATGGGAGGTCAATCAACCAAAGCTCAAGGAACCTCCAGCAACATCTCTAGAAGAACCCTAGAGCTCCACAGAACCAGAGCAGCCATCAAAAATGTTGTGGCCACTTACACCACTTTAGGCCTGGGTGTAAACCACCAACATTCACCAGGGCCCGCCCACTGGTTATCCCACCAAATCCACCCACTGCCCATCCCACCAAGTCTTTCAGCGCACCCACTTTTATTTTAGCACAATTTCAACTTAATATATTCTCCATCCATGTCTTCCTCCTCCTCCAGTCCCATCTCCTCCTTCAAACCTATCTCCTCCATCTCATGTCCTCCTCCTCCAGTCCCATCTCCTTCATCCCATGTCCTCCTCGAGTCCCATCTCCTCCTCCTCCATCCCACGCACTCCTCCAGTTCCATCAACTCCATCCCATGTCCTCCTTGTCCATCCCATGTCCCCCTCCTCCAGTCCCATTTCCCCCCTGTCAGGTCCTCCTCTTTCAGTCTCATCTCCCCATCCCATGTCCTCCTCATAAGGAGAAAAGAAAATAACCCCTCAAAAAGTGGTGGGACTTTGAAGGCAACGGAGTAAAAATAAAAACAGTTTTATTAACACAAATATACAAAAATATACATATCAAGAAAATTCAAATACAGTTGTATAAATCAATTTAACAGTAAAAACAGGATTATACTGGTGAGCGAACCAAATGTGTGTGTGTTCATGTAGTCTTCTACCTGAGCCTTTCGGGACTACAGGAGTCCCTTCATCAAGGGCAAATGGTAGGCGGACTTTACACTGATAAAACATGAAATGGCGTAATTAGAGACAAATGCATTGAACATGATTACTGCATCTAACATCATTCTGGAAAAAAAAAAAAAAAACACATACCCAAGCATAACCAAGAAGAGAGGCCGACTGTCGGAGCATTTCTCGGGGGCAACAACACACAGGACGCCAGGAATCCAAAATAGAAAATGGGAGCGTCTCTGGCCCCGCCTTCTCCACACTGGTCCCAATGTGCCACCCCAGGAGGGGAATTCCAGGAGTGATAACGCTACCCCAGGAGGGCCCAGCAAGCGAAGAACCAGAGGGGGGGAAAAAATTAATTATCTGAAAATACAAAGGAGAGGAGGCCTTATGTGCTGGAATACTAAAAAAAGGGCCTATAGAGTAGTTAAGTATACATATGCTAAAAACGCATAAACACCGCATAAACCACTGATTCACACTGTATGGGCCAGAGAATCCAAGTGAATGAGCCATTAGATTTTTAAATTATGACATATCTACTGGCCCCTTCCACTGCTCTCCATCCTGACAGATGCTCCTGTGTACCCACAGCCTCTGGTGGGACAGGGAAGCTGGCAAAGCTGCGAGGGGGGGGGGGTTGGGATCATTGGGTGGCACACAGGAGGAACTCTGATGTAGGCAGGACAGGGAGGGTGATCGGTGAGGTGGGACAGGGGGCTATTCTAGGAACTATGCCCTGTGTAAAAGCTGGTGGGAGGGAGAGGGGGAGAAACCATCTTTCAGCTGCTGCAAAGAGCCCTACAGGACATCATTACTGTAATTAACCCCCACCGAACCGATCCCCCTCCCAGTCCGGGCCCCCTACAGGAGGACCAGTGGTACCCCCCTATCGGTGGCCCTGCACAAAACCCTGATTGAGAATGACTGCTTTAGGGGAACCCTAGTCTTTAAAAGCCAACTTGTGGGCAAGACACTGCAGTCATCAGGATTATTGTAGTAAAAAAAAAGTGCAAGTTCAGAGTTCGGCTAGAGTTCAGATGACACCAAAGCTCATCTCTAATAAGAATCAGGGTTGATAATCATCTAACATCTATAGCAGGGTTTCTCAACCAGGGTTCCATGGAACATTAGGATTCCTCCAGAGGTTGCTAAGGGTTCTTTGGGCAATGAACAATTTCTGCTTCTCAGATAAGTTCCCACTAACACCATTGATCATTTTACCCCCTGAAAGGGGACAATTCTTCCCAATGACCACAAGTTTAAGAAGCATTCTTCCCACCAACTATCTTTCTAAAGTATCATGAGTTGTAGATATAGTAATTTTTAGCAGGGGCTCTCTGAGACCCATGCTCATCATTCTCAGTGACAAATCTGCCCATACATGGCATCCCTATAAACGGCAGTAGAATAAAATTCCAAAGTCCTCTCTTCCCTTATAAAACCCATACAGAGGTAAATATTTTCATTACCATCTACCTTACAAACATGGATTACCGTCAAAACATATTTCCTTTGTACAATACACAGTGACATCTGTTGTTCCACACTACCTTGTATAACAATGACGTCTATTGTTGTCTGTGGCTCCAGCCCAGGTTTGTGTGTAGGTACAACATCACATAATGGCGAGGAACACACAGAAGGTTACTTTAACCATTTCATGCTTAGGGAAAACTATAATTACATGTTTTTTAATTGTTCTGCATTGGTTAATGCAGCTTTTCTCAACCTTTTTACTTTAGAGGAACCCTAATTTTCAGGACTCAGGGAACCCCTACTAAAATCAATTCATTGAGAGTCAGTAGAAAGTATGCCCCTTTACACTGGTGATCAAAGGGAATGGCCCCCTTACATTGGTGGTCAGCATGCCACCCTTACAGTCAATTCAAATGTTCATTATTTCCATGCCTCTGGTTCTGCCAAGTGGCATTTGGCCCAGAACTATGTAGACACCTTAAGATGGGAGGTCAATCAGTCACAGCTCAAGGAACCCCTAGCAACCTCTGGGGGATATTTAGGCCTCCACTGAACCCTGGTGGACAATGGATGGGTAATTAATATGCTATGGCAAAAATATTCATCCTTATATAGAAAAAAAAATCGTCACTTGTAAGGCTTGATAAAGTTGCTGTGTTACAATAGAACTCATGTTGGAAACTGAAATATAGAAAAGGGAGGGCAGAAAAAATACCCAGTAGTCCATCGAGTCTGCCTGTTTTGTTTTTTTTAATGCATATTTTGTAATTTTTTTACAACTTTTTTGTATAGATCTATGTTTGTCCCAAGCATGTTTGAAGCTATTTACTATTGACTGTCTCACTACTTCTGCTGGAAGTGTATTCCAAGCATCAACTACCCTTTCAGTAAAATAATACTTTCTAAGATTCGTTTTAAACTTTTCTCCAGATAGTTTGAGGTCATGTCCCTGTGTTCTTGATTTTGGCTTCATATTGAAAAAACTGCCCTTCTGAACCTTATTCACCCCCTTGATGTATTTAAAGGTTTCAATCAATGCTTCTAACAACTATGCTAACTAACTTGTGTAAGAAAGATGTAAATACTTAGGAGCAAATAATATGGTCTTGTGCGTAGGATGGTACACATCTATCCCTGTGTATTACACACTACATATACTACAATAATACAATACATACTGTAATAATGCCCATGGGACTTTTATGGGGTACACCATGCAAACCACATTTTTTAAATACCGTATATACTCGTGTATAAGTCAAATTTTTCAGCCCCTTTTTTGGGGCTGAAAGTGCCCCCTTCGACTTATACACGAGTCACCGCCGTCTGCCTACATGATCAGCGTGTCATGCAGGCAGATGGCGGCCAACGTGTGCTACATAGCACTCGGCAGCGGCTCTCACAGTTTAAAAGCCGCGCCTCCTTGTCTGTGATAGGCAGTCAGTGTACAGCCTATCACGGACATTCTCTCATCCTTGTCCGTGGTATGAGGATGAGAGAATGTCCGTGATTGGCTGACCGCTGACTGCTGGGAAATTAAGTTTTTTGGACGAGGAGGCGGCGCGGCTTTTGAACAGTGAATGGCCGCCGAATACTACACGGTGATCGGTGCAGAGCGGCGCACGGAGGATGCACAGGACACAGGTAGGATACACACACAGACACATGCACATGCACACAGGTACATATACACAGGACACAGGTACATGCACATATACACAGGACACAGGTACATGACACAGGTACATATACACATGACACATATGCACATGACACATATGCACAGGACACATGACACATATGCACAGGACACAGGGAGGTATACAGCTGCAGATGGGCATTGTTGACACTCTTTTTCCACTTACAGTAGCTGTGCATTTCTCACCCTCGTCTTATACTCGGGTCAATAGGTTTTTCCCATTTTTTTGTGGTAAATTAGGGTCTCGACTTATACTCGGAACGACTTATACTCGAGTATATACGGTAATTATATTCTATTAAATATCTACCAAAAAGTTTTTTAAAAATAGTTAAATACATACAAATATAAAATGTACAGCAAAAAAAAAACTATTGGATTACTTTTGTCAATTACTTATCAATTGTAATTACAGCAATAGTATTGTATGGTTCAATGTATAGCTGGATTATGTCATGAATCTCTCAACTCATTTTGTGAATTCTGCTTCACTTCATCAGGACAAAGCATATTTGACGAGGCTTCTATGTAAAAAGATATCATTAGCAAATCTAGACAGTATATATAAATGACAATGTCTTTCCCCGTAATATTGTGACTTGTTAATGTTCACCAACCAGTGAGCAACACTTACAAGCCATATTGTAGGAGCAAGTATGAGCTAAAAAAACGATATCTGGATGCATAGGAACCCTTGACTGAGTCTTTCCCGGGGCTGTGAGAAAGGTGGACAAACAAGATATTTGGGGGGCATACCCTAAAAGATGCATTAAAGATGGTGCAGCCATAAGACCATACAACAGAACAAAATATTACAGCGCACACATGCAAAAAAGACATTTACCTCTTGCAAGCATTGTTTAAAACACCTAGACATTTTCAAAAAACATTATCCAAAAAACATGGGGATTTGGTCACACCATATTGCTATATGGTGCTTAAGCCCACTTACTGCGACAAAGTACCCCATGATTAGTGGGTCCTACACTATGCATAGACTGGGAGATCCTGCTTCTCTGAACTATGGGAGCCATACACTTCTCTATATGGGAGAACTTGAGGTCCCCACCCATGACACAGGTGGACACTAATGAGAGGCACTGATGAGGGAGTGGGGTGCTCCTGCCCAAAAGGATTTGGTCAGAATCCATACAATAAACAAAAAAGATATTTGGGGGGGGGGCACACCCTAAAACATGCATCAAAGATGGTGCAGCCATAAGACCATACAACAGAACAAAATATATTTTTTGGATAATGTTTTTTGAAAAGGTCTAGGTGTTTTAAATAAGCATTGCAGGAGGTAAATGTCTTTTTTGCATGTGTGCGCTGTAATATTTAGTTCTGTGAGAAAGGTGGAGACGCACAAGGCCAAGGCCAACATACAGACCCTCAGGTTGAGGCTGGCTCTTGGTAACAAAAGAGTGGTCACTGAAAGTCTACCAAAATAATAACCAATTACTTAAAAACCCCAAAGTAAGGACCTCCTAAAACCAGAGCACAAAGAAAAAGAAAACAGAACCAGATTTCTGTAATGTTTGTGCAGAATCAATGTGACCATTAACCCTTTTCTCCTGATGCATGCTGGGCGAGGGGCTGTACCAGGAAGTCAGTCGAGTGTGTGTGGGACTGGGAAGCAGCAGCAGGATACTTAGAGAGAGACCTATTGTATATGATTCCTCTATGTAAGAATATACATCGCTTTCTGAGTGAGCAATAAACCCTTCCCTGGTTAAGAAGTGCATCCAGCCTGTGTGTAAGTTGCTGAACGGATACTGGCAGCATTGCTAGCAGCACCCTGAGAGACCCTGTGTCGAAGGGACTTAACAGTGGCGACGAGGATTGTGGATTTTAACACACATGGCTTTCAAAGGGTTTATTCAACCTTTTGATCCTGCTGCTGAATCATGGAGCTCCTGGGTGGAGAGGCTGGAGAAGTATATGCAGGACCATCTTTAATATTGATTGGACCCTGGGCAAAACTTTTCTTGAGCCCACCTGCTCTGAGACATACAATAATTAGCAGCTAGACTCAAAATCAGTTTACTGAATCAGATCAGGCAACTATTGCGATTGGTTGCCAGAAGTTACAGTGTATCATTACCGCTCACTGACTGGTTGCTAGAGGTTACAGCACACATTACGGCTCACTGATTAGTTGCTAGAGGTTACAGCACATGATTTCTGCTTGTTGATTGGTTGCTAGAGATTACTGTGGATACAGGGGGGCATGATATACATATCAATGCTGCCGGCCGCCGCTATTTACATATGAATGCCACCACTATTTACATATGAATGCTGGTAATTTACATGTAAACACAGGGTCTGCAGGTGAGTCTCCTGTACACAACAATAGGGCAGAGCTGGGCAGCATTAGTAGCAGCACTTCACACTGAGATATTGGGACACGGGACGGGACTAAAACCTCAAGGGATGAGGAGATTTAAACTAGGATAGTTGGCAAGTATGAGGCAGCTGCTTTGAGACCCACAACAATGACAGGGCCCAGGGTAGCTGCCCCTTTTGCCCTGCTTAAAAGACAACCCTGAGTATATGGAAGCAAATAGCGTGGCTGTAGAAAAGAAAGTTGCAGTTTTCCTCACAGCATTGGGTCAAGCTGCATATGGCACTCTCAGAGACCTAATTTCTCCAGACAAGTAGCCACTAAGCCCCTGCCTGAGTTAATTCAGAGGCTACATGAGCACTACAACCCAAAGCCATTAGAAATCGCAGAGCGGTTTAAATTGTACAGTAGGAGGCAGCATGCCAGGGAGGATATAAAGACTTATATCATTGATTTACGTAAACTAGCTGCCACTTGTCAGTTTGAAGACTACCTGCAGACGGCTCTCTGCAACATGTTCGTCATGGGACTCTGCGACCAAGCCATACAGAAACCTTTACTCTCAGAACCCAACTTGACCCTGACGAAAGCCACGGACCTTGCTACGGTCATGGATGTGGCTACACGGAATGCCACCCTACTGGAGGCGCCAGCTGAACCTCCTGCAAGCCAGGGAGAAGAAATATTCCACACTGCTATCACCCAACACCCACAACGGCCATCCCCAAATCAACCTAAACCTCGCCACCCTAATTCTTCTGTCTCTAGGACGCCGACTTGCTACCGTTGTGGTAACACTTCTCACAGTGCACCTGCTTGCAAGTTCAAGGATGTTATTTGTTTTCTTTGTGGAATGACTGGTCATATTGGGCGTGTTTGCCACAGCTCACGCTCCCGAACACTACCACAAAAGGTAGACGTTAACAGACATTTCATGTGGATACTGACAATAACGGCTCCAGCTCTGATGAGGAGACCTGTGTCCAGCATGTTGGACTGTTTTGGTTAGCTGGGAACACTCCTGCGATAAAAGTGGATGTCACACTCAATGGCTGTCCTGTCTCCATGGATGTTGATACAGGGGCGGCTGTGTCTGTCATTTTATGGACTGATTTAAAGGCATCGGGTCTGTCCCTACTGCTCCAACCTACAAATCTCACACTACTAACCTACAGCAAGGAACTGCTACAGCCCTTAGGGTTATGTGAAACCCATTGTGACATTAGACAAGCGTAGTCAAACTCTACGCCTTTATGTTGTAAGTAAAGGAGGTCCTCCGCTACATGGTAGGGACTGGGTCAAAGCCCTGGGCATGCCCCCTCTTGCCACTGCCCAATGTACATTGCTTTCTGAGGTAGACCATTGGGTGAAATCCCTGAAGTCACGCTTTAAGGAGGTTTTTGAGGACTCTTTGGGCTCAGTAAAAGGAAAAATGGCCCACCTTCTCTTAAAGCCTGGTGCTACACCTCGTTTTTGTAAGGCAAGATCAGTGTCCTTTGCTTTGCGGAAGAAAGTGGAAGCAGAGCTACACCACCTATTGGCTGAAAAGATCATAATAAAGTTGATTGAAGTGAATGGGCATCGCCAATTGTGCCTATCAAGAAAAAGAATGGAGACATTAGAATTTGTGGGGATTTCAGGGTTGCCCTGAACAACCAACTTCTTGTGGATCAATACCCATTGCCTCGACTTGAAGATCTATTTGGCTCACTGGCTGGGGGGCAGAAGTTTACAAAAATAGACTTAAAGCAAGCTTACCTGCAACTGCAAGTACACCCAGATTCATGCCATTTGTTGACCATTAACACCCATAAAAGGATTATTCCAATATAACCGCATGGTTTTTGGCATAGCCCCAGCTCCAGCCATTTGGCAGCGGATCATGGATGAGGTCCTGGCAGGCATACCTTTCACCCAATGACTAGATGACATGCTCATCACTGGTCCCACTGATAAAGAACACAGAAAGAATGTTGAAGCTGTGCTAGAGAGACTCCAACGGTATGGTTTACATATCAATCTTTCAAAATGCAAATTTCTCAAGTCTCAACTGGAATTTTGTGCCCACACTGTGCACCGACATGGCTAACACACTACTGAAGAAAAGGTTAAAGCCCTTACCCATGCCCCTACTCCCCAGAATGCCACACAGCTCAGGTTCTATCTTGGCCTCCTAAATTACTACCACCGTTTCTTGTCGAACCTAGCACACCAGCTCTACCCGTTACATCGCTTACTGGATGCAAGAGCTGAATGGATATGGACAGACAAATGTAAAGAAGCTTTTCGGCTTTCTAAAGAGCTCATTCTGTCCTCTCAAGTTCTGGTCCACTACGATTTAATGAAACATGTCACTTTGGCTTGTGACGCCTCGCCTTATGGACTGGGTGCCGTGCTTTTCCATGTCATGCCAGATGGCATGGAGCGCCCCATTTTTTTTTTTTTGCCTCCAGGTCTTTAACCTCAGCAGAACAAAACTACTCCCAGATAGACAAGGAAGCTTTGGCCATTGTATGGGCCACAGAAAAATTTCACACTAAAATTTCATCTATGGTCGGGAGTTCACACTTATCACTGACCACAAACCTCTGTTGTCCATACAGAAAAGAATTTCTACAACAACCGCATCTCACTTACAAAGGTACGCTTTATTCTTGGGAGCTTATACTTATTCTATCAGATATCGCTCCCATGAGGCCCATGGCAATGCAGATGCATTTTCCAGATTGCCAATTAGAGACCACCCACCTAGAGATATACGCATAGTGGAAGTACACAGGCCACGGTCCTGCATGTCCACCTCTCTAATTGCCAGACATACAGCCACAGATCCCTTTCTGTCTCAGATATTCTCGTATGTTCAGGCTGGATGGCCAGAGAAAGCCCCAGGTGAATTTCGTCTGTACTTTGCCAGAAAATGTGAGCTTATGACTAATGCTGGTTGCCTACATTGGGCAATAGAGTGATTATACCTCAGTATTTGCAACCAACCATGCTAAGGATACTGCATGAGGGCCATCCTGGCATGGTGCACATGAAGCAGCGAGCCCGGAGCTATATTTGGTGACCACAAATGGATACAGCAATTGAAGATTATGTGGCTCAATGTCCTGGGTGCTGTCAAGCTCAGCGACCCCAAAAGAAAGGAACCCTGCTACCTTGGCCATGGCTGACAGACCCATGGTCAAGACTCCTTTTTGATTTTGCTGGCCCAATCCAGGGTAAAATGTATTTGATCGTGGTAGATGCACATTCAAAATGGCCAGAGGTATTTCAAATGCCTTCTATAACCTCAGCTGCTACCATTCTAGTCTTAAGGAAGCTCTTTGCTCAATGTGGCTTTTCATAGTCTCGGACAATGGAACTCAATTTACATTGCATGAGTTTCAATTCCTCCTCAGTGGCTTGAGCATCCAACACCACAAAACAGCTCTTTATCACCCAGCCTCGAATGGGCTGGCAGAACAGTTTGTTCAGATGTTTCAGAAGCACTTACTGTCCACTCTGGACCAGGTTGGACTGTCAGAGGAGAAGCTGCTGGAGTTCTTGACCATGTACCGAAGCACAAAACACGCTACTACTGGGCTGTCCCCTGCTTTTCTTATGTTTGGCAGGCATCTCCGCACCTAACTTGATATAGTCCGTCCACAGGAACAGTCACCAACATCTCCTCCACCAGGCCCTCCTGGATTCCGTGCCGGTGATCTTGTTTGGTTTCGGAATTACAGAGTTTTGCCTCATTGGCTTCCTGGCATTATTGATGGACCTCTTGGAGGAAGAATGTACCCTGTTCGCCTGGAGAATAGCGTTTATGTTCGACGACACCTTTCGCAATTGAGGAAGCGCATTTGCTGACCACAAGAGACAAACCCAACCCCTCTTTCTAACCAACCACCAGAGTCTACTCAGGGCTCTACTGGTGACATATGGCGTGGTGTCTGGCATGATCCCACAAGTTTACAACCAACCACTGAAACGGTTGGTGACCATATTCCTGAGGAGTCCGGACATGTGCCTGGAGTCGCAGAGACTGATTGGTCTGTTGGACACTCACTGACATCTCCAGAACCCTTGAACGACTATCGCTTCCAATCCTTTGCCACTTTGTAAGTCTGCTCACCAAAGACATCAATCTTCTTTTTGGCAAAGCACGGAAATCTTACGGGACACATTGGAGGTCAGGAAACGGAGACAAAGGGCTCCTGAAGTGCTGCGGTAGCCACAGAACTGAGTTGGAGATACTACTTGCTGAACTGATCCTGTTTGCCTTGTTCTTTATGTGTTGAGTATTTTATGTGTTGAGTATTTGTTCTCTTGTTATATATTTTTATTTTTTATGTTTTATTTTTTTTTTCTTCGAGAAAAAGAAGAGGTGTAATTTTTGTGCATACTCACTGTGACCCTTAACCCCTTTCTCCTGATGCATGCTGAGGGAGGGGCTGTACCAGGAAGTCAGTCGAGTGTGTGTGGGACTGGGAAGCAGCAGCATGATACTTAGAGAGAGACCTGTTGTATATGACTCCTCCATGTAAGAATGTATATTGCTTTCTGAGTGAGTAATAAACCCTTCCCTGGTTAAGAAGTGCATCCAGCCTGTGTGTAACTTGCTGAGCGGATACTGGCAGGATTGCAAGCAACACCCCGAGAGACCCTGTGTCGAAGGGACTTAACAATTTCCAAATAAATTATTATAAGATAAATTCAAATAAAGCGAAAGAAAAAAGTGATATGAAAAAACACCACTCCAAAAACAAATCTGCACAATTTGAGACCACAAGTTAAAGTGCAAAAAAGATCCCTAAAGAAATCCTATAAGTATGCTTTCCAGCACTAAAAGCCAGTTTGCTGGTGTTAATATAGTGATATAAGTAAACTTTAACCACTTCCCGCGTGCCCTATAGTGGATTGACATCCGGGAAGTGGTTCCGTTATCCTGACTGGGCATCATATGACGTCCAGCAGGATAACATGCCGCTGCGCACCCCCCGGGGCGCACATCGTGGCGATCGGTGGAGCGGTGTGTCAGCCTGACACACTGCTACACCAATCTTGGTAAAGAGCCTCCGGCAGAGGCTCTTTACCACGTGATCAGCCGTGTCCAATCACGGCTGATCACGCTGTCAATGGGAAGAGCCGTTGATCGGCTTTTCCTCACTTGCGTCTGACAGACGCGAGTAGAGGAGAGCCGATCGGTGGTTCTCCTGACAGGGGGGTCTGCGCTGATTGTTTATCTGCACAGCCCCCCCTCAGATCACCACACTGGACCACCAGGGATCGCCACTAGGACCACCAGGGAAGGGGCAACATGTGGATGGCCAGGTAAGTACCCCATGGCCATACACATGTGCCCAATGTGCCCAATCTTTGCCAATCAGTGCCCACAAATGGGCACTGATCGGCACCATTATGTTCCAGCAATGCCCCCAATATGTTTTAGGAGTGCCACCTGTCATTGCCCATCGGTGCCACCTGTCAGTGCCCATATGTGCCCATCTGTGCCCATCAGTGCCACACATCAGTGCCACCCATAAGTACCCATCAGTGCCACCCATATGTACCAATCAATGCCACCTACGAGTGCCCATCAGTGCCGCCTATGAGTGCCCATCAATGCCGTCTATGAGTGCCCATCGGTGCCACCTATGAGTGACCATCAGTGCCGCATACCAGTGCCACCTATCAGTGCCCATCAGTGCCACCTATCAGTGCCCATCATCAGTGCCCGTCATCAGTGCCACCTCATCAGTGCCACCTCATTGGTGCCCATCAGTGCCGCCGTATCAGTGCCCGTCATTGAAGGAGAAAACATGCTTATTTACAAAAAATGTTAACAGAAACAAAGAAAAACTTGGGGTTTTTTTTCGAAATTTTCGTTTTTTTTTATTTCTTGCGCAAAAAATAAAAACCGCAGAGATGATCAAATACCACCAAAAGAAAGCTCTATTTGTGGGAACAAAATGATAAAAAATTTGTTTGGGCACAGTGTAGCATGACCGCGCAATTGTCATTCAAATTGCGACAGCGCTGAAAGCTGAAAATTGGTCTGGGCGGAAAGGTGTCTAAGTGCCCTGTATTGAAGTGGTTAAATACCTACATTTTGTAGACCAGTCCAGGGGTCCCAAGCAGAATAAAAAAAAAAATGTTTGAAATGGAAGTGCAAACACAAAGAACAAAAAAATGTGTTCCATCCTAAAAAAAAATCAAATGTACGGCACAAGGATCTTGGAATGTCTGGGAGTGGTGACATCACCCATGGGCTCCTATAGCCCATCCATTCTTGGCACTCCCTCTTCTCCCCTGATTGCTGACACATGAGTGCCAGATCACGTGACTGGACCAGAATGACCTGAAATAAGTAAGTATATACATCTGTCTTACACTGGTTAGTCAGCATAGGTGTTAGGAGGAGGGAGGGAACATTTTTAAGATTAGTTATGTTTTGCCTGGAATTCCATGGCCTATGATAAATTATTGTTTAGTATCTTTACGTGTATTTGTACAGTATATCTCTTATAGACAAGAACAGTTTTTACTTTTCAGATGTCAGCCTATTGATTGAGCAATCATTTTGTCAATACTTAAAGAAGAAATTCACCTAACCAGAGTTGTCTTTGATCTTAACTCCCTAATGTGTCCACTGGGTTAGCCTGGAATTGTATACTTACCTGTCCTTCTGTGATCTGCTGAAAGCTGCCCCACGCTGGGTCCCGCTGACTGTCTATCCCGGGTCCCAGCAGCCCGCCCCCTGTTGATGCTCCACTCTGCATGTGCAGTGGCTTTTGACTAGCCCCAAAGCCTCCTGAGATAAGTGACATGGGTATCCCAGAAGGCTTCGGGCAGAGGGGCGTCATTCTTTCCTGAATGAATATAGTGAAAGCTCAAGATGTGCTCTGGAGAAATAGGTACCCCCCCTTTAATAAAAAAATGTGCTGCTATACTGCTGCCCCTCTGGGGAAGCAATCCATCATAGATCGCTTTCCGAGGGTGCTTAAAGGGGTTGTAAAGGTAGAACTTTTTTTATCTTGAGGCATTCTAGGAGGAGCCATGAGTGCCGGCCCCAAGAAAATGGGGATCAGGGGAGCTCTGTGCAAAACCATTACACAGAGCGGGTAGGTATAACTTGTTAGTTATTTTAATTTTTAAAAATGTGAATATTTACAACCACTTTGAAGCTGACACTTAAAAAAAAATTCCCACAGCTTTAGTCACATCACTTACCTGTAATGGAGGATGTCCCATGTGGTGCAGGTAGTCTTGGACAAGACTTTGTTTTACAAAAATTTTCATGTAAAACTTTTTTTTTATTTTGATTGAAATCTGAAGACAAAAACACGTGTTTTTTTTTTTCGTTTTAACGGTGTTAGTTTTACAATTACTAGTGTTACTTTAGAAATAAAAGGTGTCAATTTTATTCTGTGATGTGTCCCGATTATAATGACGTGAATATTACCTTTTTCTGTAAAGCATGGTATAGTTAATTAACTATTTCCCGACCAGCCGCCGCAGTTGTACTGCGGCAGGTTGGCTCTCCTGTACGAATCACTGTGATTGTACGTCGGGTGCGTACACGGTAATCTGTGGGCACACGCGTGCCCGTTCGCTATCGAGGGAGCCAATCAGCGGGGGCCGGCGGACTCGATCTCTGCCAACCACCCACGATCGCTCCACAGAGAGGCAGAATGGGGATCTGCCAGTGTACACAAACAGATCCCCGTTCTGTCAGGGGAGTACAGAGTGATCGTGTGTTCCTAGTGATCAGGAACAGCGATCTCTCTCTACTCCCAGTCAGTCCCCTCCCCTCACAGTTAGAAACACCTCCCTAGGACACACTTAACCCCTTGATCACCCCCTAGTCTTAACCCCTTCCCTGCCAGTGACATTTATACAGTAATCAGTGCATTTTTATAGCACTGATCGCTGTATAAACGTCAGTGGTCCCAAAAAAGTGTCAAAAGTGTCCGATCTGTCCGCCGCAATGTCGCAGACATTTACCAAAAATATGAAGTAGAATACATATTGGCCTAAACTGATGAAGAAATTAGTTTTTTTACATTTTTTTTTGGATATTATAGCAAAATTAAAAAATATAGTATTTGTTTTAAAATTGTCTTTTTTTTTATTTGTAGCGCAAAAAATAAAAACCGCAGAGGCGATCGAATACCACCAAAAGAAAGCTCTATTTATGGGTAAAAAGAACATAAATTTTGTTTGGGTACAACCGTGCAACTGGAAGTCAAAGTGACAGTGACGTATTGTAAAAAATGGCCTGGTCATTAAAATTCTTCCGGTCCTTAAGTGGTTAAAAATTAGTTTTTTTGCTTTTGTTATTTTACTATTTATTTTTGGTTTATTTACATTTTTTGGTTTGTTTAAAGCTGAACTCTGGGCAGATATAATAGATAGATATCAACGAGGCTCAGTATTCATTATTAATTTATCAGTTTTTCTTTTCTTAATTGCAAGCATTGTAAGTACCTGAATGTGACCTGGTGTCAGCCTCCTGAAGTCCCTGTATAGCAGAGCTCAGACTGGGGGAGAAAGAAGCAGCCCATAAAGCCAGTCAGGTGTCCTGCAATGCAAGGAGCATTCTGATAGAAGGAAAGAGCAGAGTGGCAGCTCATCAGTATGCTTCTTCTGTACTTCTTTTTCCTTTCACTGTCCAGTCCTAGAGTGGGGAGGAGACCTGTAAGTGTTACTGAACTATAGTGGGGAAAGATCAGGTCCCTTCCACTGCCAGACAGGGTTGTGTTGTGTGAATACAGTTCCATGTTGCATAATATGCTGACATTGTTTCCTCTTAGGATATCTATAAATACTTTAAAACAGTCCAGGCACTGATGAAGTCATATCTTTCTTAAAGTGATTGTAATGGTTTTTTTTTTAAATAACAAAAATGTTATACTTACCCCCTCTGTGCAAGGGTTTTGCAAAGAGCAGCCCCGATCCTCCTTTTCTTGGGTCCTCCAGCAGCGCTCCTGGCTCCTCCTCCTCATTAAGTGCCCCCATGGAGAGACGCTTTCCCTGGGGGCACTCGTGTGGGTGCGCTCCTGAGTCCTGCTGCTGTGTCCATTGACACAGACAGCAGGACTCGGCCCCGCCCCCCCGCGTCACTGGATTTGATTGACCACAGCGGGAGCCAATGGCTGCTATCAATCTATCCAGTGAGGACCCAAGACATTGGCTGGAGCTGCTGGGCTCATTCTCGTCACTGGAACGATCGGGTTCAGGTAAGAAAAAGGGGAGCTCTCTGGGGGGCAGCTGCAGCGCAAGAGGTTTTTCCCCTTAATACATAGAATAGAACCACAAGGGTTTATAACTCCTTTAAGCCACAAGGAAGGGGGAGTCTATAAGCCCCCAAAATGTGTTAACATTTATTTTATGACTAATCATCCAAAAACTATCTCTTGGATTCTCTTACCACACATTTTCTGCTTCCATCCCATACACTTGCATGTACGTTTCATGCGTCTGCGTCGCCATTTTCCCCAATTTGTAGCAGAACTTGATGTCCACTTGTTGCTCCATTGCACTGTGACCCTACCTCTCACACTGAGCGGGTTCACCCTGGTGGTCAAGTGTAATCCACGCTAGGTGGCACTTCTCAATGCGTCTCTGGATAGCTATGTGCATGCATGCGAACCTGGCCCATGTTGCCGTTGAGATGTCAGACCTTTCACCAAACTTTTTAAACACACCTCATAGACTTGATTTGGCCTTTTAGGCATTACCAGATGTCATTACAGTATGTATTTGGAATGTATGCCTTTCAGCTAGCTTATTAGGCCTGGTTCACAACTATGCAGGTTGCAGTTGATGCATATTCCAGATGCATATTGTGTTTTTCAATACATGTTTTTGAACCAGGCTTAAAAGGGGAGCTTTAGTCATTTTTACTGGTCAAAATGTTATGGTTAATCGGTGTACAGTATCTCACAAAAGTGAGTAAACCCCTCACATTTTTGTAAATATTTTACTATATCTTTTCATGTGACAACACTGAAGAAATGACACTTTGCTACAATGTAAAGTAGTGAGTGTACAGCTAATTAATGTCTAAACGGCTGGCAACAAAAGTGAGTACACCCCTAAGTGAAAATGTCCAAATTGGGCCCAAAGTGTCAATATTTTGTGTGGCCACCATTATTTCCCAGCACTACCTAAACCCTCTTGGGCATGGAGTTCACTAGAGCTTCACAGGTTGCCACTGGAGTCCTCTTCTACTCCTCCATGATGACATCACAGAGCTGGTGAATGTTAGAGACCTTGCGCTTCTCCACCTTGCGTTTGAGGATGCCCCACAGGTGTTTAATAGGGTTTAGGTCTGGAGACATGCTTGGCCAGTCCATCACCTTTACCCTAAGCTTCTTTAGCAAGGCAGTGTTCGTCTTGGAAGTGTGTTTGGGGTCAATATCATGTTGGAATACTGCCCTGCGGCCCAGTCTCCGAAGGGAGGGGATCATGCTCTGCTTCAGTATGTCACAGTACATGTTGGCATTCATGGATCCCTCAATGAACTGTAGCTCCCCAGTGCCGGCAGCACTCATGCAGCCGCAGACCATGACACTCCCACCACCATGCTTGACTGTAGGCAAGACACACTTGTCTTTGTACTCCTCACCTGGTTGCCACCACACACGCTTGACACCATCTGAACCAAATAAGTTTATCTTGGTCTCATCAGACCACAGAACATGGTTCCAGTAATCCATGTCCTTAGTCTGCTTGTTTTCAGCAAACTGTTTGCAGGCTTTCTTGTGCATCATCTTTAGAAGAGGCTTCCTTCTGGGATGACAGCCATGCAGACCAATTTGATGCTGGGTGTAGCATATGGTTTGAGCACTGACAGGCTGATCCCCTACCCCTGCAACCTCTGTAGCAATGCTGGCAGCACTCATACATCTATTTCCCAAAGACAACCTCTGGATATGAAGCTTAGCACGTGCATTCAACTTCTTTGGGCGACCATGGCAAGGCCTGTTCTGAGTGAAACCTGTCCTGTTAAACCACTGTATGGTCTTGGCCACCATGCTGCAGCTCAGTTTTAGGGTCTTGGCAATTTTCTTATAGCCTACTCCATCTTTATGTAGAGCAACAATTCTTTTTTTCAGATCCTCAGAGTTCTTTGCCATGAGGTGCCATGTTGAACTTCCAGTGACTAGTATGAGAGAGTGAGAGCGATAACACCAAATTTAACACACCTGCTCCCCATTCACACCTGAGACCTTGTAACACTAACGAGTCACATGACATGGGGGAGGGAAAATTGCTAATTGGGTCCAATTTGGACATTTTCACTTAGGGTTGTACTCACTTTTGTTGCCAGCGGTTTAGACATTAATGGCTGTCTGTTGAGTTATTTTGAGGGGACGGCAAATTTACACTGTTATACAAGCTGTACAATCACTACTTTAAATTGTAGCAAAGTGTAATTTCTTTTCACATGAAAAGATATAATATTTACAAAAATGTGAGGGGTGTACTCACTTTTGTGAGATACTGTATATAATCATATATTGTAGCTAATTTGCCATATATATAAGTTATTTCTGTATGTATCATTTTAGTTAGCAGTTATCTGGTTATCCTCTACTCAAATGTGCTGCATGAGCAGGCAGTAGCATATACAAGATTAAGGTTTTGTTGGCAGTACCCAGCATAATATCAGTGGGAATCTGTCTCATTACACTATAACAAATATTGATGTTTTTTTTTTTATCATGGTACAAAGGATTTGTAATGGAATATGACAGATTCAGTCACTGTTCCCCAGTTTTATGATGGTGGGATATGAGTAAAGGCCCGAATCATCAAAGTATTTTTATGGCTACACTGTCTTTTTTAATGGGATAAGGAGATTCTGATTCATTTTTGTATGTTTTGATATTTTGTCTAATAAAAGTGATGGTGTTTCAATCCGCAATTCACTTATAAAGTATCCTTTTGGTCTGCAAACTCTGGCCCTTTGCTTGCCTTAATCTGGCCCTCAGGGCACTATTCCTCCTATTGACACCAACAAGGGGATGCTATTCCTCCCACTGACACCATCAGTAGGGAGCCATTCCTTTCACTGACACCAACAATAAGGCATTTTTCCTTCCACGGACACCAATGATGGGGCACTACTCCTCCCACTGATACCAATGATCGGGCACCATTTCTCCTTCTACCGACTACAGGCACTGTGTAATTTTTTTATTCCCACTGACACTGGGGCAGTTTCTCCTTCCACTGGCCACTCCGGCCCCCCTAAAGTCTAAAGGACCGTAAACCAGCCCTTTGTTTAGACGTTTGGAGACCCCTGACTTAGTCTATTAAGCCCTTCTTTTCTTTCTGACGATAAGGCTGCATTCACACATTAGCAACATGAAAACGCAGGCAGTGTTTATGAGTGACCGAGAGTGGGAGGTGGAGCAGGTCTGAAGGAGCCAGACTACTATCCTCTCCTGAATTCTAGGGGTGGCCTTGCATGCTGCCTGCCTTGGATCAGCATCATGAGCAGTGGCGGCTGGTGGGTCGGTCGGTCGGTCGGTCACCCACAACCACCCCCCCCCCACCCCCCGTGGGTCGGTCCGCCCCGCACTTAACCCATCAAGCGGGCAGCGGCTTCTCGTGCGGCTCCTCACAGTGGCTGTGCATCTCCTCCCTTGTCCTCTCTTTCCTCCCTCCTCCTCCTAGGCCAATAGGATCGCTTCTCCTTTTGGCCAATCAGGAAACGGGTCTCAAGACCTGCTTCCTGATTGGCCGGGAGGAGAATAAGTGTGACAATAGCAAATTTTAATTTGCTATTGTCACACAACTAGGTGGGCTCAGGGCGCAATGCTCTGCGCCCTGAGACCACCCTTTTTTGAAGCCTATTAGAGCCTCAGGCTCTAACCACATGCTTCAAAAACAAAAAAAACCCCATTGGAATCCATGCGTCCAGCGCCCTGCATGTAGATTAGGTGGCTGGATGCATGGATGGGGGGGCGGTGCCCCCAAAGGACGGGCTGCCACTGAATGAGTTACCACGGTCTGGATCAAGGGTCTCCAAACTTTCCAACAAAGGGCCAGTTTACGGTTTTTCAAACTTTGGGGGGTTGGAGTGTGGCCAGTGGGGGTAAACAATGCCCCTTCCTTAGTATTGGGGGAGAAATAGTGCCCCATCTGTCATGCTCAGGCATCAGGCTTGAAGAGCAGTTGCAGGACTACCACGACCAGCAGGATAGGTACACAGGCAGTCACCCTGGCAGATGACACAGGCTCACCTGAGGTGCGGAGTTTAAGTACTAACCGGTGTTCACCAGAGCTCCTGATGGTGGAGATGGATTTAGCTGCGTGCTAGTACCAGGTTGCGGTCCTCAGGTTCGCCCCACAAGGGTGTGAGCAAGTCGGGGTCCAGAAGCGGATGAGCAGATAAGGATCAAACAACAGTGTTCAGTAAACAAGCCAAAAGGTCGGTAACGAGTAATTGCAGGTTGGGTTTAGGCAGTCGAGTAGTCAAGGAACAAGCCAAGGGTCGATCACGAGAGGTAGCAAAATACAGACGGCAGCAGGGAAGACGAGAGCAAGGCACTGGCTGAGAAGGCACAATAACCTGGCAAAGAGGAAGTGCTGAGACAAGGCTTATATAGGAAGTTCATGGAAGGAGCAAGGAGTTCAAGGTTCAACAGCAATCAAGACACAAGGCATGGCTATCCAATGGATCAAATAGGATTGTCCAATAGATCAGGCAGGGAGCTGTCCAACATCCCAGATAGCCCAGGGATGAGTCAACACCAGACACTGAAGGGGTCCCAGGTTCGAGCCCAGGTCCTGACACCATCATTGGTATTAGTGGGAGAAATAGTGCCCCATTACTTTCAGCAAGAGGAATAGAGTTCATTGTAACTATTAGTGAAAGGAATAGTACCCCAAGGGCCGGACAAAGGCAAACAAAGGGCCGCTTCTGGCCCTTGTTCTGCAGTTTGGTGACACCCTGATCTAGACAGGCTAGCGGCCAACACCATAGCAAAGGAATGATACCCCGCATACTGCCCTAGAGCGCCATTTGTTGTTATAATGCTGGTGGCCAGCCCACAGCATGGCAACTCATGACACTGATACAGTTCAAGCTGGATGCCCTTATCGGCGCACCATAGTGAAACCCATATGGCACCCTGGTTGAGAAACACTTAATTAGCCAGACTTGCACTGGGGTAAATGATGTAAAAATAGAGCATGTTCCAGTTAAAGTGTAGAATCCAATCTGTAGAAGAATATTTACCCAAAATAAACACTTCTGCTTGTTACAGCTTTATATTCAGAAACAGCTTAGGTCAGCTGTCCTACTAACAAACAAGTACTTGTTCCTGAATAGGGATGAGCTTCGTGTTCGAGTCGAACCCATGTTCGACTCGAACATCGGCTGTTCGACCGTCCGTCGAATTGCGAACGATATGGGCCGTTCGCGCCAAATTCGTGTGGCGCGTCACGGCCCATAATTCACTGCGGCATCGCAGTGCATTGCTGGCTGATGATTGGCCAAGCATGCACTATGACCCGCATGCTTGGCCAATCACAGCGCCGTCAGTAGAGAGAGCTGTAATTGGCCAAAGCCAGGGTGGCTTTGGCCAATTATGGCTCAGGGGATTTAGTACACACCCCACACTATATAAGGCCGCCTGCACGGCGGCCCTGTGTAGTGTGTGTTCCGGTGTGCTGAGCGATAGAGAGAGAGAGAGACAGTGTCATTTGATTTGAGTTAGATAGATTAGGCAGAACAGTCAGTCAGTTAGCTGCACTTACAGTGTATTGTGTATATATATGCATCCCAGGTGTTGCATATATATATATACACTGTATTCAGTTTAGCTAGATCCGTTCCTGTTATCTTCTATCTAGACTATTTACATTCAGTGCAGTGTGTCCTGCTCACAGTGTTCAGCTAGATCCGTTCCTGCTATTTACATTCAGTACAGTGCTTCCTGCTCACAGTGTTCAGCTAGATCCGTTCCTGCTATTTACATTCAGTGCAGTGCGTGCTGCTCACAGTGTTCAGCTAGATCCGTTCCTGCTATTTACATTCAGTGCAGTGCGTCCTGCTCACAGTGTTCAGCTAGATCCGTTCCTGCTATTTACATTCAGTGCAGTGCGTGCTGCTCACAGTGTTCAGCTAGATCCGTTCCTGCTATTTACATTCAGTGCAGTGCGTGCTGCTCACAGTGTTCAGCTAGATCCGTTCCTGCTATTTACATTCAGTGCAGTGCGTGCTGCTCACAGTGTTTAGCTACATCCGTTCCTGCTGTTTACATTCAGTGCAGTGCGTCCTGCTCACAGTGTTCAGCTAGATCCGTTCCTGCTATTTACATTCAGTGCAGTGCGTCCTGCTCACAGTGTTTAGCTAGATCCGTTCCTGCTATTTACATTCAGTGCAGTGCGTCCTGCTCACAGTGTTCAGCTAGATCCGTTCCTGCTATATACATTTAGTGCAGTACGTCCTGCTCACAGTGTTCAGCTAGATCCGTTCCTGTTATCTTCCTACTGACAGGCAGGCTTGTCTGGTTACAGTATATAAAGCTACCTGAAGAAAATTACAGGTGTTCTTTTTGATCCTATTAGTACCACGGTCAGGCAGCTAGACTATTTACATTTAGTACAGTGTGTCCTGCTCACAGTGTTCAGCTAGATCCGTTCCTGCTATATACATTTAGTGCAGTACGTCCTGCTCACAGTGTTCAGCTAGATCCGTTCCTGCTATTTACATTCAGTGCAGTGCGTCCTGCTCACAGTGTTCAGCTAGATCCGTTCCTGCTATTTACATTCAGTGCAGTGCGTCCTGCTCACAGTGTTCAGCTAGATCCGTTCCTGCTATTTACATTCAGTGCAGTGCGTCCTGCTCACAGTGTTTAGCTAGATCCGTTCCTGCTATTTACATTCAGTGCAGTGCGTCCTGCTCACAGTGTTCAGCTAGATCCGTTCCTGCTATTTACATTCAGTGCAGTGCGTCCTGCTCACAGTGTTCAGCTAGATCCGTTCCTGTTATCTTCCTACTGACAGGCAGGCTTGTCTGGTTACAGTATATAAAGCTACCTGAAGAAAATTACAGGTGTTCTTTTTGATCCTATTAGTACCACGGTCAGGCAGCTAGACTATTTACATTTAGTACAGTGTGTCCTGCTCACAGTGTTCAGCTAGATCCGTTCCTGCTATTTACATTCAGTGCAGTGCGTCCTGCTCACAGTGTTCAGCTAGATCCGTTCCTGCTATATACATTTAGTGCAGTACGTCCTGCTCACAGTGTTCAGCTAGATCCGTTCCTGTTATCTTCCTACTGACAGGCAGGCTTGTCTGGTTACAGTATATAAAGCTACCTGAAGAAAATTACAGGTGTTCTTTTTGATCCTATTAGTACCACGGTCAGGCAGCTAGACTATTTACATTTAGTACAGTGTGTCCTGCTCACAGTGTTCAGCTAGATCCGTTCCTGTTATTTACATTCAGTGCAGTGCGTCCTGCTCACAGTGTTCAGCTAGATCCGTTCCTGTTATTTACATTCAGTGCAGTGCGTCCTGCTCACAGTGTTCAGCTAGATCCGTTCCTGCTATTTACATTCAGTGCAGTGCGTGCTGCTCACAGTGTTCAGCTAGATCCGTTCCTGCTATTTACATTCAGTGCAGTGCGTCCTGCTCACAGTGTTCAGCTAGATCCGTTCCTGCTATTTACATTCAGTGCAGTGCGTCCTGCTCACAGTGTTTAGCTAGATCCGTTCCTGCTATTTACATTCAGTGCAGTGCGTCCTGCTCACAGTGTTCAGCTAGATCCGTTCCTGTTATCTTCCTACTGACAGGCAGGCTTGTCTGGTTACAGTATATAAAGCTACCTGAAGAAAATTACAGGTGTTCTTTTTGATCCTATTAGTACCACGGTCAGGCAGCTAGACTATTTACATTTAGTACAGTGTGTCCTGCTCACAGTGTTCAGCTAGATCCGTTCCTGCTATTTACATTCAGTGCAGTGCGTCCTGCTCACAGTGTTCAGCTAGATCCGTTCCTGTTATCTTCCTACTGACAGGCAGGCTTGTCTGGTTACAGTATATAAAGCTACCTGAAGAAAATTACAGGTGTTCTTTTTGATCCTATTAGTACCACGGTCAGGCAGCTAGACTATTTACATTTAGTACAGTGTGTCCTGCTCACAGTGTTCAGCTAGATCCGTTCCTGCTATTTACATTCAGTGCAGTGCGTCCTGCTCACAGTGTTCAGCTAGATCCGTTCCTGCTATATACATTTAGTGCAGTACGTCCTGCTCACAGTGTTCAGCTAGATCCGTTCCTGTTATCTTCCTACTGACAGGCAGGCTTGTCTGGTTACAGTATATAAAGCTACCTGAAGAAAATTACAGGTGTTCTTTTTGATCCTATTAGTACCACGGTCAGGCAGCTAGACTATTTACATTTAGTACAGTGTGTCCTGCTCACAGTGTTCAGCTAGATCAGTTCCTGTTATTTACATTCAGTGCAGTGCGTCCTGCTCACAGTGTTCAGCTAGATCCGTTCCTGCTATTTACATTCAGTGCAGTGCGTCCTGCTCACAGTGTTCAGCTAGATCCGTTCCTGCTATTTACATTCAGTGCAGTGCGTCCTGCTCACAGTGTTTAGCTAGATCCGTTCCTGCTATTTACATTCAGTGCAGTGCGTCCTGCTCACAGTGTTCAGCTAGATCCGTTCCTGTTATCTTCCTACTGACAGGCAGGCTTGTCTGGTTACAGTATATAAAGCTACCTGAAGAAAATTACAGGTGTTCTATCCCAGCTTAGTGCAGCTACAGGCCATTAGTATGTCTGGAAGGCCAAGAAGGAGAGGCAGACAGTCACAAGCCAATAAGAGAGGGCAAGCAGGCTCTGTGTCTAGTGCTGGTCGTGGAGACGGTGCATCCTCATCAGCACGTGGCCATGGGACACGCTTGGCCTTTTTTTCGGCAGCTGGCCGTGTTGAGCCGCAACATGCGGAAGACTTGGTCGAGTGGATGACCAAGCCGTCCTCATCCTCCTCATCCTCTCTCACCCATGCCCAGGGTGCTTTGTCTGGCAAAGCAGCGGCCTCTTCCCTCAGCTCAATGTCATCAGTGACTCCTTCCCTAGCCCCACCATGTCCTCCTGAGGATTCCCTCGAACTGTTTGACCACAGTGTTGGGTACATGCTCCAGGAGGATGCCCAGCGTTTGGAAGGCTCTGATGATGATACTGAGCTCAATGAAGGCAGTAACATGAGCACGGACAGAGGGGGTGCCCAAGAAGGACAGCAATCTGGCAGTCATGCTCCCCCTGCTGCAGCATACTGCCAGGTTTGCTCCAGTGATGAGGAGGGAGGGGATGATGAGGTCACTGACTCAACGTGGGTGCCTGATAGGAGAGAGGAGGAGGAGGAGGAGGAGGAGGAGGAGGTGGCACATCACCAACTAGGCAGGATGCCCTCCAGGGGCCAGCCTAAGGGCAGCACATTGACTGCATCACACCCCAAAGCTCCACATGTGCAGGGCGCTGCAGTCTCTGCGCGTTATTCAAAAAGTTCTTTGGTGTGGGCCTTTTTTGAGACGAGTGCATCAGATCGCACCGCTGCTATTTGCAATATATGTCTCAAGCGTATCTCGCGTGGCCAAAACATCTCCCGCTTGGGTACCACATGCTTGACCAGACATATGTTGACCTGCCATGCAGTTCGTTGGCAAGCGTATCTAAAAGACCCACACCAAAGAACAAAGACGATCTCTCCTTGCTCCTCATCAGCTGAGATTTCCAACCCCACTAGACCTTCAGTCCTCTCTGCGACCTGCAGTGAGAGGAATGAAGGTGTAGAATTAGGTGTGTCACAGCCAAGTACTTATGGGCAATCTGCTTTGGGTACACCGACGTCAGATTGTACCAGGCAAATTTCCCTGCCCCAGCTGCTGCACCGCCGAAAGAAGTTTGCTCCCAGCCATCCACATGCCCAGCGGTTGAATGCTAGCTTGGCAAAATTGCTAGCACTTCAACTGCTGCCTTTTCAGTTGGTAGACTCTGCCCCCTTCCGTGAGTTTGTGGAATGTGCGGTTCCTCAGTGGCAGGTACCCAAACGCCACTTTTTCTCACGGAAGGCGATTCCGGCTCTCTACCGGCATGTGGAAGGCAATGTCCATGCCTCGCTGGACAGGGCGGTCAGCGGTAAGGTGCATATTACCGCTGACTCATGGTCCAGCAGGCATGGACAGGGACGTTACTTAAGTTTCACGGCGCATTGGGTGACTCTGCTGGCAGCTGGGAAGGATGCAGGACAAGGTGCAGTAGTGTTGGAGGTTGTTCCGCCACCACGCCTCCAAAATGCTGATTGTGACACACCTCTCTCCTCCACCCCCTCCTCTTCTTCTTCCTCCATGGCCTCTTCCTCGGAACCAGCGGTGCTCCGTAGGCGTTCAAGGGGCTACGCAAGTACGCAGGCCAAAAGATGCCATGCGGTGCTTGAGCTGGTGTGCTTGGGGGACAGGAGCCACACTGGGGCAGAGGTTCTGTCAGCTCTGCAGGGGCAGGTTCAGAGGTGGTTGACGCCACGCCAACTTAAGGCAGGAATGGTGGTTTGCGACAATGGCACCAACCTCCTCTCTGCCCTCCGACAGGGACAACTGACCCATGTGCCCTGTTTGGCTCACGTCCTTAACTTGGTGGTGCAGCGGTTCTTGGGCAGGTACCCGGGCTTACAGGATGTCCTGAGGCAGGCCAGGAAAGTCTCTGTGCATTTCCGCCGGTCATATAATGCCAGTGCTCGGCTGACGGACCTCCAAAAGGAGTTTAACCTGCCCAAGAACCGCCTAATCTGTGACATGCCCACCAGGTGGAACTCGACGTTGGCCATGCTGCAGCGGCTGCACACGCAGCAGAGGGCCATCAATGAGTACCTGTGCGACTATGGCACCAGGACAGGGTCAGGGGACCTTGGTTTTTTTTCCCCACGCCAGTGGGCCATGATCAGGGATGCATGCACTGTCCTGTCACCATTCGAGGAGGCCACGAGGATGGTGAGCACTGACAGTGCATGCATCAGTGACACTGTCCCCCTTGTCCACCTGTTGGAGCACACGCTGCGTGGGATAATGGACAGGGCACTTGAGGCAGAACAGAGGCAGGAAGAGGAGGACTTCCTTAGCTCTCAAGGCCCCCTTTATCCAGACAGTGTTCCTGCGTGCCCGCCGATCACACAGGAAGAGGACGAGGAGGAGGAGGAGGAGGAGGAGGAGGAGGAAGATTGTGTCAGTATGGAGGTGGAGCCTGGCACTCAGCATCAGCAGTCTTTAAGGGATCAGTCCCAAGGAACACATGGACTTGTACGTGGCTGGGAGGAGGTGGCTGCGGACGTTGTTGTCCTTAGTGACCCAGAGGACTCCGGACCGAATGCCTCAGCAAACCTACGCTGCATGGCCTCCCTGATCCTGCAAAGCCTGCGTAAGGATCCTCGTATTCGTGGTATCAAGGAGAAGGACCAATACTGGCTGGCAACCCTCCTTGATCCACGTTACAAGGGTAAGGTTGCGGACCTTATCTTGCCATCGCAGAGGGAGCAGAGGATGAAACATCTTCGGGAGGCCTTGCAGAAAGGTCTGTGCAACGCGTTCCCAGAGACTGGGAGGTTACAAACTCCTGTTTCTGGACAACGTGTTGCTGAGGCTTCGGTCAGTCAAAGAAGGAGCGGTGGAGAAGGTGGCCGTCTGACCGATGCGTTCAGACAATTTTTTGGTCCGCAGCCCCAAGGTATGATCGGTTCCAGCAACCATCGCCAGCGTCTGTTTTACATGGTGCAGGAATACCTAGGGGCAAGATCAGACTTGGACACCTTTCCCACCGAAAATCCTCTGGGTTACTGGGTCTTGAGGATGGATCACTGGCCAGAGCTTGCACAGTATGCAATTGAGCTACTGGCCTGTCCTGCATCCAGCGTTCTTTCGGAACGCACATTCAGTGCTGCTGGAGGCGTGGTAACCGATGACAGGGTGCGTCTGTCCACCGACTCGGTCGATCGGCTGACCTTCATAAAAATGAATCAGTCTTGGATCACCACCAGCTACCAAGCACCTGATGCAGATGTAACCGAATAATTTTTTTTGAAATCTCAGATCCCTTCAAAGACTGCCTATGCTGATGCTGAGTGACTATCCCTGAGTAATTATCCTCTTCCTCCTCAATCATCACGCTGATAGCTTGTAAGAACATTTTTGGTTCTGGGCGCCACCACCAGTGCCTAAGGCACAATTTTTCAGCCCCTGTTTAACAGGGGCGTGTAATTACAATTTTTGATGTAATACTTTGCAGCAGGGCTCGTTCCTGCATTCCAACTAGAGTGTCTGTGAGGGGTTGCAGTGTTGTGGCACCAGCACCAGTGCCTAAGACCCAATTTTTCAGCCCCTGTCTAACAGGGGCGTGTAATTACAATTTTTGATGCAATACTTTGCAGCAGGGCTTGTTCCTGCATTCCAACTAGAGTGTCTGTGAGGGGTTGCAGTGTTGTGGCACCAGCACCAGTGCCTAAGACCCAATTTTTCTGCCCCTGTCTAACAGGGGCGTGTAATTACAATTTTTGATGCAATACTTTGCAGCAGGGCTTGTTCCTGCATTCCAACTAGAGTGTCTGTGAGGGGTTGCAGTGTTGTGGCACCAGCACCAGTGCCTAAGACCCAATTTTTCTGCCCCTGTCTAACAGGGGCGTGTAATTACAATTTTTGATGCAATACTTTGCAGCAGGGCTTGTTCCTGCGTTTCAACTAGAGTGTCTGTGAGGGGTTGCAGTGTTGTGGCACCAGCACCAGTGCCTAAGACCCAATTTTTCAGCCCCTGTCTAACAGGGGCGTGTAATTACAATTTTTGATGCAATACTTTGCAGCAGGGCTCGTTCCTGCGTTCCAACTAGAGTGTCTGTGAGGGGTTGCAGTGTTGTGGCACCAGCACCAGTGCCTAAGGCCTAATTTTTCAGCTCCTGTTCAACAGGAGCATGTAATTACAATTCTTGATCTAATATTTCACAGCAGGGCCCTGTGAGGGCTTACAGTGTTTTGGCCACAGCAACACCTAAGGCCCAAATTTCTGCTGAGTATATAGGGTAGGACCCTACTTTCAAACATCTAACTTACAAACGACTCCTACTTGCAAACGGAAGGAGACAACAGGAAGTGAGATGAAATCTACCCCTAAGGAAGGGAAATTCTCTCCTGTAAGAGTTAATATGGGAAAACAATTTTTCCTTTCCACTGATGCTTTCCAATCCTTGTTCCACAAAAAAACACAAATTTTCAAAAAACATTTTTCATTGGGACAAAAAAGTGAGGTGAAATCTTCTGAAGAGGAGGAAAGACGCAAAACAAATGTCACAGGGGTGATAACCCTTCCCTATGTTTTCCAAAAAGCTTAGAAAAGATTTTTTGGCTGGAGCTAAACACATTAAAAATGTTCAAAATTACAAACAGATTCTACTTAACAACAAACCTACAGTCCCTGTCTTGTTTGCACCGCCTGTATACTGCTGTTCAGAGTATATAGGGACCTTTCCTTATTTTAATTTGGGTGCGGGGTTCCCCTTAATATCCATACAAGACCCAAAGGGCCTGGTAATGGACTGGGGGGTACCCATGCCGTTTGTCTCACTGATTTTCATCCATATTGCCATGACCCGACATGACATTAAACCCGCAAGCAGTTTTAAATGAGATTTTTTCCTTTAAAAATGACATTTGGTGCAGGGACTGTTCTAAACATGGGAAACACGCGTCACTTTACAGGCATACTATAGACACCCCCCAGGTACGATATTTAAAGGAATATTTCACTTTTTTTTTTTTACTTTAAGCATCATTAAAATCACTGCTCCCGAAAAAACGGCCGTTTTTAAAAGTTTTTTTTGCATTGATACATGTCCCCTGGGGTAGGACCCGGGTCCCCAAACCCTTTTTAGGACAATACCATGCAAATTAGCCTTTAAAATGAGCACTTTTGATTTCGAACGTTCGAGTCCCATAGACGTCAATGGGGTTCTAACGTTCGTGCGAACTTGCGGTCCGTTCGCGGGTTCTGGTGCGAACCGAACCGGGGGGTGTTCGGCTCATCCCTATTCCTGAACCTAATTCTGGGCTTTTAAATCTGTGTATATAGTAGAAACATAATCTGGTCTTTGCTTCTTCTGTTTGCATTTGCTTACAATGGATTTTCAAATTCTTCTCGATGCAGCAAATACACTGGAGGGGTCTCCATCTGCTGATAATAATACTTTCTTGTTAGGTATGTTTATTTGACTAATGTTCAAACTAATGTATTACGGTAATAGTCAATTCACATAGACAATACATTTATTGATAGCACAGGGCTCCCATGGCTGTCCTTAGTGCACATCATATATACCCCATAGGTGTGGTGCCATACTTGCCACTTCACTACGCTGGAACTCTTGGATGCCAGGGGCACAAAACAAACTCACCACAACATGTACAGGTTTGTTTCATTTCTATTTACAAGTGCAACTATAAAGGTTTGGGGTCAGTTTTATATGGATATATTTATATATATTAAAAAAAATAAGGTCATCTAAAGAAAATGTGCAGCACAAGGTGTCTGCCTTCAGGCTGGCTCTCTCTCACTGAAACTTTGTTGATTGCAATTTTCATTTTGAACTAATGAACCCTGTAAACAACATGCTTTTTACAACAAAAGAGCAAACAGGACAAAGAAAAATATAAAGGGACTCTAATGCTCCCCCTGCTGGATGGACTTCATAATAGCTATAGTGGAACCTTGGATTACAAGCATAATCCGTTCCAGGAGAACGCTTGTAATCCAAAGCACTATCAAAGCGAGGTTCCCCATAGAAGTCAATGGCAACGAAGATAATTCGTTCCACATTGACTTCTATGGCATGCAATATCGCATGTGGCCAGAGGTGGGGGGGCGCCAGAGAGACTCGGAAATACTCAGAGACCGCAAGGCTGCACTCGGAAACCCTTGGTAAGGCTCGAAAACACTCGGGAACGGAGTATTTCTGGGTGTTTCCGAGTATTTCCAAATAGGTCTAAATGGCTCTGTGTGTCGCTGACGCCCCCGCACCTCTGGCCAAATGTGGTACTGCGCACCGCAGAGGCTTGAATCCTGCTCGTTTTGCGTGATAACACTCGCAAACCGAGTCAGGATTTTAAAAAAAATCATTGCTCATATTGCGAAACGCTCGTTAACCGCATTACTCGCAATGCGAGGTTCCACTATATATGCAATATTTCATATTTTTACCTTGTTAAAAAAATAAAATTAATTACCCTCAAAGTGTATTTATCCTCAGAGTTCACAGAGGAAGCACTAATGTCATTCTCTCAGCTACCCAGCTACCCTGATCCCTACTCCCTCAGGAGCCTTCCAGCCTTCTACTCTCCAATGTAAAGGTGACCTAGAAGGTAGGGAGGGGGGGGTTGGGTGTGCTGAGAGAAAGACTTCAGTGTTTCTGTTGTGAACTTTGAGAATAAATTGCCCCACAGTGCCTAGTGCTAATGAGGTCAGTTGCTTTAAAGCTTATCTTGAAATGTCCATAACCTGGTCAGGAGTACATGTAGGTAGAACTCAAAACTGATTTCTAAATTTTGCAAAAATTGGGAAGGATTAGCCACCAACTTCTGCCGGGTTGTTACTGCTGTTTGTTCCCCCTGTTGAGATTTCCCCCACCTCACCCGTACTAGAGGTAGAGACCATAACCCTTCTGTACTCTGTCCAAAATTGGAGCATCTCACGCTACATCCAACTGCACCCCGATTGAGTCAAATTTGCTGTTGGTCCCCAAACAACATCTGTATTTCCCATTTATCAGTGAGAAAAACTGTTCTGAGTAATATGCCCTCAAGAGAACATTGCCTGCACACTACTGGAAAATTTAGTTGTATCAATATGATTGTTTAACTTGTCAAACATCCATCAGAGAATGTAAACTAAAATAGAAACATTGCGTCAGGATTCATTTATTGCTAGATACACTACTTGATCAGCTTGGTAATTATATTTTTCCAATATATCAATATTTTAATTCTACAAAATTGATCAAACAATCACAATGATAGAATAAAATTACCAATAATTGGTATATGTATATTCAATTGGAACATCAAGATAATTGTTTTCTGAAACAATCAGATGGATATGTACACTAAATTGCCCAGAGTATTGGGAGGCCGGCCTTTACACGCACATGAACTTTAATGGCATCCCAGTCTTAGTCTGCGGGGTTCAATATTGAGTTTGCAGCTATAACAACTTCAACTCTTCTGGGAAGGCTGCCCACAAGATTTAGGAGTGTGTCTATGGGAATGTTTCACCATTCCTCCAGAAGCGCATTTGTGAGGTCAGGACTCTGACCTCGGGTTGAGGTCAGGACTCTGTGCAGGCCAGTAATGTTCCTCTACCCCAAATTCGCTCGTCCATGTCTTTATGGACCTTGATTGTGCACTGGTGCGCAGTCATGTTGGAACAGGAAGGGGCCATCCACAAACCGTTCTCACAAAGTTGGGAGCATGAAATTGTCCAAAATGTCTTGGTATGCTGACGCTTTAAGAGTTCCCTTCACTGGCACTAAGGGGCCAAGCCCTGAAAAACAACCCCACACTATAATCCCCCCTCCACCAAATGATTTGGACCAGTGCATAAAGCAAGGTTCATAAACACATGGATGAGCGAGTTTGGGGTGGAGGAACTTGACTGGCCTGTACAGAGTCTTGACCTCAACCCGATAGAACACCTTTGGGATGAATTAGAGCAGAGACTGCGAGCCAGGCCTTCTCGTCCAACATCAGAAGCTGTTATAGCTGCAAAGGGTGGGCCAACTCAATACTGAACCCTACGGACTAAGACAACATTAAAGCTCATGTGTGTAAAGGCAGGTGTCCCAATACTTTTGGTAATATAGTACCAAGAAGTGATAAGAGTGTAGAAATGAATCATTTTTTTTTCAGCTGGTGGATCCAAATACAAAAAGTCAAGACAGATATACTACTATTTTAGTTTAGGACTTTTGCATACCAGTGTACTACAGCGTTCACCTATGCAAGGACCATGTTTATCCGCACAGGGATGTGAGTACGTAGCCTTGACTGCAGATATAGTAAGTGTTAGGGGCCATGCACGGATGTCAAATTAGAAGCAGCTTCTGTGTTTGTGAAGCCGCGGCCTCCTAATTCACAAAATATAGCAGTGCAGCGCTCAATACAGGTCAGATGTATACACATAAAATGTACATATTAAACGTACATAAATAAAACGCATGAGGCAAAGTCCCAAAAAGTATATCTTAGTCCGAGGAGATCAAAAGCTGCCCACTTGCAGAAGGGGGATCCCTCAGTTGGCAAAGAAAGGGTGCAGTGATAGGATAAGATTGTATTTGTTGTATCACCACCAGGGGCGGACTGACAACACTCAGGGCCCCCGGACCAAATAAAGCAAGGGCCCCCTGTCAGGCCCCGCCTATGACCCACCCCGCCCATGGCCCGCCCCGAACTCACCCCTACATTTTGCACAAAGTACAACTTCTGCCTTTTTTTATGGGACCTGGAGGGGGGTCTCTCTCTAACAGTGTCCATTAGAGAGTCTCTGTTAGAGAGAGAGAGACCCCCCTCCAAGACCTATTAGAGACTACAAAGGAATATAATGGGACCTGGAGGGGGGCCTCTTTCTAACAGAGTGTACAGTGAACACCTTCATTCCCTCTTGTCCTCACAGGACCCCCTCCTTGTGCCATGACTCTCACCCCTGCCCCAACCTCTCATAAAGTAGAAATAAAATTGGCACTGTGTAGAGCTCCTCTTACCTTAATTATGGGTACTGTAGCTGTGGCTGGTTCCCGCGTCCTCTGTGGTTGGCTCCTGTGGGTGGCTGGCTCCCTGGTGTGGGTGGCTGGCACCCTGGCCCTGCTGTGGGTGGGTCACCGTGGGCGGGTGGCTGGCACCCTGGCCTTGCTGTAGGTGGGTCACCGTGAATGGTTGGGTGGCATGCACCCTGGCCCTGCTGTGGGTGGGTCACCATGGGTGGTTGGCTGGCACCCTGGCCCTGCTGTGGGTGGGTGGCTGGCTGGCACCCTGGCTGGTGTTTCCTCTCCTCTTCCGCCATTTTGGGCACTGTTTGCAGAGGTGAGGGAGGTACTTGGAGATAATTGGTCACCTTTGCCCTATCCGGGACAGTAAATCTAGAAGGTTTGCAGCAGACCCTGTGCGCGGAGACACATGGCGCAACACATAATGACGTTGCCTGCGTGTGCGGTTCTGTGCCCATTTGAGAGTCTATGTTAGAAAAAGCCCTCATCAGTACCCATCAATTCAGCCTCTCCAGTGCCTCTCAATGCAGCCTCACCAGTGCCAATCAGTGCACCCTCACCAGTGCCCATGAATGCAGCTTCACAAGTGCCCGTGAATGCAGCCTGATCAGTGTCCATCAACGCAGCCTGATCAGTACCCATCAATGCAGCCTCACCATTGCCCCTTAATGCGGCCTCACCATTTCCCCTCAATGTAGCCTCAACAGTGTCCCTCAATGCAGCCTCACCAGTGCCCCTCAATACAGCTTTACCAGTGTGCCCCTCAATGCAGCCTCGCCAGAGTGCCCCCTCAATGCAGCCTCACCAGAGTGCCCCCTCCATGCAGCCTCACCAGAGTGCCCCCTCCATGCAGCCACACCAGAGTGACCCCTCCTTGCAGCCACACCAGAGTGCCCCCTCCATGGAGCCTCACCAGAGTGCTCCCTCCATGCAGCCTCACCAGAGTGCTCCCTCCTTGCAGCCACACCAGAGTGCTCCCTCCATGCAGCCTCACCTACAGTGCCCCCTCAATGCAGCCTCACCTACAGTGCCCCCTCCATGCAGCCTCACCTACAGTGCCCCCTCCATGCAGCCTCACCTACAGTGGCCCCTCCATGCAGCCTCACCTACAGTGCGCCCTCCATGCAGCCTCACCTACAGTGCCCCCTCCATGCAGACTCACCTACAGTGCCCCCTCCATGCAGACTCACCTACAGTGCCCCCTCCATGCAGCCTCACCTACAGTGCCCCCTCCATGCAGCCTCACCTAGAGTGGCCCCTCCATGCAGCCTCACCTACAATGCCCCCTCCATGCAGCCTCACCTACAGTGCCCCCTCCATGCAGCCTCACCTACAGTGCCCCCTCCATGCAGCCTCACCTACAGTGCCCCCTCCATGCAGCCTCACCTACAGTGCCCCCTCCATGCAGCCTCACCTACAGTGCCCCCTCCATGCAGCCTCACCTAGAGTGGCCCCTCCATGCAGCCTCACCTAGAGTGGCCCCTCCATGCAGCCTCACCTACAGTGCCCCCTCCATGCAGCCTCACCTACAGTGCCCCCTCCATGCAGCCTCACCTACAGTGCCCCCTCCATGCAGCCTGATCAGTGCATGGGGGATAGCCGCCAGATCACACAGAGCGGGTAACTTCCGCTGTGACACCTGGCGACCGCTGTCATCGGATGTCCCGCCTCCTTTGTTAGATGTCACGCGTCCGGGCATTGGACCAGTGAGAAATCTATCAAAGGAGGCGGGACATCGGATGACAGCGGTAAGCAGGAAATCCCCGCTCTAGATGATCCGGCAGCGCCTGCCCTCCTCCCCTTGCCCTCCTCCCCTTACCCTCCAAGGCAGCGCTGGGGCCCGTGTGATCACCAGCCCTAAAGGGTCCAGCAGGTGGTGCTGGCGGGCCCCCTTTAGTGGCCGGGCCCTCGGTCCATGTCCGAATGGACCGACTGGTCAGTCCGCCCCTGATCACCACCAATGTGAACCTCCACCAAGGGTCTAGGCTGCTCACCTTATTGAGTGGACCTTCTGCGTTAACAGCAAGGTCACTCATGCATTCCCTTCCACAGGGTAGATTATGGAGATAGGGGTCCACAGGCAGTATCCCAAATTCAGTCTCATCGGTTGATATATATCATGTTAAAAACAAAAATAACAGGAATCTGAGATTCGCTGAGGAAGTCCACATGGACGATACGCGTGCGAGGGGCTCTGTGATGTCAGTACAGCCACCCATCTGGTACATTTTATGCTGTATACTTCTGCACTGGGAAACAGTGCTTGTTTTGTGAGTAATATTTTTCTTATTTAATACATTTGATACCTTTTCGTATGGAGAGCACTATGTCCTGTTATTTTTGTTTTTAACATGATATATATCAACCGATGAGACTGAATTTGGGATACTGCCTGTGGACCCCCTATCTCCATAATCTACCCTGTGGAAGGGAATGCATTAATGACCTTGCTGTTAACGCAGAAGGTCCACTCAATAAGGTGAGCAGCCTAGACCCTTGGTGGAGGTTCACATTGGTGGTGATACAACGAATACAATCTTATCCTATCACTGCACCCTTTCCTTGCCAACTGAGGGATCCCCCTTCTGCAAGTGGGCAGCTTTTGATCTCCTCGGACTAAGATATACTTTTTGGGACTTTGCCTCATGCGTTTTATTTATGTACGTTTAATATGTACATTTTATGTGTATACATCTGACCATAGGCGTGCGCAGCCTATTGCATTAGGGTGTGCCCCCTTAAGCTCAAACAAACATGCATGTGTATGTGCCTACATATATATGACCCCGCTACATTGATCTCCCTGCCGGCACAGTGAAAGAGAAGAGCATAAACACTTTTCTTATGGAAGAGCAGGTAAGAGGGAGATCTTGTTCATGTTCCTGCTGCTACACAGAGCGATAACACTAATGCACATGGGGTGATTAGGGTGTGCCTGGGCACACCCGACACACCCTGTGCGCACGCCTATGCATCTGACCTGTATTGAGCGCTGCACTGCTATATTTTGTGTATGTCTTTTTAGGTTTTGTATATTGACCTACAGTGTCCAGCTGCTGAGTTTTAGTAATTAGGTTTTGCCCTGTCTGTTTCTTCTGTTTAAAGGCTGCCTCCTAAGGCCCCTTTCACACTTATACAACTTCAAAGTGGCGCGATTTTACCGCGATTTCGGGGCCGCTATTTTGCCGCGATTTTACCACGATTTTGCCACGATTTGGGAGCAGTACTACTTTGTACGACTTTGCCACAACTTTGGCATTAACCATTCTCAGCTTGTGCTTTCAAAGTAGTGCTGAATTATTCAGGTACAATTTGCATGCTACTTAAGGGTTTAACATTGAGGTCTATGGAGTACAAATCGTATGGAAGTTGGACCAAAGTAGTGCTGAAATCATGTCTATATTATTCAGGTACGATTTGCATGCTACTTGAGGGTTTAGCATTGAGGTCTATGGAGTAGAAATCGTATGGAAGTTGGACCAAAGTAGTGCAGGGACTACTTTGAAGTCGGCACGACTTAAAGTCGTGCCAATATGAATGGTAGTCATTGAAAATCATGGAGAATGACTTGTCATACGATTTTGCAGTACAAAATCGTGGGACAAGTCGTATAAGTGTGAAAGGGGCCTTATTGACATAAATGAGACTGACTGCGCAGGGATGCATGGAACACCTGTGCATCCCTTTGCAGGACATCATGGCCCTCATTAGGGAGTATGCAATAGTAAATCCGTGTGAACGAGGCCTGACACATCTATCACTTTATTTTGTGTTTTCCTGGATTGTTATATATCAGAGAGGACAAAGAAACGAGGGGTGTAAAGCCAGCCAGATCAGCCATTTGAAAGGAATCCTAGACATTGAACAGCTTGTAATTTTTTACAAACATTCACAGAATTTTGTTCAGTCGCGATTTTTCCATCGTTTTTCAAACTTTCTCATCACTGTTGTCTAAAATTAATGTTCATTTCACCCCACTAACTTTTAGAAATCACAAAATTCTTTAAAAATGAACATTTTCAAACAAAATTTTACTGGCACATTGCCAGCTTAAAAGCACCATAGCTAGCCATGTCAGTGAGGAGGAAAATTGTAAAAAAAAAACTGAAGGAAAAGAACCATTGTCAACAACAAGTTCTGCTTTTTGCTCCAGAAATCTCCAATCCAGTGCTCTGTCTCCATCTAGTGGAGGAAGGGCTGCATTGCAGAAATAGCTGAAGGTTTATAGAAGACTTTATCCTTTTTTAACATGGAGGAACCCTTGAAATAACTTTGAGGTCTCAGAAGCCCTGACAATAATACATTTATCTATAGCTCTCGGTACATCAGCATGAACAGTATGCTGCAATATGAGGATAAATATAAGCATATGGAATGCATAGCTCCCAACTATCCCTGATTTCTAGGGACTGTCCCTGATTTGGAACAAAGTCCCTCTGTCCTCCTCATTTGCCCCTCATTTTGGTCTGATCTAAATAATTGTATATAAAATGCACTTTTTATCTTTTAAAAAGTGTTTCCCAGTGCTAAACCTTACATCTAATTTCTAAATTGCTGTAAATTTCAAATGCCAATATAAAGGAATAGTAGTAGTAAAAAAAAAAAATAAAAAAAAAGGCACTTGTGGGTTTAACTAATCATTTCTTTGTATAATTCTCCTTTAAGGGGGCGTGGCAGGGGGTGGTTCTATGCCTACATACATTTGCTAATAGGTGTCCCTCGTTCCCATCTCGAAAAGCTGAGAGGTATGGGAATGTGGCATACTTAGCATATTTGAAATCCATAGCTGCTCTATTCAACAAAATTATTTTAACGGCAATACAATAAAACAATAACGTTTAAAAAGTAAATGCAGACACTGAAATCTGCAGTTTTTTGTGGTGGGTGGGGAAATGCTTGATGGTCAATTGAAAAGAGACCCCTAACATTGGTGGGAAGTGAAGTGGTCCTTTAGAGATAGAGATATACTTTATTGTCATTGTATACATACAACAAATTTTTTTTTTTTTTTTTTTTCGGATACCCTTTACAGCAGCAATAAAACATTTCTCAAGAAAACCACACATACATACTCCTAGCACATGCCCACATATCTATTTAAACACTACTTTACAGTAATGGTTGGTGTAGTGCCACCTTACATTGGTGGTTAGTGAGATGTGCTGTCCGACTGGTGGCCACTGGCGATGGGCCTCTTAGGCACACCATGTTACAATATGATTGTACAATCTCCTTTAGATCAACCAACTATGTAGTTCAAGGGCCTGTCTCGTATACAAATTGATTGGATAGATTAGATAGGTCCTCATACTACTGAGTTTTGATAAACCTAAAGTTGATTGCACAAATATTGTATAATTATATTGTAACAAGTATAGTGACCCTTAAGCTGAGTAAACACTATGAGAAAATCAGAAGAAAAATTGTCGCTCTCCCCGACTTGTTCATTCCCTGACTTAGTTGGAGTAGGTGGAACACTTTGGTGGGGGTGGGTCAGCCACACCTCTTGACCCTTGACCTCTGGTGACACGCCTTCTGACCTTTGGATCAGGTCTCTTTTCCAATCCCCGAGTCCTAACCTTTTTCTTCAAGGGAAAACCCTAACCCTAAGCCCCGACCCTAACCCCAACTCTACTCCTAAACCCGAAGATTGTTCGATTTTCGTATAGTGTGTACACAACTTTCTACATCCGAATCGGACTTTCCAAATGAACATTTCCGAAGAGAAAAACTCCAATTTTAACAGAACGAACAATTTTCATTTAATGTGTACTGTTTTTGTACTAGTTTTCGTACAAGAAGAATCAGATATGAAAGACTGCGCATGATCAGAAACAATAAACAAGTATGAGAATTTTCCTACATTATTTCCATTCTCGGTTCCAACTTGCTGCGACACATTAAGGAAAAACGGACGATCATTCACCTGATTTTCTTATAGCATGTACCCACCTTTAGATTGGGGATCAGTAGGAGAAGGATTCCCTTATGTTGGTGATCATTAGGAGAGGGGTTACAATTGTGGTCAATAGGAAGAATTCTCCTTACATTGGTGGTCAGTTGGTAGGCCTCTCCCTCTTATAGACAGCTAAATAGATGACTGGTCTCAGTAGTTACTTATCTAAAAGTCAGAAATTGCTCATTGCTAGAGGAACCCCCAGCCAACTCTAGGAGGAACCCTAGGGCTCCACAGAATCCTGATACAACTTTACTACTGGGGAAGGGGGGGGGGGGGGGGTGTATAAAGCAGAAACGGTGTTCATATTAACATATTGTCATTTCACCTTTTGATTTTGATTATGTTGTTGATCTGTTGACTTGCATTTACCAACCTGAGAAGTGAAGTGAATGTTGCACATAGCCTATTATACCACACTATGACTTTCTGTTATTTATCCAAAGGTGAGTGTTATAGATGTCAAATGGAACCCAGATCCTTCATTTATATGTTATGGACCAGTCCTCACCTCTAAATTTTTGGCATGGGATAACAGATACCATCAATGGAGTAGGAGACCTGAATCTAGCCATGGGCCCTTTAAGAAGCCTATAGATGATTTGATTATCTTTCCTTACACCACGGTGAATAGAAAGATAATTGCTCGATTCCCCCATCAACACAGTCATGGACTTCACTAAACCTCTGAAGGAATGCTGTGGTATCTGGCACCAAGTTGTCAGTAGCAGATGTTTTAAGTCCGTTAAGTTGTGAGGTGGGATCTCCATGGATCAGTTGTTTTCCCAGCACATCCTACAGATGCTTAATTTGATTGAGATTTGGAGAATTTGAAGTCAACACCTCATTGTTGTGTTTCTCCATCCATTCTTGAACTATTTTTGCAATGTATCAAGGCGTATTATCCTGCTGGAGGAGGCCGCTGCCATCAGAGAATACGTTTCCATGTACTTTGTCAGCAACAATATTTAGGCAGGTGGTACACATCACAATAACATCTACATTAATGGCAGAATCTAAGATTTCAGGAGAATATTGCTCAAAACATCACACCATCTCTTCCCTAGGTAAGCGACGCACCCGGCCATCCACATGATGTAAAAGAAAACTTAATTCATCAGACCAGGCCACTTTTTTCTATTTTGATAGCAGAAAACAAACACTCCTGCGCACAAGTGGATAACCAGACAGTCTATATATCGTGATGATAATTGTCAAGGGCCTTGCTGCCCTCAAGGATAGGGATATCCTAATAGTCAAAAAGAAAAGAAAAACAAGGGCGCACCAGCCTTGTGCATTATCCTTTGGATGTATTTTATAAGTAGATAAAATGAAAACTACTCACAAACATCTATAGGAATCTTGCAATGTAAATAGTCTCCGAATGACAGCAATAGGTATAGGACAAATAATGAACTCCGGAGGTCACGTAGAAGGTAACAGGGGCCACCGCCGGCTGACGCATTTCGAAGGGTAACCTTCTTCCTCAGAGCCACTTTTTTCTATTGTTCCATGATCCAGATCTGATGCTCAGGTGCCCATTGTAGGCACTTTTGGCTGTGAACACGGGTCAGCATGGACACCCTGACCAGTCTGCGGCTACACAGCGCCATACACAACAAACTGAGATACCCATTTTTGTATTGCTTTCAACACATCAACTTCAGGGACAACATGTTTACTTGCTGCTTAATATATCCCACTTACTTTCAGATGCAAGTGTAATCAATCCATCATAATAAAAATAATAATTCAAGCTATCTGGACAGAAACATATAGGCATCAGTAATATGTTCATGTTAGCACATCAAAGATGGTTGATGGTTGTTTGATTACAGCAGTATTACTGTCTTCAGGTTTCAAAGCCCCACATCCATTATGTCATATTGATCTGCAACAGCCTTAGTCAACCTTTTTAGTGCTTAGGAACCCTTGAAAGATTTTACAGGCTTAGGGGAACCTCTGCTAAAAATAATTATACCCAAAGTTCATAGTACATTAGCATAATCACTACATTGTAGAACATTTTAAATATATGCCTAACCTATTTTACATCGATCATTTTTTACACCCTCCCACACTAATACACCTGAAGTATTTTGAAATCAAGTGAATAAAAATAACAGAAAAGAAACACAGACAGTAACATTTTTGGTGTCCGCTAATAGTGTAGACATGCCTCTGCATTGGTAGTCAGTGTAGGTATGAGATCAATTTGCTGTTGCTCAAGGAAGCCCAAGCAACCTCAGGAGAAAACCTAGGCTTCCAGGAACCCGAGTTTGAGAAAGGCTGGTCTACAACATGGCGTCATCTTCTTGTAGTCTTTTGACTGCCTGGGTGTGCATTCCATTTCATGTGAGCTGCTAGTTGCGGTGGCCCACAGCCTTACTTCCATAACATGTAATCACTATAGAGAAGGCATAGAATGGCATCAATGACGAAGAGAAGAAGGAGGAGAATGCAATATTGCTAAATGGTAAATTTACTATTTATATCCTTTTGTACATACCTCAATACCAACTTATTCTGGAACAAGCAGTGATCCTGTCCTCTAGTGAGCCAGTGAGGCCAGGTGGTAAAGCAAAAATGCAGCCTTCTCCCTATAGACCATAATTTAAAATTAAGCTCTGTGTAGTCTCCAGCTTCTGCATTGGGCCACTGTGTTATTTACAAGGAGTTAAGAAGAGCAATGCATGGAGGGCTGGTAAGCTTGGATAATTTAAAAATAAAATTATCCTTTTAAAACGTATAAGCTTCTTGGTTCCATTGCATGAACGTCTGGACATGTTGCCCAAACTGCTCTATACTTTTCAGACAGTTCTGATAGCCTCCCCTACAGGGTTCTTTTCTCATATTAACACACTTATACAAAATATATCTGGCAACACAAAAAATCTAGGATTCATCGCTCCACACTCTTCCTACTTAAATCTAGAGGTGGCTATAGTCTTAAAGTCAGTGAGTGGTGTGGTTAGGCCATGTTTTCTGGTTGTTACACACCCATCAATATTTCAACATGCTTGTCTATTGATATTCATATTATTGTTATCTGTCAGGTCGAGAGAGGTATCTCTATTGTTTTTATTGTAGACAGACCCCTCTCCATGTGACTTACTTTTGTTGTTTCTTATATTTTTGGTTTAAGGTATGTGCAGCACCCTCTACTTAGGTAGGTGCTAGAATAATATTTTTGTTCAGTAGTGTAGGTAAATTTAGGCAGGCCTGGCTGTTTTTTTTGGGCTGGGAGTGGCTCAGAGTTAGTGGCTGGTGATTCACAGGCAGCTTCACTTAGACCTCCCTCTTTCTTCTAGAGGATTCTAGAAAGAGAGGAGGAGAGTAGAGGTGGAGCTACCTGGGGTGTTCTAAGGAGCCCTGACCAACCCCCAACCTGAACTGGCAGGGGGGAGGCCTCAAATACCTAGAGTCAGCCCAGCTGGGGAGGAGTTGTCAGGTGAAAGAACTGAGGATGGAGTACTAAGCTGTCAAGGGCCTTTGAGGGAGCTCCCCAGTCTGGATGGTATGTGACCTTAGGCCTGGAGCTTGGGTGCAGGAAGGAGTTCCTTCAGGAAAGCGTGAAGGTGCTGGACAGGAGGCACGGGAGGAGCAAGAGAGGACAGCAGGAGCTAGTACTGCCGGGCAAGTCTTCAGGAGGGAACCCCCGGGTGCAGCCAGGAGGGCTGGTGAGTGACATGCACAGTCAGGAGGAGTGGGGTGGCACGCCTAAGAGGACTGGGAGCAGTAGTCCATCTGTAGGACAGCTAGCACAAAAGACTTTGTTTTTTGCTACACCATAGGGGCTCGCGGTCCCTGCCTGTAAAGGGCATTTGCTGAGGCCTGGCTGAGCCAGTGTCAGGCCCAAAATGTGCTAGCTGCTCCTGGGAGTAAAGAACTGTGCAGGAGGAAGAGAGAGAGCAATAGTCTGCAAGCAAGTTGTGCAGGAGGCGTCTGGAGTAGCTATATGTACAAAGAGTGTATATAGTTCATCCCAATTGATTGCTATACAATCTGCTATTTGATTGCTATACCATGCATCAATTAACTGTTCCATAATTTACTGGGCATCCCATATATTCCCTTTTCACATCCGAGTTCTATTCCCTATATAAAAATACAAAAAAAGCACATGGACTGTTCATTGTCTCAAAGGTGACTGGGAATTGAATGCCAGGCTGGGCAGGGTGACAGGTGGGCCACAAAACTTAGCAGCCCCTATCTGCCTGAATATTGACTGCATCAATACCCACTTACTAAATTAGTTACGCAACTTTGTTATTTACCTATTGGGAACTGCCCTATCATCTTTTGATACGCGTATATCTCAGCATACCTATCCTACTTTCACTGAGATGTAATGTAAATGGATATCTGAGCCTTATGTTCCCTTTTTTATGTGAACGTGTTATAACAGAAAAAAAATGTAATAAACAGAGATTAAACATAAAAACCTACAAACTAAAATAAAAACTAAAATATAATTTATCCAAAACTATCACAGCTTTCCTTCAGGGAGGAGATCCAACAAAATCCATCTTAGTAGATGTCTCAGCATATTCATTTGTAATATTTACAGATCTGAACAGCCCTGCCATTGAATAAAAAAATGTATTACGGTAATTTTCAAGAATATTTGCTGTTGTCAAAAGTTTTTGGGAATGCTTTGTTATTTGGTTGAGGAGATTTTGTTCGATTTTTGAAGCTAGGGAAAGTTTGCAACATTTATCAGGGAGGTGGAGTAGGCCTCCAAACGTACTCAGAGGTGGACAAAGGCATGAAGGAGGGAGACTTGCGCTATCTGGGCGACTAATAGTAGCTATTTAGGTGTGGGGCACTATTTATATGAAGCCCAGAGAGAGAGGTGAAGGTTTGTAGTAGCTTAAAAGAGTTGGAGAGAGGGGTGATGTGGTTTGCCAGAAACATTATTAGATCATTTGCGGAAAGGCAATGCTTATGATGGTAACCAGCAACAGCTATAGAAAAGGCTAAGAAGTTCTATGGCCACAATAAACTACAGTGGTGAGAATAGGCATCCTGGACGAGTACTGTAAAGGATGAAGAACATGGGGGAGAAGAAGTCTGATTACTTGATAAAAACATGTGGTAGAGTGACTAAACCCAGGTGAGGAAACAGGTTTAAGAGCCCCATTTATGCAAAACATAGAGTAAACAGTTCCATGACAGCCAAAGGCTTTTCTGATATCTAAAGAAAACAACATCAAAGCTGTTTGTCTTGTGTTAGGAATATTTTTTCGGTGCATAAGCCTTTTAATACTGTCACTGGCCTATCAGCCCAATCCAAATCCCACCTGTTCTGTAATGATATCTGCTGGTAGGCCTTGATCAAGTCTATTGGCTAATACTTTCATATAGTTGATTTTTACCATTTTACAGCTGTTATTTATTTAGAGAGCTTTTGCATGGGAAATGGAGCAAAAAAGCTTATAGCAGCCTGTATATATGAATGGCGAGGAGGAATGGGCCTAGGTAGAAATGAAATGTAGCATAATGGGATAAAAAAATCCCCACCACCCTTGCCCCCTCGCCCCATTAAATAAAACACTTACAACCATTAAGTTGCAAAGGGCAAGGCCACAGCTTTATTAAATTCCAACACATAACATGTGAACACATTTAACCAGTGCCAGCAGAGGCGGCTCTAGGCTTTGTGAGGCCTTAGGCAAAACTTAGACATGAGGCCCCACTCACACCCGTAATGGAAAAAAAAATTAAGCAATACAAATTAACTGTATAAACTGCATATATTAAGAACCTTAAAGTGGTGGTGTCAGTTTCCTCTATTTCAACGCTGGCATCAGTGTACCTTCTCAGGACTGGCATCCGTGTGCTCTCAGTGCTGGTGTTGGGGTACTCTATCTCAGTACAGTGTGTCTTGGAGCTGGTGTCAGGGTGCTCTATCTCCGTGTCCTCTATCTCAGTGCTGATGTCATGGCACTCTTTATTATGCACTCTGTCTTGATGCTGGAGTCAGTGACCTCTGTCTCAACGCTGGTGTCAGTGCTGGCATGCTCTCAGTGCTGGTGTCAGTGTTCTCTATCTCAGTGCTGGTGTCATGGCACTCTCTCAGTGCACAGAGATGGGATCCCTGTCCCCAGGTGAGATGTGGTCCCTGTCTCCAAGTAAGAAGGGGTCCCTGTCCACAGGGGAGATGATGGGGACCCTGTCCCCAAGTAAGAAGGGGCCCCTGTCCGCAGGGGAGATGGGGATTCCCGTTCCCAGGGAAGATGGTGGGGGCCCTGCCTCCAGAGAAGAAGGGGTCCCTGTTGCCAGGGGAGATGATGGGGACCCTGTCCCCAGGGGAGATGAAGGGGTCCCTGTTGCCAGGGGAGGGGATGGGGTCCCTGTCCCCAGGGGAGAAGGGGTCCTTGTCCCCAAGTTAGAAGGGGTCCCTGTCCCCAGGGGAGATGGGGTTCCCATCCACAGGGAAGATGCTAGAGGCCCTGTCCCCAGAGAAGAAGGGGTCCCTGTTGGCGTTGTCAGGGAAAATGAAAGGGGCCCTGTGTCCAGGGAAGATGAAGGGGACCTTGTCTCCAAGTGAGAAGGGGGTCCCTGTCCCCATATGAGAAGGTGTGCCTTCCCCAGGAAAGATGAGGTCCCAATCCCTAGGGAAGATGGTGGTGGCCCTGTCCCCAGGGAAGAAGGGTTCCCTGTAGCCAGGAGAGATGATGGGGGCACTGTCCTCAAGGGAGATGATGTGGCCCCTGCCCCCAGGGGAGATGATGGGGGCCCTGTCCCCAAGGGAGATGACGGGGCCCTGTCCCCAAGGGAGATAAGGTCCCCATCCCCAGGGGAGATGATGGGGGCCCTGTCCCCAGGGGAGATGATGGGGGCCCTGTCTCCAAGTGAGAAGGGGGTCCCTGTCCCCAGGGGAGATGATGGGGGCCCTGTCCCAGAGTGAGAAAGGGGTCCCTGTCCCCAAGTGAGAAGGGGGTCCCTGTCCTCATATGAGAAAGGGGTCCCTGCCCTCAGGTGAGAAGGGGGTCCCGCCCCCAGGAAAGATGGTGGGGGCCCTGTCCCCAAGTGAGAAGGGGTCCCTGACCGCAGGGGAGATTGGGTTCCCGTCCCCAGGGAAAATGGTGGGGACCCTGCCCCCAAAAAAGGGGTCCCAGTTGCCAGGGGAGATGATGGGAGCCTTGTCCCCCAGTGAGAAGGGGTCCCTGTCCACAGGGGTGATTGGGGTTCCGTTCCCAGGGAAGATTGTGGGGGCCCTGTCCCCAGGAAAGAAGGGATCCCTGTTACCAGGGGAAATGATAGGGGCCCTGTCCCAGAGTGAGAAGGGGGTCCCTGTCCCCAAGTGAGAAGGGGTCCCTGTTGCCAGGGGAGATGATGGGGGCCTTGTCCCCAGGGGAGATGATGGGGTTTCCATCCCCAGGGGAGATGATGGGGTTTCCATCCCCAGGGAAGATGGTGGGGGCCCTGTCCTCAAGTAAGATGGGGTCCCTGTCCCCAGGGGAGATGGGGGGCCCCTATCCCCAGGGGAGATGATGGGGGGGCCTGTCCCCAGGGGAGATGATGGGGTTTCAGTCCCCAGGGAAGATGGTGGGGGCCCTGTCCCCAGGGGAGATGATGATGGGGGCCCTGTCCCCAGGGGAGATGATGATGGGGGCCCTGTCAAGGAAGATAAGGTCCCTGTTCCCAGGTGAGATGATGGGGGGCCCCTATCCCCAGGGGAGATGATGGGGGCCCCTGTCCCCAGGGGAGATGATGGGGTTCCCATCCCCAGGAAAGATATTGGGGGCCCTGTCCCCAGGGGAGATGGGGGGCCCTGTCCCCAGGGGAGATGATGGGGGGCCCTGTCCTCAAGGAAGATGGGGTCCCTGTCCCCAGGTGAGATGATGGGGGGCCTCTATCCGCAGGGAGATGGGGGGCCCCTGTCCCCAGGGGAGATAATGGGGCCCTGTCCCCAGAAGAGATGAAGATGGGGCCCTGTCCCCAGAAGAGATGAAGATGGGGCCCTGTCCCTAAGGGATATGGGGCCCCTGTCCTCAGGGGAGATGACGGGGGGCCCTGTCCCAAGGGGAGATGACGGGGGGCCCTGTCCCCAGGTAAGATGATGGGGGCCCTGTCCTCAAGTAATATGGGGCCCCTGTCCCCAGGGTAGATGATGGGGGGTCCCTGTCCCCAGGTGAGATGATGGGGCCCTATCCCCAGGAGAGGAGGGGTGGGGTATGGGATGGTGTGAGGGGATATGGGGTCAGCTCACTTACCATATCCAAGCTGCAGGGCACTCATCCATGGTTGCCTGGCTGGGTTCCCTCCAGCAGCAGCACAGACAGGGCGATCAGCATATCTTCAAGGCCAGAGAGATCTGTGTATGATAGGGGGAGGAGGTGGGGGCTGGCAGACAAGCCTGAAGTGTCCTCCGGCTCTCCTAGGGCTGCTGCACATGTATCCTTAAACTTCCTTAGCGCGGGGGAAGTGTGCAGAGCATCTCCAGAGCAGTGCAGAAAGGGATAGATGCAGCCGACTTGGGGGGGAGGGACTCTGGCTTGGGACGACACTGAGCTGGGCGGCGCTCCGTTAAGCAGGAGAGAGGAACCCGGAGGAGCTGGCCAAGGACAGGGCATGAGAAACATAGCAGCCAGTTGCCGGCTCTTCAATTAGCCCCGTGAGTTGCAAGGCCTTAGGCGGCCACCTAATTTGCCTAATTAGAGAGCCGCCTCTGAGTGCCAGACACAGTCGTACTGTGAGCAAGCAATTTCAAAAGGGGGGGGGGGCCTGTCCTTCCCATAAGTGCTGGACAGACAGCCTACTTAAAATTTTTTCATCAAGGGCATAGCCCATTACAGCAATTTTAAATGCTGGCAAGGGCAAGAAACCGACATCCGCAAGTCAGTAGATAGCTGACGGGTGCCCACCCGCAGCCAGCACCTGTTCCACACCACGCTGCAGGCCAAGCTTGAAGATGTCGAACCCGATGTCATTAAGGTGAACGCCATCCGATCTCAGCAGATCATCATTAGCACCCTCCAAATCCTTGTGCCGGATTATAACCCCCCCTCCGATCTGCTAAACAAACTTGGTGACCTGGGCGTTAACTTTGCGACGGAATCGTTCCAGACGGGGGCCAGGTATTTCCCTGGCCCATTGCATGTGAGGCACGATTTCAGACCAGATGAGAACCAAATTGGTATAGACTGCATAGCAACGAGCGATGTCTCACTTGATAGCGGAGATTAAGTCCACGGAACGTGTATAGCCCACTACATTCCCTCCATCGTGAAGAATCAAGATGATGGGGCCAGAAACATGAGAACGAAGGCGCAAACACTCTGAAAGAACTGGAGACTAGCGTAACCCATGGAGCCCAAGCGAGATCATAGGTAAAAACCAAATTCTTCCCGTAACTCCGAACTTCTGACCGACGAGCGGCCCAGTAAATGAAGGAATCTCCAACAATACAGATTAGAATTGGGTAATAACCTGAAAACCAAAACAGGTGTGGGCAGACGTACAAAGAAAAATGAGACGATTCCCACCTACCCAGCCGCTGGAGTTCCATATCAGAAAAACCCATAGCAGAAGCAGCGGTAGCAGCACCGGTGTGAAAAGAGTGGATAGCAAAATCACACGAAGGGAGGCTTAGTTTCTCAAGGCAGTGTCAGGGCTGGGCCCAGCCCTTTCTTCTCTAAGCTGCCGCTCAGCTGTCAGCTAATTGCCAGCTCCTATCTCTGCACAGTGACTCACCTGTTGATGATCCTGCTCGTCGGTCCTGTCCAGGGCCATCTTAAGAGCATTATAGGCTCCCAGGCAATACAGTGCACTGGGGCCCTGTCTACACAATCACGCATGAGAATAAAAATGCAAATTATCAAAAAGGCTATATTTATTGGTACTTCCAACAAAATCAGTTAAACATTAACACAAAGTTTGGACAATATAACACGAGTTTGATGGGCACAGTGGCTGCGTTTAATGGGCACATTGGCAGCTTTTGATGGGCACAGTGGCAGCTTTTAAAGGGGCACAGTGGCAGCTTTTGATGGGCACAGTGGCAGCTTTGATGGGCACAGTGGCTGCGTTTGACGGGCACAGTGGCTGCGTTTGACGGGCACAGTGGCTGCGTTTGACGGGCACAGTGGCTGCGTTTGACGGGCACAGTGGCTGCGTTTGACGGGCACAGTGGCTGCGTTTGACGGGCACAGTGGCTGCGTTTGACGGGCACAGTGGCTGCGTTTGATGGGCACAGTGGCTGCGTTTGATGGGCACAGTGGCTGCGTTTGATGGGCACAGTGGCAGCTTTGATGGGCACAGTGGCAGCTTTTAAAGGGGCACAGACAGTGGCTGTGTGTGATGCACAACTTGAACGTACTTAAGTAGACAGTGTTAGACTTACTTGAGGCCGCTGGCCTGGTGCAGTACAGTGTGTCACTCACAGCAGCAAGGCAGCGCTGGCTATCAAGGGCCATCTTTCTGCTCCGCTCCCTCTCCACGCTGTCTGAAGAACATGGCAGAGGTGGGCGGAGCTTGTTCACTAGCAGCTGGGGCGGCCGCGGCCTCTGACTGACATCACTGGTTGCTAGCTAGATGCTGGGCGGCCGGCGATTCTAGCAAGTGAGCAACCAGTGCAGTTAGTCAACTTAATCAGCAGATTGCAGCACTGAGGATCGGCCCTGGATGGGGCCCTCCAGACAAGTGGGGCCCCCGGGCAACTGCCCAGCATGCCCAGTGGAAAAAACAGCCCTGGTCCTGTCTACTTAAGCCGTCCAGTCCAGATGATCTCTGTCTTCGCCTTGGTCACATCTCTAGAGATGCACTCCTGTGTTCCTGTTAAAGACTTGCTCGGCTGACATTCCTTCTGGCTCCCTGACGTTTTGACTTGTCTGACTATCCGTTTCGGTTCCTGAACACTGGCTATGTTTTGACTACGTTTGCTCTGTTTACCTTTTTTTTATTACTAAAGGGAGGGAAACCGGGCACCGAGATTTGGGAGAGTGAGTAGCACATCTTCAACCCCACAGGACCCATCGGACAGGAAACACTTTTGTACAGTCTTCCACCGAAGGAGCTGAAACCAAAAGGACAATGCAGACATAGTCAATGAAACCATGGAACCCAAAGAACATTTCTGCAGCAAATAAACAAGATAAGAAAACAAAGCCACGCGACTGTCATTTGAAGACTAGATTAAAAACTCACTGCCCGACACTTGGACCCATTCATCCCACACGTGACAGTACGACGCCCACATCTCCGCAGATGCGGGCAATGACACCCGGAGGTCTAGCAAACATCGAAAACGAGTTTCCACAAGTAGGCCGGACAGGGGAGGCCCTCCAGGGAAGCCGTCGGGGCCAGGGAGCAATAGCGATCGAGCTGTAAATGAGAGAGAACATCTGCAATATCGTTAGCAGTTCCAGGGACATGCCTAGCTCTAAAACATTTGTTAAACTGCAGGCATTTTAGAAACAAAAAACACAGTAACAATACAACCAGAGGGGATCTAGCAGACTGTTGGTTGACCACATGCACCATGCTCATGTTATCGAACCAGAAAACCACCTGGCGATTGCGCAACCGCTTGCCCCACAGCCCAATGGCAACAATAATCGTAAAGAGCTCCAGCAAGTGAGGTTGCGCAACAAATCCATGTGGGCCCATGAGGCAGGCCAGCACTCAGTAGACCACTCCGCCTGGAAAAAGGCACCGAAACCACAGGAGCCTGCTGCATCAGTGTGTAGCTCCAGCTGTGAGTTCGGTACCTCCTCCAGCAGCCAACAAGACTGGCTATTGTAGGACTGGAGAAAGGATAGCCATATCCTCAAGTCATACCACATGAGCTTGGTGATACGGACATAATGGTGGGGGCACAGCCACACTCCCCATGACTCTACAGGCAAAGACCAAGTGACCCAGCAAGGACTGAAGCTGTTTCAACTGCAGTTTTTTAGCCCCTTTTGCCAAGCAGACTAGGGTGTGGAGCCTGGCCAGCTTGTCACTGGGCAGCCAAAAAAACATTGCCACCGTGTCTATTTCTATGGCCAAAAAGGCTAAAACCGTCACGGGGCCTTCAGTCTTGTCAAATCACAGCGGAATGGCAAACCGCTCGCAAGTGTCCTGAAAAAGACAGGACCCGGTAATACCGACCACTGTCAGCTGGGCCAAAGAAGAGTAAGTCATCCAAATAGTGCAACACAGAATGCAAACCAGCCACCTGGACAACTACCCATTCAAGGAAACTACTGAAGAGCTCAAAGAAATAACACGAAATGGCACAGCCCATGGTAAGGCACATGTCAAAAAATTAGATTCCTTGAAAGTAGCATCCCAACAGATGGAAGCATTCCGGGTGGACCAGGAGGAGGCGGAAGGCAGACTCAATGTCCGCCTTGGCCAGCAAAGCCGATGGACCAGCAGCCCTGATCAAGTGAAGCACCTTGTCGAAAGAAGCGTAGTGGACCCTGGATTCCTCCTTGTCAATGCCGTCATTGACCGAGGAGCCAGAGGAATAGGACAGGTGGTGGATAAGGCAGAATTTTCCCTCAGCCCTTTTTGGGACCACACTGAGGGGGGAAACCCTCAGGTTGTGGAAAGGGGGGAGATCAGACGGGCCCACCTTATGCCCCAAATCCAATTCCTTCTGGAGCTTCTCAGCCACTGTGGACTCGAATTGAACAGCAGTTTTTAAATTAGATGCTATGGTCGGCACGTCGGAAGGAGTAAAGGGGATCCAAAAACCACGGTCCAAATTGTCCCTCAAGATCAAGGCTTCCCTATGAAGGGGTACCGGTCTAGCCAGAGAAGCATCTGAGACGATTACTGGGATGATCACGCTTCGGAGAGAGCGCCAGCTGGGGACTGAAAGGACGAAGGCCTGTAGGGGCACATGAGCAATAACCACAGGCTGCCGCCTTGGCAATCAAAATGGAACTCCTTTCTTGATGCCATTTTCTGGTGAAACTGGGTGTCGTAGTGGAACCAACACTGACCCCCGTAAACCCCAAATAAGATCAAGGTAGCAAAAGAGTGATGCAGCCAATACCGGGAACTGCTCACAAAGCACTTTGGCGTAAGCACAGAACCCCTGCAGCCAGTTCCTGAACATCCGAGGAAGCTGTTTAGGTTTGACGTCCTGTGCCGCAACGTCAACCCGACGAGATTTGTCCATCGTCTCCCTGTCGTGAAGGACTAGGGCAAGAAAATCAATAAATTTGCGACGCCAGATCCTATCCTTGACGTCTTTCGACAGGTGCGTAGGCGAAACTGTCCACAAAGTGCCACCTGCAACGGAGCCCGAACTAACTGCTGAACCCAAAACGCCCATGCGAGACAGTACTGATTTTAAACATGTGTTCGTCTGGTGGGCCCAATACGGCTGCATTACTGGACCTACCTCTACCGGCAGAGGCCCGCGACATCCATCTCCTTGAGGAATGGTGGTGGCTGGCGAGGCAGAAGGATGATGAAAGGGGAGGCCCAGGGGCGGAGGTCCGGTCACCGACCCTGATGAGCCCGGGGGGCGAGGACAGCAGCTGAGCAGCATCAAGAGCAACCGGAGACCCCGGATGGAGGACTCGTGGCAGGTGCAGCCCACATCTTGGGAGTGGCATGCGCATCTCCCGCCCTGCCAGGCTCAGGGAGATGGTGCAAAGTAGCAGACCGGGGCAAGGCTGTGGTGGCAGACATCAGATGGGAATCTCTACCTACACAGTCATGTAGGTAGCCCTGGAAGGACTGGGGCTCAGACGGGAAGATGGGCGGCCGCACCTCCGTACACTGGAAGCAGGAAGACACGCAGGTTGCAGGGGAGCAGAGGAGGAAGCCATCTCAGGGGAAGGGAGGGCAAATAGCCAATAAGCCTGACCTTGTACTGCCAGCTCTTGGACCCTAGCCAACAGGATGTCCATGGTAGAGGGTGCAGGGTCCACAGGGTGCAGGGTAGAGGGCAGCTCTTCCATCCACTTCTTCAAAAGACCCAGAATTCCCTGAGGGCAAACGTTTTCTGAGCTCAAGCCCATCCCATCCCCCATGTTTCCACCAATCCTTGGTGACCATTAACCACCTTGTACGGCACCTGGCCATGCCCCCATCAGTCAAGGCTCTCTTCCCCTATGGAGCTCAAGGGGACTTCATATGATCTGTTAGATAAGATAGTAGAAGGAAAAGGCAAGGATCACTTTAAAGCAGAATATGTGCTAAGTAGTATTAACTGCTTGTTTACACTATTAGGGTATAAAACAAATTCCTTGACTTTTGGTTTTGCTAGCTAGCAAAGATATCAGTATGAAACCTGCTTCTATAATATTCATAAAAACAGAGGTCTCAGTTAAAAACATACTAGGAAGCCACATGCGCTATCAATGTGCCTTGGCAACGGTGGTCCTCTGCTTGTCTGAGGGGATGCCAGTATTTATAGGAATGACTATTCTGAGGTTACACCAGTCCTCTTTACAGGCACAATGCCTCATAAGAGGACCTGTCTCCTCTCCACTATGATTATAAAACCACCAAAGAAGCTGACTCAAAGCCAAAAAAATAATATACATAGATCGGAATCCATGTGGAATATAGCTCAAGCAATTCATCTAGGGAAATAAAAAACACCCAGTATGTCTGTATGCTCATCTGTAGAACAATTGGACAACAGTTCATATGCGTACCTTTCGTACCTTTTGAAGGTTGGACGTCTGGTCCTCCGCCCACTGCTTATAATATACATTTTTATTCGTTTCATGTGATTTGCAATTGTTATTGCTCGCACCTGCAACTGGTATAAAGCCTTTCTGATCCTGACTTGGATGATGTATTTTGGTCACTGGTGATTTTACTTATGATGCAGATCTGTGTTGAGGATATTTTAATAATTCTTTTCATACATCTAATAAAAATCACTAACTTTGTTAAATGCGATTCATGTGCTTTTTTTTTTTTTTTTTTTAAATATACAGGGTTGTTAGACTCCACTATGATTACCATAGACCTGTCATAGTAAGCATGCAAACCCTTTCAAATTCATTTGAAGAGGTTCTTAAACGACAAAGAAAAAACACACTGAAATGCATGTGAACATCTCCGTATGTATACGAGTCATTATGCTGGATATTGGGAACGGTTTGGGTAAAAATTGGATATTTTAATAGTACCACTGATTGTTTGCAAATCATATAACCTCAAAAAAGGTTCAAAAGGTGAGTTGTAGCCTCCATGTATCATATCCAGAACACCTTTAGGAAAAATAAACCATTTTAGTAAAAATTAATATAAATATATTACCATTACATCTAACAACATAAAGTGGTATTACAAGTGAACACCAGAGGGCTCTACAGGATTATAATGGAGAGCAGCACCAACAAGTTCCAAGCATGCAGTCATACAAATAATTTACGTACAATTATTTATTTAAAAATGCATTTTTAGCAGTGGTAATTTTCATATTGTTATGAAAGTGACGTTCAAGCAAATCATACAAATATTGACTGTTCTCCCTTTACTGTGCCTGTGGTACAGTTGGCAACTAGTTTTACTAATCCTAAATCTCTTAGCTAGCCTTCCAAGAGACACATACGTGGGAGATGAGGGGAGGGGCGGCTGGCACACAGCACAGAGGGGAGGAGGACACAGGAGCAGAGAGGAGAGCAGACAGCAGGCTGCTGATGACGAAGGCACGTAAACTGACCACGGTGTCAGGGCTAAGCAGCCATGATACACAGTGGTCAGTTTACAGAGGGGTGGGGAGAAACTGTCAGAATCAGCCAGGTTTTTTTAGGTGTTACAGGAGGCCAAATGACACAGGACAAGCACTGTTGTCATATAACATGCTTTAACCACTTGCCGACCGCCTACCGCATATATACTGCGGCAGAATGGCACGGGCAGGCAAAATCACGTACCCGTACGTGATCTGCCTCCCGCGGGCGGGGGGTCCGATCGGACCCCCCCCCCGGTGCCATCGGCGGTCGGCATTTGACTGGGAGCGTCGGGAGGCGAGGGGGAGACCATCCGATCGTGGCCCCCCCCTCGCGATCGCTCCCAGCCAATGGGAATCCGCCTCTGCCTGTGTGTCGTTTCACACAGGCAGAGGATGTGATGTCATCTCTCCTCGGCTGGGCAGTTTCCGTCCCAGCGCCGAGGAGAGAAGACAAGTGAGTGCACCAAACACACACACACACAGTAGAACATGCCAGGCATATTTACACCCCCGATCCCCCCCCCGATCGCCCCCCGATCCCCCCCCAATCACCCCCCCCCTGTCACAAACTGACATTAGCAGTATTTTTTTTTTTTTTTTTTTTTCTGATTACTGCATAGTGTCAGTTTGTGACAGTTAGTGTTAGGGCAGTGAGTGTTAGGCCCCCTTTAGGTCTAGGATACCCCCCTAACCCCCCTAATAAAGTTTTAACCCCTTGATCACCCCCCGTCACCAGTGTCGCTAAGCGATCATTTTTCTGATCGCTGTATTAGTGTCGCTGGTGACGCTAGTTAGTGAGGTAAATATTTAGGTTCGCCGTCAGCGTTTTATAGCGTCAGGGACCCCCATATACTATCTAATAAATGTTTTAACCCCTTGATTGCCCCCTAGTTAACCCTTTCACCACTGATCACCGTATAACCGTTACGGGTGACGCTGGTTAGTTCGTTTATTTTTTATAGTGTCAGGGAACCCGCCGTTTATTACCGAATAAAGGTTTAGCCCCCTGATCGCCCGGCGGTGATATGCGTCGCCCCAGGCAGCGTCAGATTAGCGCCAGTACCGCTAACACCCACGCACGCAGCATACGCCTCCCTTAGTGGTATAGTATCTGATCCGATCAATATCTGATCCGATCAAATCTATACTAGCGTCCCCAGCAGTTTAGGGTTCCCAAAAACGCAGTGTTAGCGGGATCAGCCCAGATACCTGCTAGCACCTGCGTTTTGTGCCTCCGCCCGGCCCAGCCCACCCAAGTGCAGTATCGATCGATCACTGTCACTTACAAAACACTAAACGCATAACTGCAGCGTTCGCAGAGTCAGGCCTGATCCCTGCGATCGCTAACAGTTTTTTTGGTAGCGTTTTGGTGAACTGGCAAGCACCAGCCCCAGGCAGCGTCAGGTTAGCGCCAGTACCGCTAACACCCACGCACGCACCGTAACCTCCCTTAGTGGTATAGTATCTGATCGGATCAATATCTGATCCGATCAGATCTATACTAGCGTCACCAGCAGTTTAGGGTTCCCAAAAACGCAGTGTTAGCGGGATTAGCCCAGATACCTGCTAGCACCTGCGTTTTGCCCCTCCGCCCGGCCCAGCCCACCCAAGTGCAGTATCGATCGATCACTGTCACTTACAAAATGCATAACTGCAGCGTTCGCAGAGTCAGGCCTGATCCCTGCGATCGCTAACAGTTTTTTTGGTAGCGTTTTGGTGAACTGGCAAGCACCAGCCCCAGGCAGCGTCAGGTTAGCGCCAGTACCGCTAACACCCACGCACGCACCGTACACCTCCCTTAGTGGTATAGTATCTGATCCGATCAATATCTGATCCGATCAGATCTATACTAGTGTCCCCAGCAGTTTAGGGTTCCCAAAAACGCAGTGTTAGCAGGATCAGCCCAGATACCTGCTAGCACCTGCGTTTTGCCCCTCCGCCCGGCCCAGCCCAGCCCACCCAAGTGCAGTATCGATCGATCACTGTCACTTACAAAACACTAAACGCATAACTGCAGCGTTCGCAGAGTCAGGCCTGATTCCTGCGATCGCTAACAGTTTTTTTGGTAGCGTTTTGGTGAACTGGCAAGCGCCAGCGGCCTAGTACACCCCGGTCGTAGTCAAACCAGCACTGCAGTAACACGTGGTGACGTGGCGAGTCCCATAAGTGCAGTTCAAGCTGGTGAGGTGGCAAGCACAAGTAGTGTCCCGCTGCCACCAAAAAGACAAACACAGGCCCGTCGTGCCCATAGTGCCCTTCCTGCTGCATTCGCCAATCCTAATTGGGAGCCCACCACTTCTGCAGCGCCTGTACTTCCCCCATTCACATCCCCAACCAAATGCAGTCGGCTGCATGAGAGGCATTTTCTTTATGTCCTCCCGAGTACCCCTACCCAACGAACCCACCAAAAAAGATGTTGTGTCTGCAGCAAGCGCGGATATAGGCGTGACACCCGCTATTATTGTCCCTCCTGTCCTGACAATCCTGGTCTTTGCATTGGTGAATGTTTTGAACGCTACCATGCACTAGCTGAGTATTAGCGTAGGGTACAGCATTGCACAGACTAGGCACACTTTCACAGGGTCTCCCAAGATGCCATCGCATTTTGAGAGACCCGAACCTGGAACCGGTTACAGTTATAAAAGTTAGTTACAAAAAAAAGTGTAAAAAAAAAAAAAAAAAAAAACACAAACAAAAATATAAAATAAAAATAGTTGTCGTTTTATTGTTCTCTCTCTCTCTATTGTTCTGCTCTTTTTTACTGTATTCTATTCTGCAATGTTTTATTGTTATTATGTTTTATCATGTTTGCTTTTCAGGTATGCAATTTTTTATACCTTACCGTTTACTGTGCTTTATTGTTAACCATTTTTTTGTCTTCAGGTACGCCATTCACGACTTTGAGTGGTTATACCAGAATGATGCCTGCAGGTTTAGGTATCATCTTGGTATCATTCTTTTCAGCCAGCGGTCGGCTTTCATGTAAAAGCAATCCTAGTGGCTAATTAGCCTCTAGACTGCTTTTACAAGCAGTGGGAGGGAATGCCCCCCCCCCCCCCAACATCTTCCGTGTTTTTCTCTGGCTCTCCTGTCTCAACAGGGAACCTGAAAATGCAGCCGGTGATTCAGCCAGCTGACCATAGAGCTGATCAGAGACCAGAGTGGCTCCAAACATCTCTATGACCTAAGAAACCGGAAGCTACGAGCATTTTATGACGTAGATTTCGCCGGATGTAAACAGCGCCATTGGGAAATTGGGAAAGCGTTTTATCACACCGATCTTGGTGTGATCAGATGCTTTGAGGGCAGAGGAGAAATCTAGGGTCTAATAGACCCCAATTTTTGCAAAAAAGAGTACCTGTCACTACCTATTGCTATCATAGGGGATATTTACATTCCCTGAGATAACAATAAAAATGATTTAAAAAAAAAAAATGAAAGGAACAGTTTAAAAATAAGATAAAAAAATAATAATAATAAAGAAAAAAAAAAAAAAAAAAAAAAAGCACCCCTGTCCCCCCTGCTCTCGCGCTAAGGTGAACGCAAGCGTTGGTCTGGCGTCAAACGTAAACAGCAATTGCACCATGCATGTGAGGTATCGCCGCGAAGGTCAGATCGAGGGCAGTAATTTTAGCAGTAGACCTCCTCTGTAAATCTAAAGTGGTAACCTGTAAAGGCTTTTAAAGGCTTTTAAAAATGTATTTAGTTTGTCGCCACTGCACGTTTGTGCGCAATTTTAAAGCATGTCATGTTTGGTATCCATGTACTCGGCCTAAGATCATCTTTTTTATCTCATCAAACATTTGGGCAATATAGTGTGTTTTAGTGCATTAAAATGTAAAAAAGTGTGTTTTTTCCCCAAAAAATGCGTTTGAAAAATCGCTGCGCAAATACTGTGTGAAAAAAAAAATGAAACACCCACCATTTTAATCTGTAGGGCATTTGCTTTAAAAAAAATATATAATGTTTGGGGGTTCAAAGTAATTTTCTTGCAAAAAAAAATTATTTTTTTATGTAAACAATAAGTGTCAGAAAGGGCTTTGTCTTCAAGTGGTTAGAAGAGTGGGTGATGTGTGACATAAGCTTCTAGATGTTGTGCATAAAATGCCAGGACAGTTCAAACCCCCCCCAAATGACCCCATTTTGGAAAGTAGACACCCCAAGCTATTTGCTGAGAGGCATGTCGAGTCCATGGAATAATTTATATTGTGACACAAGTTGCGGGAAAGAGACAATTTTTTATTTTTTTTATTTTTTTTTGCGCAAAGTTGTCACTAAATGATATATTGCTCAAACATGGCATGGGAATATGTGAAATTACACCCCAAAATACATTCTGTTGCTTCTCCTGAGTATGGGGATACCACATGTGTGGGACTTTTTGGGAGCCTAGCCGCGTACGGGACCCCGAAAACCAAGCACCGCCTTCAGGCTTTCTAAGGCCGTAAATTTTTGATTTCACTCTTCACTGCCTATCACAGTTTCGGAGGCCATGGAATGCCCAGGTGGCACAAAACCCCCCCCAAATGACCCCATTTTGGAAAGTAGACACCCCAAGCTATTTGATGAGAGGTATAGTGAGTATTTTGCAGACCTCACTTTTTGTCACAAAGTTTTGAAAATTGAAAAAAGAAAAAAAAAAAATTTTTTTCTCGTCTTTCTTTATTTTCAAAAACAAATGAGGTCTGCAAAATACTCACCATGCCTCTCAGCAAATAGCTTGGGGTGTCTACTTTCCAAAATGGGGTCATTTGGGGGGGGTTTGTGCCACCTGGGCATTCCATGGCCTCCGAAACTGTGATAGGCAGTGAGGAGTAAAATCAAAAATGTACGCCCTTAGAAATCCTGAAGGCGGTGCTTGGTTTTCGGGGTCCCGTACGCGGCTAGGCTCCTAAAAAGTCCCACACATGTGGTATCCCCGTACTCAGGAGAAGCAGCTAAATGTATTTTGGGGTTCAAATCCACATATGCCCATGGTCTGTGTGAGCAATATATCATTTAGTGACAACTTTGTGCAAAAAAAAAAAAAAAATTTGTCACTTTCCCGCAACTTGTGTCAAAATATAAAACATTCCATGGACTCAACATGCCTCAAAGCAAATAGCTTGGGGTGTCTACTTTCCAAAATGGGGTCATTTGGGGGGGTTTTATGTCATCTGGGCATTTTATGGCCTTCAAAACTGTGATAGGTAGTGAGGAGTAAAATCAAAAATGTACGCCCTTAGAAATCCTGAAGGCGGTGCTTGGTTTTCGGGGCCCCGTACGCGGCTAGGCTCCCAAAAAGTCCCACACATGTGGTATCCCCGTACTCAGGAGAAGCAGCTAAATGTATTTTGGGGTGCAATTCCACATATGCCCATGGCCTGTGTGAGCAATATATCATTTAGTGACGACTTTTTGTAATTTTTTTTTTTTTTTTTGTCATTATTCAATCACTTGGGACAAAAAAAATGAATATTCAATGGGCTCAACATGCCTCTCAGCAAATTCCTTGGGGTGTCTACTTTCCAAAATGGGGTCATTTGTGGGGGTTTTGTACTGCCCTGCCATTTTAGCACCTCAAGAAACGACATAGGCAGTCATAAATTAAAGGCTGTGTAAATTCCAGAAAATGTACCCTAGTTTGTAGACGCTATAACTTTTGCGCAAACCAATAAATATACACTTATTGACATTTTTTTTACCAAAGACATGTGGCCGAATACATTTTGGCCTAAATGTATGACTAAAATTGAGTTTATTGGATTTTTTTTAGAACAAAAAGTAGAAAATATCATTTTTTTTCAAAATTTTCGGTCTTTTTCCGCGTATAGCGCAAAAAATAAAAACGGCAGAGGTGATCAAATACCATCAAAAGAAAGCTCTATTTGTGGGAAGAAAAGGACGCAAATTTCGTTTGGGTACAGCATTGCATGACCGCGCAATTAGCAGTTAAAGCGACGTAGTGCCGAATTGTAAAAAGTGCTCTGGTCAGGAAGGGGGTAAAACCTTCCGGGGCTGAAGTGGTTAAAGAAGCAGGATCCATTTTTTTTTGGGTTAACAGACGCTTTCAAGGTCTAATGAAACAAAAGGTCAACTCAGAGTAGATCTTACAGTCCAATCAGCCGATTCATTTTGTGCTGGAGGTTGGATTACTGGCAAAGTGTATTCCTGAGAACTGTGAGAAGGGCGTTGTATTGTATTTGAGCAGAGGAGAAGAGATATTGTCATTGTGTGTGTTAATGGATTCAATAAACAAACGACTTTCCAAACTACGAATCGTTATCATGAATATATATACATTCATCTGATAACAAATCGATTCGTTATAACGAATATAGGTACTCTACAGAAGTAACGAATTACCCGAAAGCGAATCATTGTAACAAACGAATATAACAGAACAAAATTACCGTATTTATCAGTGTATAACACGCACATTCATTTTAATAGGGAAGTTTCAGGAAAAAAACCTTAAATTTTAAATAAGGAACTTTGAAGCAAAATAAGGGTCAGTGCCCATCTGCAGCCTCACCATTGCCACCAATGCAGCCTGATCAATGCAGCCTCACCAGTGCCTCAATGCAGCAGCCTCACCAGTGCCATCAATGCAGCAGCCTCACCATTGCCATCAATGCAGAAGCCTCACCATTGCAATCAATGCAGAAGCCTCACCATTGCCATCAATGCAGAAGCCTCACCATTGCCTTCAATGCAGAAGCCTCACCATTGCCATCAATGCAGAAGCCTCACCATTGCCATCAATGCAGAAGCCTCACCATTGCCATCAATGCAGCAGCCTCACCATTGCCATCAATACAGCAGCCTTACCATTGCAATCAATGCAGCAGCCTCACCATTGCCATCAGTGCAGCCTGATCGATGCCCATCTGTAGCCTAGAGGGGACAGGGAGGGGGTGGGATGAGTGCCGACAGAGTACATACAGTGAGAAAATCTCCTATGATAGACAAAACAGTGGTTCATTGGTGGCCCAGCAGATGGAACTTCCTATTACAGAGGCCGCCAAATAAACAGGAGATTCTCACTGTATGTAATGCAGTGGGAACATGAACATGGAATAGCAGCCTGCAGAATCCTGGTCTGGTATTGTGTACAGACTCAGCGCACTGCGGGTGACACTCGGATCGGCCACAGGAAGGAGCCACATGGAGCCAGCATGGGCTGCAAGTATGGATGGTTGCCATGAGGATGACAAAGCGCATGCGCGTGAAACGAAAGTCCTTGACAAAGCACGTGCACGCGAAACTCATTGTCACAGCAACCATACACACTTGCAGTCCAAGCTAGCTCCGTGCGGCTGCTTCCTCTGGCGGCCGATCCGAGTGTCATCCATGGTGCGTTGAGTCTGTACACAACACTGGATCGGAATTCTGCAGGCTGTTATTCCATGTTCCCATTGCCTCCCCGCGGGTGGGAGATTTCAGCACAGCCCAGAACACTGGCACTTGGTACTGCTTGCTTTTCATGATTGCATATTATCTTTTGGCTTTCACATTTTGGAATAAACATTAAATCAATTGCGATTTACTGGACAGACTTCTTCCATATCCAGGACTAACTTTTTTAAACCCATTGGTAAATATCACAATTTGGTTATTTGCACAGATAGCCCCGAGCACTGTCCTTTTTGACTGTCTACATTGTCATTCATTCACAGCAGTCTGTTAATGCATAAACTACAAGTCCTGCCTGCCACAGAGGCAGCCGGTTGTAGTTTACAACTCTTTTTTCCAGCTTTGTAACTGAAACCCTGTATGGAGCAGGGTGGATTTGATTTAAATCAAGTCAATTTAAATCACTAGTAAAAAGGCTTGATTTAAAGCAACTCAATTTAAACCATAATTATTAAAGAGCAACTGTCATCTCTGTCCCAGAGCGGCTCCTCCTCTGACCCGCTGTTGACTCACCGACAGTCCCATTCACTTTAGTGACACAACAAGGTGAGGGACGTGGCGGCACCTGGCGAGTGGATGCCCGCTAAAAGGCGCTGCCATGATGGATCTGAAATGACAGGTGCTCTTAAAATGGAAGGACTGGCAGTTAGAATCTTTAATATTTTCAAACAAAATGAAGGTTTTCCATTTCGAATTATAAGCTGTCAGGTTAGTATAACGGCGATATCAGAACTGATTCAATCATACAGTTTGTAGTGAACATAGATTTGCAAAACAATGGGATAAAGGAATATTCCTGAACTTTGTTTTATCTCATGGTTACTGTGACATTGTGTGAATGCATCAGTGCAGTGCATGTTATCTCAGCTTGCAGAGCTTGGATTCATTGAATGACTTTACCAAAAATGTAAATATTGCAGAATATACAGCCTCATGCTACATAACTAAGCTCCATTCTATGCTGAATAAACTAAATTATTAATGTATCTTGAATAGAAAACTATCTAGAAAACTATTTTTCATAATAGCACAATGAACTATAGTAATAACAAGACAATAGTCTCTAAACCAAAAAGTTATAACCAATTTGTCCACAACATATCATTTTGTTAATCATCCTAATTTCCTAATTTCCTCACTCCGGTCATGTACTTAGGAAAACCTGACCCCAGATTCCGGGTCCCTCAGGAACATACGTATATATGGAAATTCCTATTAAAAAAAAAACTTAATCATCACCCCCTCCCATAAAAAAAATAAAACAAAAACCCCACTTCCCCTCCCAACGCACAATAATATTTTTTCCTCCCCCCCCCCCCCCCCCATCCGCTCCCCACCTCCAAGGGGTAACAGCTAAAGACACACACCATACTCCATCCTGAAGTTCGACTCATTGAGGGGTAGCATTCCTTAATTCCCTCAACCATCCAGATTTAGGTTTTTACTCCAAAAACATTTTATTAAAATAAATTTGACTAAAAAAAAAAAAAAAAATCAGATAAAAAAAAAAATTAAAAATAATTTATTGATTTTTATCCACCCTGGTATAGAGGTATGGCACAAAGCTGAAGCCTGGCATTTCACCTGCAATCCACTGATGATGGATACAATGCTCTGCAGGCTTCCAAAAAAATAAAAATAAATTAAAACGCACGTTTTTTTCCCTTTAAAAACATGTACAATTATTTATTTATTTTACGTGAACTTAGGCATTAAGCTTCAGGTGTTTATTAATATAGTACTATTCTTAATTTGCTTTGTAGATTTCACAATACTATCTCCTGGACATAAGTGTTATATTGCCTCCCTCATCTGCAGGTTACACAATCTGGTTCCTTTCATTTTACAGCCCTCTTCTCAGCCAAGCACTTTAACTTCTTTCAGGACCTGTTGACACGGGGAGGATAAAAGTGGAATGTCACTATTTGAACATCTTCTTTTTTTCTGCTCTAACCACCTCATCAGATTCCTATTCACCTCCTAATACATCACATAAAAACACCAAGGCTGTCAAGTGAGTATTATCATACATAGTTCTAAAATTCCAAAGGACCATTTATTTAAATACCTATTATTCTATTTAATCTCTAGTCTCATCAATCCGATGTACACTCATTTTAAGAATAATCTTTTGTAACAGAGCTTCTGTTACCAGGATGTTCCACACACAATAAATACATAGAAAAACAGAAACCTTCACATACAGAATTCTATACATATAGTTGATCTAGAGGAAGGCAAAAAAAAAAATCCTATATAAAAGCATGGTCTGATTTGCTCCAGCGAGGGAAAACAAAATTCCCTCCTGATCCCCTAAAGGCAGCCACCTGGTTTTACAACCCCCCGGCCGCCTTGTGAAAGGGCCCTTATTGAATCTGCTTGTAAACAATAGAAGGCAGGTAAAACACACTCCTCTGGATGACGTGTTTCAACTATACATGTTTTTATCAGTCTTGGATTGATCAGACCAAAGTAGTTGAAACAAGACATCTGGAGGAGCATGTATATGTACCCACCTTACATTACTTTTAAAGTGTTACTACACCCACAACTGTAAAATCAGTCTGTATATGCAGTAATGCATGCTTGTCATACTCACTGTGGAACCTAAGGGGTTTACCCTCTGCACTGTGTAAAAAGGCTGTTTGATCCTATCTTCTCTGATCCTCTCCTTCTTCCACTGTCCCCAAACCATCTCCTGACAGTACGGAGCCTTGGGGGACTCTGCACATGCTCAGTTTGGTGTGCATTGCTAAAGAGTTTTTTTTTTTTTTTGGGAGTGCATGTGATCAGCATAGGGCCAATCAGCACTGTCCAGACAGAGGGTCAGGGGTCCTGCCGCCTCATAGGACAATCACAGGAGAAGGAAAACTCCTCCTACAAGCTTTAACCAGTGCTCGGCCGGACACTGATAGAAGTCACAAGACTTCTCTAACTGCTGATGAGAAAAGGTATTTAGCAGTTTATATTTACTAAAACGTTTGCATTTCCATATTCTGTGTACTGTGAGAGACCAGATATAGTGAATGCAGGGTCCTGGGTTTAGTAACATTTTAAGTGGAGTCAATAAAGGGTTTTGTTTTTTCTATTCTATGGTTGAGTTGACAAACTTGTGGCTTTGTACTTGGAAGCATGGGGGAGCACACTATTATTTATTCAAGATTTATTTCCGATGAGCGCATATGGGGGTGAGCTGGCTTGGATATCAATCTGAAGTGTGTTACTGGCAAGTGAAAAGAAGGGGAGAAACAAAGCAAGAAAAAAAGAAAAAATAGAAAACTAATGCAGACACTGCATTTAAAGTGTAAGTACCCCCCCCCCTATCGTTTTCAGCCAAGGAAGGTGCCATCTTTGCCTCTGTTTAATCTACAACTGCCATGATTCTGCACATATGATCAGTTATGACACCAGCCATTGGATAGTTTACAGAGAACAGGATACTTTCATATAAAAGTACATGGGACAGCAGGTATACAGTGGATATAAAAAGTTTACACACCCCTGTTAAAATGTCAGGTTTCTGTGATGTAAAAAAATGAGACAAAGATAAATAATTGCAGAACTTTTTCCACCTTAAATGTGACCTATAAACAGTACAACTCAGTTGAACAAGAAACTGAAATCTTTTAGGTGGAGGGAAGTAAAAATAAAAAAAATAAAATAATATGGTTGCATAAGTGTGCACACCCTTAAACTAATACTTTGTTGAAGCACCTTTTGATTTTATTCCAGCACTCAGTCTTTTTGGGTATGAGTCTATCAGTATGGAACATCTTGACTTGGCAATACCTGCCCACTCTTCTGTGCAAAAACACTCCAAATCTGTGGGATTGTGAGGGCATCTCCTGTGCACAGCCCTCTTCAGATCACCCCACAGATTTTCAATCGGATTTCAAGTCTGGCCTCTGGCTGGGCCATTCCAAAACTTTAATCTTCTTCTGCTGAAGTCACTCCTTTGTTGATTTGGATGTATGCTTTGGGTCATTCTAATGCTGAAATAAGAAGTTCTTCTTCATGTTCAGCTTCCTAGCAGAAGCCTGAAGGTTTTGTGCTAATATTGACTGGTATTTGGAACTGTTCATAATTCCGTCGACTTTGACCGAGGCCCCTGTTCCAGCTGAAGAAAAACAGCCCCAAAGCATGATGCTGCCAACACCATGCTTCACAGTGGGTATGTTGTTTTTGCACCAAACATATCTTTTGAAATTATGGCCAAAAAGTTCAACCTTGGTTTCATCAGACCATAACACATTCTTAGACTTTAGATGTGTTTTTGCAAAATTTAGCCGGCTTGGTTATTTTTCTTCATAAGTAAAGGCTTCCATCTTGCCACTCTACCCCATAGCCCAGACATATGAAGAATATGGGAGATTGTTGTCACATGTCTCACACAGCCAGATATTCCTGCAGCTCCATTAATGTTGCTGTAGGCCTCTTGGTAGCCTCCCTGGCCAGTTTTCTTCTCATCTTTTCATCATTTTTGGAGGGACATCCAGTTCTGGGTAATGTAATTGTGCCATATTTTCTACACTTGATGATGACTGTTTACACTGTGTTCCTTTTAACAATGAGATCCCTCTGATGCTTTGGAAGCTCTCTGCGGACCATGGCTTTTGCTGTGGGATGCGACTAAGAAAATGTCAGGAAAGACCTACTAGAAGAGCTGAACTTTATTTGGGGTTAATCAGAGGCACTTTAAATGATGGCAGGTGTGTACTGACTCCAATTTAACATGAGTTTGAATGTGATTGTTTAATTCTGAACACAGCTGCATCCCCAGTTATAAGAGGGTGTGCACACTTATCCAACCACATTATTTATTTTTTACTTCTATCCCCCCTAAAAGATTTCAGTTTGTTTTTCAATTGAGTTGTACAGTTTATAGGTCAGATTAAATGTGGAAAAAGTTCTGAAATTGTTTATCTTTGTCTAATTTTTTTTTACATCACAGAAACCTGACATTAAAGGGTGGGGTGTACACTTTTTATATCCACTGTATTTTAGGAATATGAAATGTTGGGGTAAAGGATTTTTTTAAAAAGAGTTGATTGTTATGGGTCTTGTTAATTGGATAGCTTGGTGAAAGTCCCTATTATCCTACAGTTTACTGTCTCGATTCCTCCCTTAGCTTTAAGATGCCCAGTTGTGTAAACCACATCCTACAAAACTCTCTATAGGAATATTTGGAGAGTACAAGGCTAGGTGGGTTTGCCGTGGCTTTTCAAAGAGTGAGCTAACCACACAAATGTGTGGTTAGCTCAATTCTCAAGACCTTTAGGTGTAGCTTAGCTTCAAGAGAAAACAACATGAAAATGGAGACAGAGGGTGGGCACTGCCCTTGGTCTCTTTTGTTACCACAATTGTATAGTGGTACAATAGGGGAAAAGGAAATGCAGAGAACTATCCACAATTGGAACACAGTGGTAAAAGCCTGACCAGAACACCATATATGATTCCATGTAGATTTTATGAGTAATCATCCCTATTTTTCATCCTTAATTTATTTTTACAGTTTTTGTTAAAATAAACGAACATTTGTTTGCAAAATTATTTGCCCCCTACATATGCTGTCCTGAAATATCAGTAAGGGCTCGTTTACACTGACTTCACCCTTTGAAGGGTGTTCAGTGGTGGATCACTCCTCACCGACTTCTCCCTCTGAAAGGTGTTCAGTGATGGACCACTCCTCACTGACTTCTCCCTCTGAAAGGTGTTCAGTGATGGACCACTCCTCACTGACTTCACCCTTTGAAGGGTGTTCAGTGGTGGATCACTCCTCACCGACTTCTCCCTCTGAAAGGTGTTCAGTGGTGGACCACTCTTCACTGACTTCTCCCTCTGAAGGGTGTTCAGTGGTGGACCACTCTTCATTGATTTCTCCCTCTGAAGGGTATTCAGTGGTGGACCACTCTTCACAGGGCATTTGACAGGCGGTGAGAAGACATTAAAGAAGGGGGAGAGACACAGGAAGCGCCAACCTGAGTGTAGTATATTAAAAGCGATTTATTAGCAAAGTAAGTAATGCACTTACAAGAAAAACAGGCTCATCTGTAAATAGTGGTGTCTGCAGGTGTAGATCGGCATCCAAAACGAGCATCCACGGATCTGGCAGATGACTGAGGGAGCCTCAATCCGTCCTGTGGCCACCAGGAAGTTGGTCCGGGCCGTCGTGGAGCGCAGGGAGATGATGTCACCAGGAAGCAGAGAGACACCAGGGTTGGAACAACTGGATAAAAGAGGCTACCCGCTCGAAGCTCGAAGCATCAGCTCCTTCTACAGGCCGAGAGAGAGGAGACATTATGTTACTTCCTCACCACCTGTTTAATCCCTAAAATTTGGCACTACCTCGCTGTGGCCCAATTCAGTAAACTGCAATGTGACAGCAGAGATTATTTTTCTGTGTCGTGATGGAATGCATGTGTGCTCCTGCAGCTTAAGGGGGAGCAGGTGGGGGGAGGTGGTAAAAAAATACAGCTCAACCACATGTTTTTACAGCCTGTAAGGTTGGGTGGGTGGTAGGTCACCACGTCCTCCATGTTTCCCTCCTCGACAGGTGCCAAGCAAGGGCCATATGAGAGGCCTACTCCGGGGTGGGTTTCTGGGCTACACTAGGCACTTTGTACATGGTCACTACCATATGCATGGAGTACCTCCTTTACTGTACTAGAGCCATGCTTATGACCCAGACAGATGACTAAACATGAATGAACTCTAGTAAACTTGGATGTATTAAACATCACCGCGCTCACGGATGCATTTAGGAGGGACACGCAGAGGCAATGCCCTTCCCACCTGTCCAGCGTATCACTGCTACCTCACTCCCCGTTACAATATGGGGTCCCACTGTGCATCTAGCGTGGACTCCATGTGTGCACTTTACTTCACTTAACTTTTACTCTTCAGTACCTGTGTACAGGATGAGGGCCCTGGCGGTGCAGATCTGCTCCTGTTGCTATGGAAGACTGATCGCAGCTGAAAGGAGTGCCAACAACATCTCCCTTGCTGCAACCGTCACATGTACACACTTAACAACGGGCTGTATATGAAACCTTCATTATCCTTGGTAACCACTTGTGTCTTCACACTGCACTAACACGTTGTATTGATGTCTTCATACCCCAATGTGTGCACTGAGCTGCGCTGTAAACTATATGTGCCGATTACTTACATTGCACCCTTTTAGTAACTTCAGACTAGGCAAGGGCAAAGCATTACTGAAGAATAAATTAACATGATGGCATTCACAGGTTCTGAATAAAGCAGAGATTTCCCTAGTGTCCCTAACTCAGGCGTTTGGCTGCTCCAGCATACCTGCATAGGTAAAAGTCCATCTTTGGCAGAATCCAGCAATTAGCAAGTTCCAGCAATCCTCCTAAGGCTGGATTCACACCTATGCATTTTTAGTGCTTTTTGCATTTTGCAGATTTGCACTACAGAACGTGTTCCATAAGAAACCATGTTAAATGGACTGTAGTTCAAATCTGCAAAATGCAAAAAGCACTAAAAATGCATAGGTGTGAATCCAGCCTAAATCTTGCTGGCCATCTTTACTCTCATACAGACTGGGTGTGACTTCTCCCCTGCCTTTTCAACAACTGCCCGCGGATCCAGGCTCTCTGTCCCTTTTTGTAGCACACGAGACCGGATGGTTGGACACAAGAAAGTCCGCCAAGACAGGACGTGCAGTTAACCCTTAAAGCGGAGTTCCACCCACATATACCTTTACAGGATCCGTTTTTGAAGAGAAAACTAAAACATCATTAGGCACACTTTTATTCCCTAGCTCTCTGTACCTTGTTGCTAGGGCATATGGTGTTTTCTTCCTTCCTTGGGCCGTGGCAATGTACGTCATATCCTGCGGAGCCTTGGCTCCTGGGAGATGTGTGTCATCATTCCCAGGAGTCAGTGGGCTACATTAATAGATTAGGTTGCCATCACAATGGGGCGTGATAGTTTAAAAAACAAAAAAACAAAAAGTTGAGTTGGCTTTACTCAACATCGGAGCTGAATCCTACCCTCCTAACATACGCTGCACAATAGTACATATCATTCTACCCGCCAGACTAACATTAGTATACCACTGGAAATCCTCTGACCACATCCTCTTGAACGAGATGATCCACCTGATACACACCTATAGCACATATGAGCTCATGTTTGCCATATCCGAAGGTCGTATGCAACCTGCAAGTAAAGGATGGGCTCTCTGGACAGATTGGTACACTCAGACATACCAGAACCTCACCTAACCCACCTTAGTGATTAGTTACATTTCAGAAAGACTGGAACCTCCACAATGCAGTTTTGTATTGTATAACTGATATTAGCAATATGGTAACCCTTGACCTTTTTTACACCACTATTATATGGCAACCACCAAGTATACTGTATAACCGTTATTTGCAACATGATAACCCTTTACTTTTTTTTTTTTTTTCCTCTGTACTTCACTATTATATGGCAACCACCATGTTTATACCTCTTATACTTTTCCTAATACTTGTTAAAACCTTATTTTCAATAAAAACATTAAAATAAAAAAATAAAAAAACGCAATAAGCACTGCAGAAACGCTCAAAAAGAATCGAGCCTTAAAGGGTTTTGACTTCAGGTCATGACCCTTGGATGCTGCTCCCTCCCCCTGGTGGTTCTTGCTCCTCCTAGATGTGTATATACCAATGTAATTTAGCTATAATGAACATGGTAAAACGTATTTGATATTTTACGAGGACTCTTCTCAACACCTGTGGGATGTGTTGTGGTGCATTGTCACGCCACAATGTACATATGGTTGCCATCTGTGTGTTGTAGTGTGCTGCATCACAGGTGCTTTGGATTTATTTGCAAAGTGCGTCAGAATGAACGGCACTGCAACACTGATCATGTATTATGGTATCACAAAGCATAGGAGTAATGCCGGCCTCAAACTACAAAAAGAAAAACATAATGAATGCAAATGAAAAATAAGTTTAGCTTATAACCGGTAAAGAAAACAAAAGTTACAAAGGGAGTCCACTTTTGTTGAGAAAAAACATTCCACTCTGGGTGATCTATGTGCTAGGCAAGGATTTTAACAAACTTTGGTTCAGATTCCTACCTTTTGTTCTACTGAAGAAATAGTGGTTTGTGTCTAGGTGGAAAGTGAATCTAATGGCAGTGACTTTATAAATATCAATCAGCTGCTGCATTTGCAAGGCTCTAATGAGGAAAGTGGCAGACTCTGCATACCTTTAGACATCATTTCCCTTTGGGAGTATCTCACCAAAATGACATTTTTGTTGCAGGGGATGCCCAAACTCTGACTTGTTTCTTAGTGCAGACTTCTGGGAAAATCAGTGAGCCAATCAAACAAGCAGGAAATTACATTTTTGGGGGGTGTTCTGTACACCATCTCTGTACAGAATGCCTCCAGGTTGCCATATCGCATTTTACAGAAAATGACAGTACTGCAGATTGAAAATATAAGGTGATTTTTTTTATAACAGTCCATAGGGGTGAACCAAGCCTAAAGCTGCATGGGTGACATTCCTAGATGTCCGGTTCCTTTGATCTATTATTTTGCATCACTAACCCAAAGTAAGCATGCTGTAAAAGTCCAAACTCTGCAACTTGTTTTGAAGTCAGCAACTCAAAGCTTAAGGCTGGGTTCACACTAATGTGCTGGGCGGCTCTCAGCAAGGGTCTAGTGCATTCCTGTTCTCCGTCTCAGGGACAAATCAGGCTGGATTCGGACCTGAAACGGACCAGAAAAAGCAAAGGACTCTTCCGCAAAATGCTCTGCAGCCCTCCCAGAGCTGTGTGAACCGGCTCCATAGAAAGCTCCTGACATGCAAATTGGATGCGTCGAAACCCACATCCAATTCACACTAATGTGAACCCAGTTTTAAGCGGAGTTCCAGCCTCAAAAAAAAAATTAAAAGTCAGCAGCTACAAATAATGTAGCTGCCGACTTTTAATATAAGGACACTTATAAGGTCATTGGCTTGGGTGCAGGCGCCAGCATTGCAACTGAGGTAAACCGGCAGTGAAGCCTTCAGGCTTCACAGAAAGTTTTCACCTGCGCATGCACGAGTCACGTTGCGCTTTCTGAATGGCCCTGCCATCTTCCGGGGCACACAAAGGTCCCAGAAGGCAGCAAGGGGGAAGGAGGAGGGGCCGATGCAAGTGCGGAGATGACGTACCTCACCGCGGTGAGGTAGGACAGAAGTCCCCCTTTGGAACATCAAAAAAGGTACAAAACGCCAAAAAAAAAAACCCCAAAGGATATTGGAAAATGAGGGGGGTGGGGTGCTTGATTGGTTTTGACCTATTTTCATTTTAGCCTGGAATTCCGCTTTAAGGCCCCTTTCATACGGGTGATCCGATGAGATCCGCCTGACAGTTTTTCAGGTGGACTCGTTTAACTGGTCTATGAAACACTATGATCTGGTCAGTGTAAACAGACACCCACCTACCTCTGATCTGACCTGGTCCGGTCTGCTAAAAAAAAAATAAATAAAAAAAAATGCAAGGGGATCCATTCCCCTTCCGTCAAGGTGGATCGGTTTGGAGAGCAGACTGTTTACACCCCAGTACCCATAGAGCAGAGCGGGCTGTGTTCATGTCCGATCTGCATACACTGAGCAGACAAGGACCTGTCATCCGGCCACTCTGCTCAGCAGGGGATCAACGAACAGATGCTGAGCAAAGCAGGTTCCGCTCCCTGTGAAAGGGGGCTTAAAAGATGGCATAACATCCAGGCAGATACCATTTTCAAGAGGGGTCAGCAGTGTCAGTCTTCACATTTCTCAGTAGAGGTTTCATGCAATACCTGGAAAACGATCAAATTTCTTACATAGTCAGATGGAAAAAAAGACACAAGTCCATCTAGTTCAACCAAAAAAAAAAAAAAACATACAATCCCATATACAACATCCTTTACCCACAGTTGATTCAAAGGAAGGCAAAAAATCCCAGCAAAGCATGGTCCAATTTGCTACAGCAGAGGAAAAAATTTGTTCCTGATCCCTCAAGAGGCAATCGGATGATCTCTGGACCAACTATAGCTATAAATGTTAGTATCCAGTTATATTCTGTACATTTAGGAAAGAATCCAGGCCTTTTTTAAAGCAATCTACTGAGCTGGCCAGAACCACCTCTGGAGGGAGTCTATTTCACATTTTCACAGCTCTTATGCCCCGTACACACGGTCGGACATTGATCGGACATTCCGACAACAAAATCCATGGATTTTTTCCGATGGATGTTGGCTCAAACTGGTCTTGCATACACACGGTCACACAAAGTTGTCGGAAAATCCGATCGTCCTGAACGTGGTGACGTAAAACACTTATGTCGGGACTATAAACGGGGCAGTAGCCAATAGCTTTTGTCTCTTAATTTATTCTGAGCATGCGTCGCACTTTGTGTGTCGGATTTGTGTACACACGATCGGAATTTCCGACAACGGATTTTGTTGTCGGAAAATTTTATAGCCTGCTCTCAAACTTTGTGTCTCGGAAATTTCTTTTGGAAAACGTGTGATGGAGCCTACACACGGTCGGCATTTCCGACAACAAGGTCCTATCACACATTTTCCATCGGAAAATCCTATCGTGTGTACGGGGCATAACTGTGAAGAAACTTTTCCATATTTGGAGATGAAATCTCTTTTCCTCGAGACAAAGAGTACCCCCTTGTCCTCTGTGATGACCTTAAAGTGAATAACTCACCACCAAGCTATGGACCACTTATGTAGTTATACATGGTGATTATATCACCCCCTTAATCTCCTCTTCTCAAGAGAGATAGTTACAAAGTAATTCTTATTGAAGTCATATTCTTCAATATTTGTCTTCCGCGGGGTAAATAAAACACAGACACGTCTCTCAAGTTGCATAGTTTTTGAATATTTAATAACTTTAAATCTTTCTAGTCAACATTATATCCACATCCATTAAATAAAAAATTGTCCGAAGCAATTCGTATTGTTTAAATTACAAGAAAAATTTACTGTGCACAAAAATTATACAAAAATAGTTTTTTTTTTTTCCCCCCATTGTATTATCTCTCCATTTACCCTAAATTGTCCATTTGCCTGCACAGGTAGTCAAGATTTCTGTGTACAGGGGTCCACGTTCCTGTACAAGACATATGCTTTCACTTAGCAGGAGAGTATTATATAAATATAGTCTTATCTTACAGTATGAACTGCAGAATTTCAGCGCAACTGACTCCATTTCAGAACAAGCGTGTTGCCCTGCAAACTGTCATATTACTTTAGAAAAATACTTTTTTGAAGGATGTCTCCAGATCTTTGACAATAAGCTCCAAGACAAACAAAAATGACATTCTTAGGGCAGCATTACACACAGCCAACCGTCAGCACCCTACTGTCACAGCAGAAAACACCATTTTATTGCTCATTTGGTGGCCATTTTGTGGTGATGCTGTCCTCACACAGACAGGTTTGTGCTGAAATATACAGACAAAGCAATGAGAATTTTAATGAATCTCAGCAGATATTGGGAAAAGGCACGCAAGTCATTAAAGTACAGTTTTTCTTTTTTTTTTTCTGACAGGATGAAAATGTGAGAAACAAAAATGAAAACTAATGAGATGTTTAATAGGACAACCAAGTAACCAGTAAATAGTGTATGGCTGGCTTGGTTTAAAAGTTAACCCCTAGTGTGGCACTACAGAATCATTTCTACCTTTCTTTGAGGCAGAGTTAGAAAAGAACTCCTTGAGGGCATGGCCAGAATTACGGAGCAGACAAAAAACTTCTACAGGAGATGTAGGCCAGAGACAATGGGTTTGATTTAGTAAAGGCAAAAAGGCTGTTCACGTTGCAAGTGAAGCTCCACTTTGTAAGAGAATTTTCCCCAGAGCTCGGTGAAATTTCGCTTTCGCTGCAAATACCCAATCACATGCAAGGAAAATTAAATTTTTTTTCTTGCATATGGTTGGATGATGGAGGTCAGCAAAACCCTCAACAAACTAAGCTCTGGGAAAAGTTTCCTTGCAAAGCGAACAACCTATTTGCAATTAGTACAACCCCCAAATGGATTCAAATTGGTTTAGTTCTCTAGTATGAAGGTAAGGCCATATTCTGAAATGGACAGGCTGGCTACTTCTGGCCAAGCTGCTCTTCAACATGATGGGCTCTTATTAGTGCCTTGGGTGAACAATAGAAGGTTTAGGGGTATTAGGAGCAACACAACAAATGTTTAGGAGTCCAAGTATATTTAATTCCTCACAGAAATCCACAGATAAAAAAAAAACAAGATGACTAGTCAATGTATTCTGGGGGCTACAATTTCACCTTTTATCAGGGCCTTAAATTCTTGCTTTTTTTGGATGGCTACAAGTAATTAGAAGGTAAAAACTTTGGCTACTTTTTAAAAGCATGCTTCTGAAGCCAATTGTGAGATCTCTCACAACTAGCTGTAATTGGTTCCTTGAAATAAAGGAGTCAAATAATTGCAGAGTTTATTTCCCATCTTTTAAACTAGAAGATCAACAAATCCAGCAGTTTAAGCCCGGATGAAGGAGGGAACCTTGTATCGATTGAAACGCAATGGCTCATTATCTTTGGACTTCTGTATTTAAATATACTTGGATTCCTAATCCTTTGACATAGTGTACTTGCTACAACTTAAAAAAAAGTTCTAGTACAATTTTATTAATGCATTATAGTGCGCTAAATAGAGACATTCTACAATTCTGTGATCATTATGGACCTCAAGGACAAAGTGTAAATTTTTCTTAGTGTAACTGTGGTCCTCATACGTGTTAATAAAATTCTAGGTGAAATTCCTGGTGTATTTTTAAAAGACCTGTAGTCTGATTTTTTTATAAAGTGAATGTGACTTTAAAGTGGATGTAAACACAATTTTTTTTTTTTTTGATGTCATACTGTAGAGTATACGATTTCCTATCATTTGAGCCCAGTCTTGCCACAAAGAGTTAATCCATTTCTGAGCAATCCTCTTATTATTCAGTGAGATAAATCTTGACAGAGAAAAACTTTGTCAAATCCTCCCCCTTGCTGTGAGTGACAGGTGATTTACATATCTCGTGCATTAGCCTAAGAGACATGCATTATTTTTTCATTCCCATCCCCACTCCTTTCTTCAGCAGCTCTGCAAGGATTGGTTGTTCCACACCTCACCATGATTTGGCATGCTGAAGTCATGTGGTTACTTTCCTGTCTTTTCACTGGATGTTAGGAGATCATAGCAGAAGTTCAGTGTAAGAAATACACAGGAGAAAATGCATATTGACAAGGGGAGTGTAGAGGTGGGCGGGGTGTCTACTGACATCACGACTCCACCCACCGAACTCCAGACAACAGACCCGCCCACAGAATCTGCCGTTTTTGGGTTCTAATAACAGACAGAGTGGAGACATTTGACAGGTAAAGATACATGCAGGAGGCATGTATATCCTTATAGATAACCCCTATGGCAGTAGTTTAGAAAGGATGACATTGGGTTTACATCCACTTTAATGTGAAAAATCTTAATAATGAATGCTGAACTTTGCCAGTGTCTCTGTTCTAGAGATTCATCCCCCATCTAAAACAAAAAATGTGTCCACTTTCACATATTAAACATTTGTTTATTTTGTACTTCTTTCCTCTCCGTTTTATACTAGAAGGCTAACTGACCTTTTATCGGCTGACTGTAGGATGGATTAACTAAAATTAAAGAGTGCAAAATCCAGTGCAGTGATGCACAGGAACCAATCGGCTTCCAGGTTTTTTGGTCAAAGCTTAAAATTGAACAAGTTAAAGTTAGAAGCCAATTGGTTACCATGCACAGCTGCACCAGATTCTGAGTGCTCCAGTTTTAGTAAATCAACCCCTATGTTGTTAACGGATCTCATCTCAGCAGTATTGTCAACTGTGCTGCTTGATTTGGAAGCAGACAATAAAGCGGGAAGTAACAAGTCTTTAGAAGACATACAATCATAAAAATATGCAACAGTAAAGCTGGCCATAAATGTATCAAAATGTGGCCGGTTCAGCAGGGCTTGAACAAATTTTGATCATTCTATGCCCATTCCTTTTGATCTAGTGATCAACTTCTCCTGAACGGGCTGGTTGGAAAAAGTTTTGTTCAATCAGCGCTAATGAGTATATTCTGAGAAGTCTCAGCTGTCAGAATACAATAACTCGTTTGTGTGGATGGGGGAATCCTTTACATTTTTTTTTTTTCGACCAACCCGCTAGCGGATAGAAAAAAAGTGTGTATGGTCAGCTTAGGCCTGCTAATGTATGAAAGTTGCATCCAATACTTCCTTTAGGTAAACGCTAGGTAAAATGCACAACAGTGGGTTCCCTTAAAGCGGTTATTTATTAAGCCGCATATTTACCTGAAAGTTGGAAAATGTGACCTGCTGAAAGACCAGCTTGAATAGCACTGACCTGATTTCCTTCTTGGTAAAAACGCAAAATATTGCCTCATATTTACTTGTAGGAGGGAGTACATACAGTCACATATTTTCTAAATGGGTTTAAATTCAGGTAATGTTTTGGTTGTGGAGTTTTCAAAAAAAAAAAAAAAGCTGACATTTTGGGCATTATGACCCAGTGCTCCGTACAGTTTGTGAAGGAGACACCATGCTGATACACTTGTCAGCATATAGTGTACCGCAACTATGTAAAACTATAAACCGCTATTCTTATTACATAGCATTCATCATTGTTACTGCATGGCATTAAAAACAGACAGATTCACACCATGGACAGTACAGAAAATGAGCCAGTGTGAAAGGACACATGAAATTCCTACTTCTCTGCATGAAGATCTCAACAGGGGATTTGATTTTTACAGAAGTTTTCCGCTACAGGAAAAGAGGATCCGATGTTCAGATTCTTCAATATTTCTTTTTTGGAGAGACATCTGCCCTTACCTGCAGCAACATCAGAGCACCATGTTCATACTTTTTTAATACAGCTTCTGTGAGACAGATGGTATCAGCATCAACCTGGATCTGGTTCTTGGACCAACGTAAATAGTTATTGGAAATGGTAAGTGATCAGTCTTTGTAGTAGCCCCTATAAAAAAAAAAAACTGCTGAACCAGAGCCAAGCATTTCTATTCTTAAAGCGGAGTTCCAGCCTGGGAAAAAATAAAAAAATTAAAAGTCAGCTGCTACAAATACTACAGCTGCTGACTTGTAATATAAGGACACTTACCTGTCCAGGGAGCCACCGTGATATCGGCACCCCAAGCCAATCCATCCATCGGCTTTGGGTGCAGGCACTGGCATTGCAAGTAAGGGAAACCTTCAGGCTTCACAGCTGGTTTCTTACTGTGCAAGCGTGAGCCATGCGGGGCTTTCTGAATGGTCCCGTCATTTTCTGGGACACATACAGGTCCCAGAAGGCAGCAGGAAGAAGGAGGAGGGTTGCAACCACGGAAGTGACGTACATCGCCTAGGCGACATAGGACAGAAATCCCGAAGATAACATGCAAAAAAAAAAAAAAAAAAAAAAGGTACCAAAAAAGAAAAAAAAATCCAAAAAAGAGGGGAGTGGGGGGTGGGGTGGTCAATTGTTTAAGACCAAGTTCTCTTTTTGCCTGGAACTCTGCTTTAAACTGGCCATACACTAGTCACTTTTCAGAAGAACAGTTATATAAAAAAATTCTCAGCACATTCAATTGAGTTGTTGGAAAGTACTTTTTACATTCAATTTAGGAATGAATGAGATTTTCCAAATAAAAAACATGCACTGCTAGAAATGTGTTTGTTCAAGAAAAGATTCATCCTGCATTGAATTTTCTTGTCACTGTGGTCTTAAAGCAGTAGTAAACCGCCATGCTTTTTTTTTTTTTTTTCTTTAAAACCTGCAAGGTAAAGTTATAATGTGCTAGTATGTATCCCATACTAGCACACTATGTGAAACATACCCTAAAACGAAGCCCTCCAGCGAAGCTCTGTCACTCCTGACAGGGCTTACATCTTCACCCAGTCTTCCTACAGGGTTCGAGTCCCCCAGCCATCTGATTGGCCGCGCCATGACGACGTCACTCTGGAGCCGCTATTCACGGCACATCAATGACGCAGGCATGCCGTTCCTTCAGAGCGCATGCACCGGTGACGTCACCGGCCCGCTTACAACTAAATATCTTCTAAACAGTGCACGTTTAGGAGATAATTACTGTACCTACAGGTAAGCCTTATTATATGGTTAAATATCAACCATGGGAATTTACTCCCACTAAATGAACATTGATTTGACCTCACTAAAGATTAGAAAATCGAAAAAGAAACATTTTTAAAAAATTGAAAAATTTTCAATGATTGTATGACCAGCATAAGGGAATTCTACTAGTGTATGACCACCTAACAGAAAGCTCTGACTGGCACAGACACACTTGAACTGTGCCTCTATTATTATACTGAACAACTAAACATGCCAAATAAGATATTAACGTGTAAGATAAAGTGATGCAATAAACTCCATAGACTTTTTAGCCATTGGTGACACTGGGCTGGAGGTAGTATGAATGGAAATGGCAGGTTGTTGCACTTTATGACCACACAGAGAACATTACACAATAATGTTGAATGTCAATGGTTCTAGCTACAAATCCACATGCAATTTATGGCCAGGTAAGCATAAGTGATTTGGCAAGTTGGAAAGTGTTTGTATGGTTTTGCAGACCTAATGATAATGAACAGAGGAAGCCAAACATTACACATTGCTGCCTCATAGATAGTAATGTAAAGATCAAAGGATGAGTAATAAATAGTCCATATGCATGTTGGGTGAAGGTTTGTTTAGGAATCAAAATTGTTCAGTTCCCAGTGTATACGAGTAGGTTTAGCAGCAGCAGTTTTTCAGCTGTATTTCCACAATGTAACACTGATGGTTTATATGCCATAGAACAGCAATTATAATCTATTCAATACCCCAAGGAGTACGAGTCATGCACATTTCAGAGCAGTCTGTGCTATGTCCTGGAAACTAGAGAAGTTGCCTCAAACCCTGGTGTATAATGAGCTGGGAAATATCAGTGCTACAAGAACAGGATATTTAAGTTCCTATTCTCCATCATAAATCAGGCCAGGTGTTTCCTGCCCAGCTAGATGGAACGTGCAGGGATGGAGATTTTGAACGCACATAAAACCGTACGGCATAAACCATAATTAGTCTGGGCAGTGTCTCTTCAAAGAGGAGAGCTGAAACTGGAATTTCTGCTTTTGACAGAAAATTAAAAAAAAAAAGGCATGATAATATGTTTATGACTGACATAATCCCATGATGAACAAGAGCTATATTATATAAAATAATTAGTGTGATAAAACCGAAATAGTTTAAGCACAGAATGTTCTCTCCCATAAAACAATGATTAACCAGAACAAACAAGGTTTGCTCCCATTCGTGGAAGTATATACAAAAAAAAAGACAAAATTAATGACAAAGTTCAGAGCCCTTGATATTTGAAAATGTTGTCACTTTGTTCCTTAGAGTAGACTGGGCACCACAACAGAAAAGCTAATTTTTTTTTTAAACATCATTAAGAATCCGCTTACTATTCAGTTTATTGCAAATGTGAGTTTAAAATGTTTTACTGGCCACCTGTAGACAGAAGACCCATGGCCACTTCCTTGGTTTCATATAATGGGTCATTCCATAAATTCCACTGAAAATCATAACCTAACATCCATCTGGTGACGCCATGTTATATGTCAACAGTGCTTCCAGGTACAAGTCACAGCCATATATATATATATATATATATATATATATATATATATATATATATATATATATATATATGAGTGGCTGTTATTTTAAATATCTTTAGGTAGAAAAATTGACTTTTGAAAAGTCCTACAATGAGAGTAAAGACTCTTCCAAAAACACCCCTGGTTACAGCAACGGATTTCTGAAAAATGGTGTTGGTGCAGTTGAACCTGTATTACAGTATAAGGATTCGAGTAGTAAAGAACATACTTCAAATGCTAAAAAGTTGTGTCTGTCATATCACTACTCTAAACTCAAAAGTACGGGCGCCTTGTTTTAAACTAAAATCTATGGTAAATAATGTATAAACACAAATGTATATAATATAACCCTTATGCCTTTCTCTGCACGCAATGCAGAACGCTCCTACTGCCAAAGGATTCTAACATTTGTACACAAGAAGACAGAATTAGTACTATGTCATCCATGAGTTCCAAAAACCAAGACAATTAAAGAAAATGCTAACCCTTGAGAGTTGTCCTTGTATCTGTTTTTTTCCCCCACAAGCATTGTTTATATGGATCTGGTCTTCAAACATGACAAACCTGGACAAGGTGGGTTTTTGGTTTGTTCAGGGATGCATGAGTGTGTACAAGTCAGTCAGCCACCATTGCAAACAATATCCAGCAGCTAGCCTTAGTGACAAAATTAGCTTTACAACAAATAAAAGCTAGAACTTAATGAAAGGCCTAAGACATTATGCAATGTTGAAAAACTGCTCAATTCCCCCATTAAGAGAGTCAGTGTTCAAAGGGGAATCCCTCCCGCAGCACCATTGTGTTCTGCCAGCAGATTGCATGGGGGCTTTCCTTACTGGCAGAATACAATTACTGCTGGCAGCTATAGCCGGCAGCAGTGATCGGGAGAAGAAAAAAAACACAGGCTGGTTGTACTAAAGCCGATCAATGGATCGACTTCGGCACAAACAGCCTCTTCATAAAGGGATTGAAATTCCTGTTGAACCAGCCATATTTCGATCTATGGCTGGCTTCACTTAGCAATCTGCAAATCCCAAATGCATATGAAGTATAAAAACACATTATAGTTTTTAACACAAAGCTGGTGACACGCTATATTTGGTATATACCATCTCCTTTAGATCCAACAATTATGTTGTGAAAGATCAACCTAAAGTAGTAGGTCCATTGCAGTAAGTTTAAAAAAAAAAGATGGTAATGTGTGATCAGCTTTAAGTTGTACAGAGCTTCCATACTGGGCCTCATTTATTAATGTCAAGTAGAAAATATGGTGAAATGTGAATTTTGTGGCTGTGGCCAATACCAGCCTTTAAAGAAATTTGGATACAATTTGCCTTGTGCAATGTATTCAGTCCTATTAAAAAAGTGCACGCTAACGTATGACTGATTTATATGTGCCTCCATATTTAGCTTCATTCACTTTGTATGTCTGACTCAGATGTCTCCTCAACTGGAAAGAGCAAACCTCAAGTGACCTTAAATCTGGCCATGTACGGCGTGAATTTTGGCTGGTCCTCGATGAACTGGCCAAAGTTCACTTTGTGGAAAGCCTTATTGGCCGACATCCTTCAACTGAAAAATCTTAGGAGATGGGTGGAAAAACAGTTAGCCGAACAGAATCAAATGCAGCCTCTGTTTGAGTATTCTGACAGCCAATGAGGCTGGCTGTCAAAATACAATGATGGCAATGGAAGATTCACCCATCCGCGATGTTTAAACGTGGATGGAGGAAACTTTTTCAATTTTTTTGCATTCAACACAGGACAGCCTAGAATCACAGGAAGTGAGCTGAATGATGCTGGGTGTCATTTAACCCAGAAGAGAAACAGAGATAGAGGATGACACAGAGGGCATTGCTGAAGCATGAAGACCGTGAGCAGTGCACCATTTTTTTTTTGTTTTTTTTAGAGGACACACAGAAAAAACATTATAAAAAGTAAACATTTTGTTGGGTTTTAAACCCAATCATGACTGGTTCTCTTTAGGACACTTTATGAGTGAGGTCCAGTATGTTTTCCTAACAAAACAAAGCAGGGACTAAAAAAAAAAATAATGAACAGCTATGTCAGACTACATCAGTTCACAAGAAGTGAAAGAAGATAAAGCATGACCAATGGAAAATATAGGAATAAAATACATAAAACCATTTAGGAAAGAAATTGATCAATATGTGTCAAAAAATAAGCTCCAACGTATACCAACACCCTATTCCAATTAAAATAAACATGTTCAGATTGACTGATTCACTCACATAGAAGGAAAAAGGTAAAATTTCTTAACTATGTCAGGTTGTGATGTCCTTCTGTATTAGGATCCCCAGATACCACGAGACACGACTGCTATAATTGCTGGATGACCTCCATCTTTAGGGTAGATGGCTGGATCCTAATAGACCAAGACTGAAAGATCCAGCTATTTCTGTACTGCAAAGAGATCTACCATCATGGCCATTTCATACCCACTGCTGCTCACCAGACACTGGGATTTGCAAAAGTTGTTGTTTGCAACATCCACAGGGAAATCATTGGCAGATCTGGTCTGAAAGATGCAAATCTGCAAAATTATTGTCCTGTATATGGGCATTTATCATGACAAAAGTAAGTAATAAGCCATGATTACTTGATATGCAGAAAAAAAATGAATCACAGCCCAGAAAAGTTAACTAAAAAAAGGTGACACCCACAATACTCTGTGCCAAGGTATTCACCTTGCCCCGTCAGTGTACTGTGTGCAGGAAATCGTGAAATGCTTTAAAATAAAAAAACCTGTATTTTCCCTCCAAGTGTAATGTGTACGTGACTCGGACAATCTGTTCCAATGCATTTCGTTCTGCACAGCACATTATCATTCTATTACATGTCAGCTGGGATCTCTCTCTCCGCTAGGTCTAGGCAGACAACCTTATTAGTGCATGAGATATGACCTTGGTTCTATACATAGTTTACCAGCCTGGCTCCCAGATGCTGATGTACTATATAGCAGTTGATCTTTGTAAACTGGCTTAACAACCTACAAGGAGCTTTCTTGTCTGCACAGCATTTCATTTTGTACAGTTTCTGCCCTTTAAAAAAAAACTAGGCAGACTGCAAAACTAGGTGTACCTGCACCCTGTCTATGGATGTTCCATCACTGAAAGGGTTAACCGATAGCCAATTCAGCAGGCAGGCAAACTATGGAGATCAATAGGCACTATAAGTTAAGAAAAAAAAATCTGGGAAGATGTATGATGATCAATAAAAAGGAAAAAAACACAAAAAAAAGACAAAACAAAAAAATAGTTTTTGATGTTTCCTGGGCATTAGCCAGAGCACTGGATGGAAGCATGACGCTGATGTAGAAGTCGGTATCCACATTAAATGGTCCAGTGTTAAAAGGAAACCTGAATGGAGTCTGTATGATGGCATGATGTTTTGGGAAGGTGACGTCAGAATTGTCATCAAAGGGCACTCTGTTGCTTTATAAAAGCAGTTCTTTCATTGTGAACATCCCCCTCCTCTACCTCAGACTCTGAGAATCCTTCTTCTTGCCACATTTGTGATGGGATCCCTTTATAAGAGATGATCCCACTGTCCAACATGTACAACTTCTTCTTGCCCAGGATAACCCCGGAACGCACCTGGAGGAATAAGAAGACACCTACAAAGACAAGGACTATCATGATGCAGCTGAGGGCGGCCGCAAAGATTGGCACGTTTGAGTAACCCTTTGCCATTTCTGGAACAACCTCTTTTAGTTGTGGTGATTCTCTGACTCTCTGATGGGAACAGGAAAAGTCCAACACATTGTAGTGCGAGTGAGCTGGGCAGCTGAGGCAGTCATTTGCAGTGGTACCTTTACAGGTAGAACAGGAAGGATGGCAGGGCATGCAAACATTAGCCAGGAGAGGCTCTATGCTGTTCTCTAGTGTGTATTGGATACTCTGAACACTGGCTGTGAATCCTGGGGGACAGGTCTTCACGCACGTCTTCTGATGGAGGAAAAAGCCTTCTTCACAAACTGCAGAAAGAACACAAAAAGGGACAACCATTACTAAAGATTATTCTGCACCATGGATGGTTTACATTGTCATAAATAACTTTAGAGATGTTCATCATCTTTCCTTAGAAGTCTACTCGCATTTTCAAAATACTGCTTTCAGCTGAGCAGTCCATGGCAATAACCTAAGTCACTATTTGGTAACAGCTTTTCAATGGCAATATGAAATCAACATTCAGATTTGTGATTGGCTAAGTGAAGCTTTGTTTATAGAATAGATAGGCTCTCAAAGATTAGTGTGAAAAATTGCCATCATCCCTAAAAAAGTACTAAACAAGAACCTCATATAAATGGGATTTTACAGGCAACAAAAAAAAAAATTAAGAAAATATAAATTTTTTTTTTACAAAAATTAAAAAACAATTTATACGAACAACAAGTATACAAATAAAGAAGATAAAAAATTGTATGATACAATACAGAAGTGGCAAAAAGATATTGCATCCTTGAGTTTTGGATTCAATATCTTTTTGCCACTTCTGTATTGTATCATACAATTTTTTATTTTCTTTATTTGTATACTTGTTGTTCGTATAAATTGATTTTTTCATTTTTGTAAAAATAAAATTTATATTTTCTTAATTTTTTTTCTTTGTTGCCTGTAAAATCCCATTTATATGAGGTTCTTGTTTGTAAGTGAAGCTTTGTTTTCAGGTAGCCACCATCATTTTGCAAAACTGAAAGGGGCAAGTTGAGAAGGGAAACCAAGAAGATGGCCATCATCTTCCAACATCTGTCCCCACACAAAACTAAAATAAATCTTCGATTGAATCAGCAGAGCACTTCCTTACATATGTCAGTGCCTACTGACTTATACCCTCACCGGAAGCCATTAGGAGTTTGATAGAAATACTCACCCACTCCTGCTTTGATTACTATTACATTGATGGTATGATCAGGATGCACATCACATATATACACACACACACACACATACATATACACACACACACACACACTAAGTCTAGTAGTTTATTAGTTCATATAAAAACAAAGATAATATGCGCTCTGAGTGTGTGATTCAAAAAGCAGCATGTAATGCAATTCCACTTGATAGCAGCCTTTCCCAAGCCCAGGCACTTCCCCTGCAGATAGTCTCTTGCCAGGCACCAGAAGGGCCGCTGCGGACCACATGAAGATCGCCAGGGGGGAAGCAGGGCACCAGAATGGCGTGATGACTTGGATATGAAGTGTAAACATGTTTTGGGGCCTTCCTGTCTCTTTCTCAAGGGGTTTGAGAAAAGGGCAGGATCACCCCAAAACATGTTGGTATGCCATCTCTAATGTCATCACTCCATTCCAGTGCCCTACTTCTTGTCCCTTTGTGTATGGTGATATAAATGCACTGTTTAGAGATATCAATGTTTCGTTACAACCTTTTAATGTTGTTTTTTCATAAATAAAATGTATCTACTATTATAATATTCTGTATACTCTGTTCCACTTTTTTATATATTATGCAATTGAGTGCCTAAAAAGTCCACTTAGGGGAACCCCCTTTTTTCTTCTGTCTCAGATATTGGATGTGGCACGTATCCCCAACATAGGTTAGCCATTCTTCTTTTTTTCTCCCCAAAAAAATAAAATAAAATAAAATTACATAGCGCCTGTGGATAATAGGAGAAGGAATAGTGCAGCATTGTTGGAATCAGTGGGAAGAACAGTGCTCCACAACGGGTGTCAATGGGTAGATATATGCCACAGTGCTGGTATCAGTGGGAGTTATAGTACCCCAATGACCGGATTCAGGCAAGCAAAGGGCCGCTGTTTGCGGACAACTAGTCTAGGAAAAGTTGGGTCTATTCCACAGAGACACGGTGTAATGGATATAAATGTCCTATGTAAAAAAAGCAGCTACAGAATCATTGCTATAAAAACGACATCATCCACACTAACTTGTCCCTTACTGTGGGAAGGATAAGTTTGCCTGAGTCTGGGTATGCGTGAATTATTAATCTACTGTGACGTCTTAAATTACTGGTACTTTTACATGCCATTTCACCAGAAAAAAAATTCTTATTTTAAAGGATATTTGCAATCAACTCACAGCAGCCAATCAGCTTTTCCTAGTATGACATTACTCACCGATTTCCCATAGTAGATGGTTTTGCATCACCACTCTCTGCACAATGCTGATTGAAGTTACATTAACTTCAGAACACTCCCTATGTTGTACCACTTATCTACTGTGCAGATCTGTACATAAAAACCTAAAACTGCTCATTCTGTGTTCTAGCAAAGAAAGAAAGTAAAGAGTAGCAACTCGACATCTGGTCACAGCGATCCTGGGATAGAACATTCACAATACAATGGAATCATCCATCAAAAGAAGCAGAAAGAAACTGTTAAAGTAGTGATCACAGTCACACAAAAGATGATATAAACTTAAAACCTGAAAAAATAAAAAGGTATAATGGGGGATAATGGTGCACTTGTCACCAACACAAAACGAAGGTGACTATTTTGTTGTAAACAAGGTGGCTAGAAATGGGCACCACATAGCAAGTCCAGATAAGACACTGCTCTTGCAGAAAGCACGAGTATGCATCAAGACATAAATTTATTAAAATGCTTATTAGCATTTTACAAATTTGCTGCTGGTGAATGAAAGCATGAATTGACCCCACACACATCTTACGGCTAGCCAATAAAGAGATCTGTTCAATCCTAAATGATGTCAGTGTGGGGTCAGAGCAGATTGCCGAAGACAGATAAATCGAAACGCTAAGTGGACACAGTGTGATATTCGGGATATTAAGCCCAGAATAAATTTCTTTCTGTAAATTACAACGCAATAAAAGATTAATGCTTTCCATAACGATGTGAAATCTATGCACAGCTGTGTGGGAAAGAAAAGATGCAGCAGTTGTAAATTACATCCTGCTGTGACTACAGCAGAAACACCATATACACTTTGACAGATGCCAATCAAATGTTAAGCAGCGCACACTTCATCCATCAATGCTCAGGTTATAGAGATGCATGTGCGGCCATTAGGAGAGATGGGAAGGTGAATGGGGAGCAGTGGACAAATTATCATAGTAGATGCAGGTCAGCGCAGACAAGGGCAACTGAAGGGATCCTACGTTGGAGCACTGACATTTAGATTCAGTACCATTACCTGATGTAATGTATTCAATTTAAAGGTCAAAACCACCTTTGAGTCAATTTTACACCCAAATTTAGGTTGCATCATGTAACCTGATGCCAAGCAACCCCCCCCCCCGCCCCAAAAAGGTCCCCCTCTGATAGCATAGTGGGGTTCTTCTCCCCCACAGTAGCTGTCAGATTTCAAACTGACACACCTGTGCAGGAAGAGATCTGTGAATGTTTGAACGACAAGCCCCATCAACCATGGCCACAGAGAGACTTGCAGTTCTCAGAGGAAAAAAAAAGCGTTTTGGGACTTTAAATGAGGCATAAGACCTGTAAGTCAAATGTCTCCATGCCTATTAATATAGCAAAAAGAGAACGGCTGGAAATTTTCCTCTTTATTTTTATTCCCAGATGCCCATAGTTATGTTCAACATGCCATCTGATGTTCCATGGGGATTTTATCCCCGGGTACATCTGTTCTGTATATCCTTGCGGCCTATACCGCCTCAGCTCCCAGGAGAGACGCTGTCCGTAGTTTACCTTTGGTGTCCACGATTATATGTCACATCCATGGTCATTGTGTAAGTATGGGGAGAGGTTTCAGTGATATTCTCCTCTCCCTACATAACATAACACATATCATTTTATTTCTCTATTTTTCAATTATCTACATTTCTTAGACACACTCCTTGTATCTGCTCCTGATGAATGGATACAATTCCATGAAACGCGTCGAGCTTTTAGATGCTACATTCAGATGTTTACAGTGAATTTTCAGATGCTACCTTCAGATGTGTAAAACATGGATTCCTAATCTACTCTTACCAATGTTCTGAGGGTTTCTGACCACATTAATCATGTTGGGTTCTATTTTATATGAGAATATGGATTGATGAATTTTGCCTATTGCAAGTCCTGTACTATTACTATGTTTGTTTATCTGTAAATATAGTATTTACTTATTTTTTTTTATACTATTTGTTCTTATACTTGCATGTGCACCATGAGTATATGCACTGTTACATGGAGTAAAGACATTGTCATCAGTAGATAGTGTCCTTTTTGCTTTCCTGCTGCATGCTTCATTTAAAGTCCCAACCTTTCTCTTTTTGCTAGTTCTCAATGGAATACAAGTTGGTAAGGACATAGAGCTGGAGGAAGAGTATGCAAGAGCCTGGCAATGCTTTGCAGGCTCATCGGCAAACACACTCTGTTCCAACTGAGGAATACTTACCGCAGCGTTATTGTGTTCCTCCAGCAGGGGGCCTTACAATGATCAGTGCTAGCGGCTATAGGCAGTGGCACTAACTGTTTTGGGAAAAACAGACAGGCTGGTTGTACACAAGTCAACATGTGTACAACCAGCTTCCCCATACATGGATTGAAATTTGGTTGGTACCTGCTGAACCAGTTACATTTTGACCCATGTATGGCCAGCCTAAATCTTTATGTGATGCATCTATACACACACTGAAGAAAACAAGTGGGGGTGTTGCCCCAGTCAGAGTGCATTTGTAAATTTTTGAGAAGTACAAAAGAAAAGCTTCCTGTTTCATGTGCACACACCATTTACTGAGCATTCCCCCCCATGTTAAAAAGTGTGCAGAACTATTGAATGAGAACAGGAAGGAACACGCTCTGGTGGTGCCGAGGGAAGAAATGGGTCAATTTTAAATGTAATTTACCACACAGAAAGCATTGCACTTCAATTACGGGAGGAACCCTTATCTGGTAAACACCATTTCCCAGGCAGTCAGCTAATACAATTCCATATCTGTATAACATCTTGCAGCAAAGGCCGTGAGTGGAGCATAGCAATCAATGGTTGTATTTATTGGATAGATCCCAGCTTCAGAAGTAATAAGATACTTTGAAAAGGAGAGAAGGAAATAAAATGATAAAGTAAAAATTGAAATTTAAGCCTTGAATTGCATGCAGTAAACATAATCTACTTGGTCAGGGCTTCAGTTTTCCATCCCAACAGACTTCTTGCAATCACATAGGGCAGCACGTTGGCTTAGCGGTTCTTAGCCCTTCTGTCATCTGTTATAATTTCAACCAATAGACTATCTACGTGGAGTTTGCATGTTCTCTCTGTGCTTGAGTGGGTTTCCTCCAGGTACACTGGCTGCCCCCACACTACAAAGACAGGCTGGTAGGTTATTGGTTCTGTTCTAAATTGGCCATAGTATGTATATTTATGCATGTGAGATAGGGACCTTAGACTGTAAGCTCTTTGAAGGCAGAGACATATGCAAAATGCTTAATATGTAAAATGCTGTGTAAATTGTCAGCTAGCTATAAGGCTAGTAAGTGCTTGAGGGTAGCAAGCAGCTTGTGAGAGTTGTCCAATCTCCATAGAGAAAAAGAGTTGGAACAGTGGGTGCACTGGAAAAAGCTTTTTGGACTTCGGTCTATTAAAGACCTAAGACTGGAAACAGCACTCGTATAAGCAACATGCTGAGCCTCTAGTTTGAAAGTTGTGCACATGGCCCTGATAGGAGCTGAACCAGTCTCCTAACTTGGGAGTAATAGCTGTGGATGGCAACTCCTCAGGAGCAAGCTCATCAGGCAAAGACTGGGGTGACTCAGAATCAGAACCTGGTGACTTACAGTCAAAGTCTGACTAAGGGCTAAGAAGCCACCAAGGCTGTGGGTAAATCAGATACAGACTCTTCTGGACCACGCTTGTGGCCTCTGCCCTCAGAATTAGAAAAAACCTGAGTGATTTAAACCAAAGTCCTGCATCACTGTAGCAAAAACCTTGACCGGCTTACTCAAAAAATGTTTTCAGAGACAGGACAAGCACTGAGACAATGTCCACTGCTCCAGACCAGGAAAGTGCTCTGCAGTTAACTGAAACAGAATCTGGAAAGCACTCTATATGGATCCCAATGCCTTTAGGTCATCTTTAAACTAGCCATACATGGATTTAAATTTGGCCAGTTCAGCAGTGAGTGGCCACATTTTGATCCATACACCAGTTTATTGATTGAATTTTGTACAACCAGCCTGTTGGAAAATTTCCTCTTGATCAGCACCACCGGCTATAGCTGATCAGTGTATTCTGATAGCAGAGAACTCTCCCTGCTCTCAGAATACAACAGCTCTGGGGGAGGGATTATCCCATCCACATCAAGAGTGTGGATGAGGGACTAGAGTCATGTATGGCCAGCCTTAGGTTACCCCTTCAATGTCCAGTCCAGTGGGTGCAGAAACAGCACTACAAAAGCCAGGCTGAGGACAGCCATACTGGATAGCTGCAATGGAAGAGGCAAGCTCTAGCAGCATCCATAGGTTACCCTTTAAATGCCCAGTGGGTACACAAACAGCACTACAAAAGCCAGGCTGAGGACAGCCATACTGGATAGCTGCAATGGAAGAGGCAAGCTCTAGCAGCAATGTGAAGAGTCTTGGTTGAAAAAGAAAAATCTGGAAGGAGTAGGAAAAAAGTGCTAGCAAAAATGGGTTAGTCTTTCACACAGCAGTGTTGAAGAGGAGACATCCATCCACATAAGACACTAGCAAAAAAAAACAGAGGCTTGCTGGCAGTAGGAGAGGTCATCCTGTTCTGACCTCCATTTTTTTTTTGCTCGTGATTTCCAATCCTTCTTTAGGTGACCGTATAACCTAAATGAAAAAGGCCTCCTGTCTCTAAATGGACAATAAAATAATACCTTTCCTGCACTTACTGTTGAGGAGAGAAATCATCTTTTGTGTAAATAGGACTGGAGAATGGTTGTGTATCAGAAAAGCAGGAGGATGGTGGAACACACATGTAAGCACAGAGTGAAAGTGCAAATGATGTTTAGAAGATTTGCTCATTCAAGATGTGAATCTATTTTGTTTGCAGGCCATCTGCTACGACTGAATGCTTAAAAGGTTCTGTATATATCCACAGCTGCAGTTAGTAAAGGGTTTAGTACAGTCCCCTAGAGAGTGCGAATCTAATTCTGTCCAGCAGACCTTGCATGAAACGCTATGAACAAACTTCTGAAGGATTCTTTGGATGCGGCAGAAAGTGAGAGCTCACAGGGACCCTTATCACCCCCGTATACACGATCGGACTTTCCGACGACAAAACCGTGGATTTTTGTTCGAAGGATGTTGGCTCCAACTTGTCTTGCATACACACGGTCACACCAATGTTGGCCAACAATTACGAACATGGGAACGTGGTGACGTAGAAGACTTACGATGAGCCGATAAAAAGGAAGTTCAATAGTCATGTGATATCTCCATTACGAACGCTAGTTTTACAAGACCGAGTGCTTCCGGCTCATACTTAATTCAGAGCATGTGTGGACTTTTGTGCGTCTGACTTGTGTACACACGATCGGACTTTCCCACAACAAAGTTTTGTTGGCCGAAAATTTGAGTACCTGCTAGCCAACATTTGTTGGCGGAAAGTCCCACAGCAAATGTTCGATGGAGCATACACACGGTCGGACTTTCAGCCAACAAGCTCACATCCAACATTTCCCATCGGAAAATGCGACCGCATGTACGCAGCATTATACTGACAAAAACACAAAAATACCTGCCAAAACACAGCGATGAAGTGCACTCCAACATGCGCTGTACAGCCACCGTACCTGACCCGATCCACAGCACATAGTTTAATTAGGGGATATATAAGCCCTCATTTATTTCTTAATTAGATTGGAGCTTCTCATTAGCACTAGGAGGAAGGGTCCTCACTGGTGATATGAAAGCTCTTCACGTGGAAGTAATCTATTATGGATTGTCTCTGGAGAAATAACTGTAATATGCTTTCATGCGGACGAGTGATAGAAATTACTCTTTTAACCTATTCCCCAGTTAAGTCTATGAAATGTTCCAGAACACACACAGGAGGTTTGATTCAGGACAAACTGGTGACATTTCACAGTAGATTACACACTCTTGGTTAGGTATACAGAGCCCTGCAAGAGGCCTTAATCACCAAATGTCAGACACGCAAATCCCCACCTCCCCGACATTGTGTCCGTTAACTCTTTGACACTCCGGCATTGGATAAGAGGCGGCTTTACTTCCTCAGAAAACTTTCGAACAGGTTTTATTTTTAGCGAAGGTTTATGTATAGCTTGCCTGCAAAATGCTCCTGTTGTGATGAGAAATTGACTATTATATGGTGAACAACGGGGGCCAAGATTAAAAGCCTGAAGCGTCCTTGTCCCCAACACAAAGTGAGGAAGAATTTAAGGCTTTTCTATTTTAATAAAGCGTCAACGCGGTTTTTATTTCAAGCGCTTTCTTACCATAGACTCTCCGTAAAACTGTAATTTATTACCTAGGATCCAAATACATTATGAAGACTGCCAAAATGCTAAATCTGTTTTCCGAAGCTTCTTGGCCTTTGTTATATAGAGATTTACATTTCACTTGAGTTTCATCTTCATTTCAAATATTCATTTCATTAAGGGCAGCTGGGGATGAATAACACCTTTTTTTAGAATATTAGATTTTACACCTGCAGATTAGAGAACAAGTTCCTCTGACACCATCCTTCACCTGGTACAATCAAAGAAATCCTTCCCTCTGTGATATATCTGCAGATATACATTCACCGGCCACTTTATAAAGGCACACCTGTTCAACTGTTTAGTAACACAAATTGGTAATCAGCCAATAACATGGCAGCAACGCAATGCATTTCGGCATCTAGGTGTGGTGAAGACGACTTGCTGAAGTTCAAACTGAGCATCGAAATGGTGAAGAAATGAAATTTAGGTGACTTTGAATCTGGCATGGTTGTTGGTGCCAGTTGGGGCTAGTCTGAATATTTCAAAAACTGCTGATCTACCGGGGTTTTCATGCACAACCATCTCTAGGGTTTACAGAGAATGGTCTGAAAAAGGGAAAATATCCAGTGAGCGGCAGTTGTGTGGACGAAATTGCCTTGTTGATGTCAGAGGAGAAAAGGCAGACTGGTTTGAGATGATAGAAAGGCAAAAGTAACGGAAATAACCACTCATTAAAACCAAGGTATGCAGAATACCATCTCTGAATGCAAAACACATCAAATCTTGAAGCAGATGGGCTACAGAAGCAGAAGACCACTCCGGGTGCCACTCCTGTCAGCTGAGAACAGGAAACTGAGATTACAATAAACAAAGGCTCACCAAAATTGGACAATAGTAGATTGGAAAAATGTTGTCTGGTCTGATGAGTCCTGATTTCAGCTGCAACATTCAGATGGTCGGGTCAGAATTTGGCATAAACATGAAAACATGGATCCATCCTGCCTTGTATCAATGGTTCAGGTTGGTGGTGGTGTAATGGTGCGGGGGATATTTTTTTGGCACATTTTGGGCCCCTTAGTGCCAACTGAGCTTCATTTAAACACCACGGCCTACCTGAGTATTGTTGCTGACCATGTCCATCCCTTTATGACTACAGTGTACCCATCTTCTGATGGCTCCTTCCAGCAGGATAATGCTCCATGTCACAAAGCTCAAATCATCTCACCACTGGTTTCTTGAACAAGACAACGAGTTCCCTGTACTCCAATGGCCTCCACAGTCACCAGATCTCAATCCAAAAGAGCACCTTTGGCATGTGGTGGAACAGGAGATTTGCATCATGGATGTGCAGCCGACAAATCTGCATCATGCCATCATGTCAATATGGACCAAAATCTCTGAGGAATGTTTCCAACACCTCGTTGAATCTACGCCACAAACAATTAAAGCAGTTCTGAAAGCAAAATGGGGCAGCACAGTGGTGTAGTGGGTAGCACTCTCGCCTAGTGGTGTAGTGGGAAGCACTCTCGCCTAGTGGTGTAGTGGGAAGCACTCTCGCCTAGTGGTGTAGTGGGAAGCACTCTCGCCTAGCAGTAAGAAGGGTCACTGGTTCGAATCCCAACCATGACACTACCTGCCTGGAGTTTGCATGTTCTCCCTGTGCCTGCGTGGGTTTCCTCCGGGTACACCGGTTTCCTCCCACACTCCAAAGACATGCTGGTAGGTTAATTGGATCCTGTCTAAATTGTCCCTAATAGGTATGAATGTGAGATGGGGACCTTAGATTGTAAGTCCCTTGAGGGTAGGGACTGAGGTGAATGTACAATATATATGTAAAGCGCTGTGTAAATTGATGGCGCTATAGAAGTACCTAAAATAAATAAATAAAAACAAAAGGGGGTCCAACCCGTACTAGCAATGTGTACCTAATAAAGTGGCCAGTGAGTATCTTGCACTGGGTGTTTTTTTTTTCAATTTTTTTAGAAAGCAGCAAAAAATATTTCTATTGCAAAATATGTCTATTCTATAAAATACAAGCTATAACAATGTACAAAGTCACTAGCCATAAAAGCACCACCACGACCAACCAATGCTATATTGTGGTGTGCATAGATAGGTCTGTTTTCCTTCAGTCAAAGAGAAGGAGGCAATGGTTACTGGCCTCACCAAGATTTATTCTCATAAAAATCATTAAAAAATTCTTACCACGGTTGGTAAACCCTTCATAAACTATCACATGTAACGTTTGAGTCGGTTACATGACTTGCTATTATCGGGTGGCCAATGTACACGGTACAACTGGCAAGTGAAAGGGCATGAAACACAGCAGACAGATGGAAAAATGTGCGCACATATACAGAATTGATTTAACAGCCTTTGTAGCAGTCCTTTGCAAATTTATATGACAGGCTTTTCTACATATACTGCTTAAATTTGAAACTACAGAAATGTATCACATTTAAATTGAGATCAGGCTGGTATACTAATGGTACCAAATACTAAGATAAGGCAATGAAGAACAAACAGGAAAACAGAATTTTAAGGTACCCAAAGACAAGTAACGTATTAAAATCCACTTTTAATTTACGTCCACTGAGACATGAAAATAATACAACAAGAAAAGAATCATGTTCCCATCTATGATTTGGTATTTAACAACCTCATTAAGAGAATTTGATCACACTCTCAGTCTCTACATTAGCGTTTCCTATATTGTATCTTTGTTACTGTATAAAAGTTGTAGTAACCAACGTGATTAAGGCATCAACTGGGAGTAGGAAATGGCTCTCAACTCTACACATTTCCTGGAAAGTAATTCTGCTTACTCAGGAGTATGAGGTTCTAATGCCGCATACACGCGAGTGGAATGTCCGGCAGAAGAAGAAGTCAGACGAGAGCTTTTCATCGGATATTCCGATCGTGTGTATGCCCCATTGGACTTTTTACTTGGAAAATTCTGATGGACCTAGAAAGAGAACATGTTCTAAATTTTTTCGAACCAATTCCTCGGGAAAACCGCTCCCCTGTATGCTGTTCCGATGTACCAAAAAACGATGCATGCTCTGCAGCAAGTACTAGACGGAAGCTATTGGCTACTCGCTATTGAACTTCCGTTTTCTAGTCCCGTGGTACGTGTTGTACGTCACCGCGTTCTGGACGATCAGAATTTGATGTGACCGCGTGTATGCAAGACAGCTTGAGCTTGAGAGTTTATTCCGATGGGAAAACAGGTCGTGTGTACAGGGCATAAGGGGAAAAAATCGTACATATCTTATAAAAAATGATTTATATACACACACACACGAGGTCAAAGTTCATTGATATCAAAGTGATAAGTATCTACATACATTTCATAGCTGTAACCTTAAGCTGGAACGTTGCTGTCAAACCTCTCCGCAGGAGCGACCACAATGGTCGGGAGTGACAGGAAAATGCAAAAGTGAAGGAAACGAGGAAAAAAAGGATAACACTGGTATTGACCTTAAAAGAAGAGCCTCAACAGGTTCCAAGAAATGTAAAGTCAGCTGCTAAAAATAAACAGACACTTACCTGTCCATGGATCCAGAGACATCCTTACTGGGTCAGTTCTTTGTCAGTCTTCGGGTCCCTGGCACCGGCATGTTCACTATGGGAAGCTGTGACTCCTTGCGGCTTCACAGCTGGCTTTCCGCTGCTCATTCTTGAGCATGCGCTGCACCCTGTGAATGGTCCCGCAGCCTCCTGGGACCTGTGTCCAAAAAGGTTGCAGCAGGGAGGGGGGCAGAACTTCCACTCTAACAGGTACCTGCCAAAACTAGGTACCCGATCCCAAGAAAAAAAAAAATCCAAATATGGTAGAGGGGTGAAGTTCTGCTTTAATCACATGGGGGGGGGTGTATTCATGGATTTCTAAAAGTCCTAAAATGTAAATGATCTTTTTGTATAGTTGTACCGAGCGATGTTGGTTTTCTTACTTGGCGTTTGTACATGTCAGTCATACTAATTCTATTATTCTCTTGAAATGAAAAGATTATCACTAGAAATGGATTTCTTGCTATGGTCAAATCAGACCTTTGCGCTTCAGACACTTTTAGTAAATGAGGCCTAAAAATGCTTTCAATACTCACCAACACAGGACTGGCTAGAAGCTACGGTTCTGCATCCAACACCATCAACTTGATTGGGCGAGTTTGGAGGATCAGACGCAGTGCCATACAACACCAGGACAAACTGGGTTAGTGTTCCTGATAATAAAAAGGGGGAGAAAATCAAAATCAGCAGTGAAAAGGTTTTTTTTTTTACTTTAACAGCAGCTTGAATGGTCATTTTGCCAGGTTTGGCTCTTACATTATTGTTCTGTATGTAATAAAATAGCTCTGATAATAAAATCGAACAATAGTGGGACTGCTAAAGCATTCCCACTATTAAAAAATAAAAAAAAAAATCTTGCCCCATACTTCTTTGCACCAATAACCGTCTGGTAGACCAGGTATTCCACAGCATGAGTGCTGTGTTAACGCCACTACAAAACACCCTAATGTATATATAAACAACAACAAACTTTCTTTTTTGCTCCTTTTTGGTTATTAAATATACCTTTGAACCTTTTGTGATATCTGTTCAATAAGTGCAAAAAAAGTGGCTGATCCTGCCAGAAATCCAGTGTTGTTCCAAGCACTCTTCAGTGTTATTAACCTTGGCTGGGTTACCTCCAGACTACAGAAAACCATCCTTTCTCCATAACAGAGGTGGGGGAAGTGTTCTATAGGCCTAATACAATTCCTGTCTTTGAGGGACACAATGCTGTGAATGTTGTCACCTTAAAATGGGAAAATGAATTACTGGCACCTTGTGACAACCCGCTTTAAAAAAGAAGATCTAACTATACAGTATATTGCTATCATCAATGCCTAAATAAAAATTATACAAAATTGAAGCAAAGTGTTTGGATTTGCATCACCTTCTAGCAGAACAAAGGACAAAATCACTTTCAATAAATGCACCACCAAGACCAACCAATGCTAGAATGTGGAATGTATATGGTGAGAGGTCTGTTCTTCCCTTTGTCAAAGAATAAAACCATAGTAATTGGACAATTTTTTTCATTCCTTTTTACCTTGACCGTTATTCAGATCATAAATTGACTTTTAAAAACAATGCTTGAGTTGGTTACTTGACTTGTTATCATTTGGGGGCCACCATACATAGTATAAATGACAAGTGAAGGGGCACGAAACAGAATGATGGACAAATGTGAGCACAGCATTATGGTGCAACACCAACACCCTTATTGAATAAGTTAGGATGGTTGTTTTTACTCCCTCCCTAAAAGCATACTAGAATTCTAAATGACAAATGGTAAAGACCAAGAGTCTCCAAACTATGGCCTACAGCAACGGTTTGTCAAAGAAAAAAACATCTGGATGCCTGTGGATACACCAGTCTGTGTATTGTGATACAAGACTGGCACATTCACTTTGGTTGGATGTTAGGACCATCGGCATCCTAGCAATCAATGACGTGTTACCCTGTCCTAAGCATTTACAGGAGGACCTGACCCCTTTCATCCAGACCAGCTTCACCTCTTTGCTTACACTCTGCTGCTCTGCGCCCTGTAAGGCAAGGGGAGGGGGGCATCTGCTGGGCAAATATAGATGTAAGGGGGACTGTGATGGGCACTGCTGGATGTAGGGTATAAGCAGGGGCGGACTGACAACTCATGGGGCCCCCGGGCAATAGGAGAAGATTATGGGGCCCCCGGGCAATAGGAGATTATGGGGCCCCCAGGCAATAGATTATGGGGCCACCTAGTATATACACACACACACACACACACACACAGTATACACACAGACACACAATATACACACACAGAATACACATACACACACTGAAAAGGTACTGGAGAGGCGGGGCAGCTACAATCTTGGGATTTTTTTAAAAAACACAAATTTTTACATACTGTCCCTGGCTGGCAACCCGATAGGGCCCCTTAGTGGCATGGGGCCCTCGGGCAGTGCCCGAGTGCCAGAATGGTCAGTCCGCCCCTGGGTATAAGACAAATTTTTTTGCTTGCATAAATTTGAATAATATACACAATATGGCTATCATACTAAAACATTTGGAGGCCTCTGGTATAGACAGAATTCATTTTATGGAGAAGTGATGAGGAGAGGTGTGTTCTCCCTTTGTCTAAAATAATAAAATGGTAATGGACTAGACCATCTTTTTTTCATTTTTTATTACCACTGTCGTTAATTCCTACATAAGCATACTATCACATCTAAGCTTGGGTCGGTTGGTTGGTGTTCCTCTCTCCCTATAAGCATACTAGAATTCTCTATAATGAAGGGTATAGACTGAATTTATTGGTAGGTGATAGGGAGGAGTTCAGTTCTTGTTTTTTCACTAGCCATCCTATTGCCCATAGCTAAAATTGACAGAGCATTTGGTAAATGCACAAAGAATTTGTATAGCTGGCATAGCCATATCGTCCCTTAGAACTTTCAGAAGCGAGGCTATCGGCATGCCCAGGAACTTGCTAAACTATGCAGAAGGGCTTATCCCTTTGTATTCAGAAAGATGATGGCAGCTAATGCTTAATCTTTAAAATTATGATAACCGAGTCCTCTTGATTGACAGCTACAGACTCCAGTATAGCTTAGCAGAGCGCAGGCAGCAGCCTAGGTTGCTTTTTTTAGTTTGTCAGTGTGACGGTGCATAGCACATAGGCATGTCTGTGCTAAATACAAGGCTGGAGGAAGGCGGTTTGCTGTGTACAGAAGCAGAACCACAGATCCTGTCACTAACAATCCTCTTATTCAGGTGTAGGGAGGTGTCTTGTGAGCAGACAGGACTCTGCATGTGAATACTAAGCAGCTAATTGGAGCCCTGTGCTGTGTGACCCATCTGTGTGTGAGCGATAACTCGCCGCTCGCGCTCCTCATGCTCATCGATCCTCTGCACACTCGGTTCCACGTGCTGGGCTGCTTAATATAACAAGCCAAATCAAGTGGTTTCAATCCTTCACACGGCTGACAAAATGTAGTAAATAAACAACCCCCTTTTTTCTTATCTTGCCCACGCACCATAAATGTGCAAACAGAAAACAAAAGAGCAAGACAGACCGGCATAGCTAGAACTGAGCAGTAAGTGCTGCAATGATACATTGACAATTGCCACTCACCCAGAAATTCTGTCTATACCCTTTCCACATAGAATTCTTTTATCTGCATAGGTCATGGAAGATTTTTACCCTTTATTGTATAAGAGACACTCTCTACCAGTAGATCACAAACTCTCACAAAAGTGAATCTATTGCTTCGTGCATTTACAGAAAAGTGACAGGTTCTCTTGATAGCACACTTTTCCTTGCAGATTCTTTTCTATGGCTCCCGGTGTTCCCCTGCTGGAACCCTGAGCTTAAAGCTCTTGTTACCAAAAAAAAAAAGGATCCTGTTCCCTTAAACCAATTCCAGCATTGCTTACTACAACTGAACCATAAAAAGGAATTCATAGCAAGACCTTCTGGTTTGTTGAAAGTGATCATTATCTCACAAGAAAACATCCAGCATTCTGCAAGCTCTCTGTGCAACCCAAGCCAAAGTTTCTAGTGAGAAAAGGGAACAAATCTATTCCAGGTACAAATATTCACAGCATGCGAGTCACTTGATCACAAACAATCATCTCATGGTCTGTAAATCTGAAACCTATTTGGTCTACAATAACCCTTAAAGTGGTTTTAAGGCTCGATTCACACCTATGCATGTTGCTTTTGAGCGTTTTTGGAGGGTTTTTTTCATGCTTGCCACGTTTTTGAGCCGCGTTTTTGCCGCGATTTGCGTTTTTTTTTTTTTTTACATTTTTTTTTTACAGTCTTAAAAAAAAATAAAAAAAAAAAAAAAAAAACGGCAAAAACGCATCAAAAACGCTGCAAAAACGGTGCAAAAACGGTGCAAAAACGGTGCAAAAACGGTGCAAAAACGGTGCACTTGCGTTTTTGATGCTTGTCCATTGAATTCTATTACATGCAAAACGCTGCATTTTGCATGAAAAAAAGTCCCTGACCCTTTCCAAAAATGCAGAGAAACAAAAAGGCATTGATGTGAACATGTTCCATAGGAACCCATGTTAAAAAATTCCCGTGCATTTCTGCAAAATGCAAAATGCATCAAAAAACGCGCTAGTGTGAATGGAGCCTTAAGGCTCAAAGTTTTTTTTACCTTTATGCAGTCTATGCATGAAGGTGAAAAACCTTCAGTGTGCAGTGGCTCCCCCCAACCCCCCCCCCCAATACTCACCCTCTCGATCCAGCGATGTGCACAAGAGCCAAGCTTCTCCCGGGTCTTTCATTCCTCATTGGCTGAGACAGCAGCAGGAGCTGCTATGATCAATCACAGCCAATGAGCCAATGAGATGAGAGCGGAGGGCAGATTCGATCTGCGGCTCTATGGGGTTGATTTACTAATGGCAAATATACTGTGCACTTTGCAAAGTGCAGTTGCACGCTGCAAGTGCAGTTGCTTCAGAGATTAGTAAATGAGCCAACGATCTGTTGACTTCCATCATCCCATCATGTGCAAGCAAAAATTAAGTTTTTTTTTTTTTGCTTGCATCGGATTGGGTATTCTTTGCAAAGTGAAGATTTACCTTATTTACTAAGCTCTGGAGCAACTGCACTTTGCAGTGCACACAGTCTATTTGCCTTTAGTAAATTAACCCATATGTGTCTTAAGGACACAGTGTGGGGCTTGGGAATGAGCGCGCACCAGTGCCCCCAGAGTAAGTAGCTTGCTATTAGGGGCACTGGCTGAAGGAGGAGGAGCCAGGAGCGCCAGCAGGGGACATGAAAAGAGGAGGATTGTGTGCAAAACAACTGCATAGAGCAGGTAAGTATAACATGTTATTTAAAAAAAAAATGCCTTTAATACCACTTTAAAGAGTATGCATAGTGAAAACATTTTTATCGCTGCATGCCAAGGGTTAAAACCAATACGTCTTTTTTGTGTCCCATTGGAAGATTTCTCTTCAATTTCTGTACTTGTGAAGCAACAGGAAGTGAAAAGAAATTTCCAGAAAGTGAGGGGAATTCCCCAGACAGTAGTCACTGGATCAGGTGTCTCCAATTAAAGAATTACCCTCACTTCCTGTAAAATGCTGGATTTCCCATCACATTCGGTCTATGTGACAAGAACGAATAGAAAGGATAAATCTCAGCCATCACAGACTAGGAGCAATACAATCAAAAGGAGGTTTTCATTCTTTCCTACAGTATCCAAAACCTAGAAAATATACACATGGTTACATTTAAATTTAAACACATTTAAAAACAATTAGTTTGCATTGTATCCATTTGCAAAACTTGCGCAGGCTTATCTGTTGGCTAAGGATTTGTTAGGCATGTGTCATTTCCATAGAATCAACAAAGCATTGAAATACTAATATTCGGGATTTTGCATAACATTGCAGGAAATGTGTTCCATGTGTGTTGGAAAAGCTACATCACACTGAAAACAGAACAATGGGAATGAATAGCTTTACACTGAACAAAAACATCCCCCTTACAAACCATAGGCTTACCCTGCAATGAGTTCTGTCATTTTTAGAATATAAAAAAAATTAAGGGGCACTCCAACTTGTTCCCGCGCCTGTATCAAATTTCACATATTTTACACTGCAGTAAAATTTGCCTGATAGCTTGGTGCAAAAAAATAAGTCATTTTGGATTTTTAAGGACAGGCAATCCATACAAAAAGTATCTACGTGTTCATAAAACCAGGTCACAAGTATACACATTAAATTAAGGAAATAGACATGCCCATGCAAGGGCAAGTGCTAGAATTTTTACTGACGCGTTTCGAGGAAAAACTTTTATCAGAGCCTTGTAGAATGACAAGAGAGGTCTGTATAGTATTGTGGATTGACATAAAGGGGAGTGGCTAGATGGGAGGAGTGTCACATGGTAAGTGATGAGTTCTCCTACGCTCTAAGTTTGACATCAGCCTGATGTCTCACATGGATGGAGTCAGCTGATATCCTCATTGCAACACATGACTACTTTCTGATTGGAGCTACCTAGAACCCTTACAGAAGCAACTGCCTCCTGCTCTCAAACAGATGCATGCAGGCTGCATCTTTCTTGTAAACCTGGATGCAGGCACAACCGACAGATACACATTAAATTGCCATAAGGAACATATGAATTACATCTCTCTATGACATTTAGAGCGCTGGGATGTGGACAAACCTAGAGCGTAGGAGAACTCATCACTTACCATGTGACACTCCTCCCAACTAGCCACTCCCCTGTATGTCGATCCACAATAGTATACAGACCTCTTGTCATTCTACAAAGCTTTGATGAGGAAGGTTTTTCCTCGAAACGCGTCAGCTAAATTCTAACACTTGCCCTTGCATGGGCATGTCTATTTTCTTAATTTAATGTGTATACTTGTAACCTGGTTTTATGAACACATACTTTTTGTATGGATTCATCCCCCTTGTTTATGAATAAACTGTAACATCTTGATCAATGCATCAGATCACGTGCCTTCCATCTCTCTCTTACACTTGGCTTACTTCGGACGGCCCCTGGTCAGTTTGGGCAGCGGGACTCGCATGGTTATTTTTTAATTTATCTTTAATTACCTTTTGAAAGTGCTACCATTTTATATCAACAACGCCTTCACGAGTACAGGAGAAAATTCTCTTTGTTTATATTGTCACTAGAGCCTAAGGGGTTAATCCTCCACATATAAAGACTGTTTGATCCTGGCTTCTGTGATCCTCCCCTTCTTTCACTGTCCTCTAACCAACTGCTGATAAGACAGAGACTTTGGAGTTACTCTGCACATGCTCAGTTTGGTATGTATTGCTAGAGAGTTTTTTTTTTTGGGGGGGGGAAGGTGCATGTGATCATCACAGGGCCAATCAGCACTGTCCAGACAGAGGGTCAGGGGTCCTGCAGCCTCATAGGACAGTCAAAGTAGAATGCAAACTCCTCCTACAAGCTTTAACCAGTGCTTGGCCAGACACGGATAGAAGTCACAAGACTGCTCTAACTGCTGATGAGAAAAGGTATTTAGAAGTTTAGATTTACTAAAATAATTGCATTTCCATGTTCTGTGTACTGTGGGAACCCAGATATAGCGAATGCAGAGTCCCAGACTTAGTAACACTTTAAAGCGGAACATCGCTCTCTTAATCAACATTGACTATTTCTAATCCAGGCTTTTTTTGTTTATTAAAAGTCAGCAACTACAAAAAGTTTTGCTGCTGACTTTTAATAAACAGATACACACCTGTCTCACGGTCCAGCGATGCGGCCGCACGGAACCTCGCTCCTCTCCTCGATGCCTCCATTGAAACTGTGGGCACCAGGCTGTAACAGCTTGCAGCTTCACGGCCGGGTGCACACTGTGCATGCGCGAGTTGCGCTGCACTCTCCCAGTGGACAGGCAATCTTCCGGGACCTGTGACGTATCTCAGAAAATTGCTGAGAGGGAGGGGCCGCCTATGGGAAGAGGAGGCGTCACCTAGGCGGAAGCAGGAAGTGGGACAGGAAGTCCCACTCAAAACTAAGCACCCATTCCCCCCCTCCCCCCAAATGTGGCATGTAAGGGGGCGAGGAGTGCTTAAAGCGAAGTTCCACTTTTGGGTGGAACTCCGCTTTAGGGTAGTTTTGTAACTCACTGTGCACAGGCAGGCTTTTTATTAGCTTAACTGAAAAGCTCAGCACATAAACAGGCAAAAAAAAGAAGGATTTAGCTTTCTAACTGTTAAAAGTTGACATGTTCACTGTAATGTGTTCTTAAATATCCAAAAAAAAAAATATCCAAAAAAAAAAAAAAAAGTTAAAAGCTGGAAGAAGATTGAATAAACTACGAGTGCGCTGATCTGCCCATGTGCAGTCCATTGTGAACTACAAGTCCATCAGCCGCGATGGAGGATAGGACTTTTAGTTCATTCACAGATCTTTGTGAATAAACGTGTCTGTGCGGACAGAACCCCACCGATGTTTAAATGTGAAAGTGCCTGTGGGGGTGAAGAACCCCTTTCTGCTGTCATGGGCAAGGGGAGGCTGAGATGGAACATGTTCCACCTTATAGATAGGTGTAAAATCTAACACCTTCCAAAGGTGAACCTAGCCTTTAATATCACTTTAATGGTAAAAAGCTGTTAGCCTTTAACCAAGTCTTTATTATTTAAAGTGTAAATCCAACTTACCATTTCATAGGTCTGGGGACTGCAAAAGTTTTTTTCCCCTCTTTCATTTTACCCTGGTAATCCTGCCATTAACACACTTACTGTACTAAAGTGACAACCATTACTGAGCATTGTTTTCATCCTAGGATAGGGAGGTGATGGGACTACATAACACCTCCCTCTATTCTAGATAACAGGCGGGAGGTGTTTTGAAGTCCACAGAGATAGCAGGGAATGATGCCGACTGATAACAGTCAAGGGGCAGAGATCACAGGACGTTATCGGCTCACAAGAGGTCTGGCTAGACGAACAGCTATATTGTGTACTTATCATAGGTACTTATATCGCACCGGAAATTCATGTAGTGTTCAAGAAGCTTACAATCTAAAAGGCATAGCTCCCAACTGTCCCTGATTTCGAGGGACTGTCCCTAATTTGGAGCAATGTCCCTCTGTCCCTCTTTCCCCCTCATTTGTCCCTCATTTTGGTCTGATCTATACAGTTGTATATAAAATGCACTTTTTATCTTTCAAAAAGTGTTTCCCAGTGCTAAACCTTTCATCCAAATTATAAATTGCTGCATTTGTAAAATTTAAAAGCCAATATAAAGGAATAGTAGTGGTAAAAAATTAACCTTTTTTTTTGGTTAATTCTCCTTTAAGGGGGCGTGGGAGGGGGCGTGTCCTATGCCTACATACATTTGCTAGTAGATGTCCCTCATTCCCATCTCAAAATGTTGGGAGGTAGGTCTAAAGGTCCCCATCTCACATTCATACCTACTAGGGTCAATTTAGACAGGATCCAATTAACCTACCAGCATGTCTTTTTGTTGAACAGATATAATAAAAATGCTTTCAATAGTATATTTAACCAACCAAAAGAGAGCAAATAAAATAAATTTACAGTTAGAGCTTGCATACACTTGAACCATTTTAGCCCACTCAGATTTGATTGGATAAGGATATTAAAGCTAGGACATGACTTTACACAAAGATATTAAAAGACAAAAAAGGTCTAATACTGCGAAGTTCTAAGACAAAGTACTAAAACTGCTCCCATCTTCATCACTTCATACAACCAACAGACAGGATGACATTTACCATAGTTATTGTTAGTACTGGTGTTTTCAATCTCCAGAACCCACTCTCCTGCTGGATCCTCATCCCATGAATGTGTGGTCATAAAAGCCCAATCATTGAAGCCATCTGCAGAGTAATCATGGATCCTAGATGCACAAAACCAAGAATATATTAAAGGGAATGCCAATTTCACAGACAGTTGCTACTAAATAGGATACAATTACAATGTACTCAACAAAGATCATTGAAAGCCACAGGGTGGTGGTCTCCTTTAAAATGAAGACATCGGTATGCATTAAAGACTTGGTACTTTTTTTAAACTTTACTGCAGAGCACCACAACTCATGACATGCGCGTTGTGGTGGGCTGCAGTGCGGTTACAGACTACTGTGGTTGCAGATTGGGATGCTATTCTAAATGTACGGCACCACAATTCAAAGCACACAGCAACCAAAAAAACATAGGTGTGAAGCCATCATAGGGCTGGGGAGGAAACCTCAGTATGCTGATTTACCCACTGCCTTCTTTGATTCACAAGGAGTCCAGAGTAACAGGATCTGTTCTACCAGGAATCATTGTCCCTACTACTGTCTCTATAGAATTCTGTAAAGGAAGTGTTCAACTAGGTAATTGAGACTTTCTTTCTTCACCAGTTAGTTATTTCATTAGAAGAACTTGCATGGCAAAATAAAGTGGTTGTAAACCCTTACATATATCCAGTGAAAGTGATAGGCATCAGGTGATACACAGAGATGAAACAAATCCTCCTACATAAGTTGTACCTGTTTTTCGGCAGCCTACTCTTCTCTACATCCACTCAAAGTCCAGAATGTACACAGTATTTCTGAGCTTCAGAAGGCAGGGAGGGAATTTGATGTGACACACTGCATAGCACATAGCAGGGAGCCAAGTGTAACCTGAGAACCTGAGTGGAGGGAATAGACATATCACCCTCTACGCGGTTTCACAAACATGCACAGCTGAGGCTGTCAATCACCTGCTGTGTGCTGGAGGGGGGATTAGGGCCGTCCCCCAAGATTGCTTGTTGTTGGTATAGATCAGGAGTCTTCAAATTTCCCAAACAACAGGGCCAGTTTACTGTCTTGAAGACTTTAGGGGAGCTGGACTGTGACCGGTGGGAGAAGTCCCGATGTGGGAAAAAAAATAATACCCTATAGTTTGTTTCAGTTAAAGTAATTACGCTTCATCATTGGTGTCAGTGAGAGGAATTGTGCCCCATCGTTGATGTCATTAGGCCCCATCATTGGTGTAATTGGGAGGAATTGCACCCCATCATTGATGTCATTGGGCCCCATCGCTGGTGTCATTAGGAGGGGTTGCACCCCATCTTTGATGTCTTTGGGTCCGATTGTTGTGTCAGTGGGTGGAATTGTGCTCCATCACTGGTGTCATTTGGAGGAATTGGGCCGCCTTTATTGGTGTCAGTGGGGGGGAATTAGGCCCCATTGTTGGTATCAGTGGATGAAATAGTGCCCCAAGGGCCGGATAAATGCAAGCAAAGAGCCCATCTGGTCCCAGGCCGCAGTTTGGAGACCAGTGGTATAGACTGTCATAGGTGACTCATGCAAATAGCAGAGGAATGCAGGCCAGAAAGCACAGACACAGTGCTTTGGATTGAGGCTAGTACACATTATAAATCGATATACTTTGTGGTTTACAACCATTTTTTAAACCTGTGACGATCTACCTGAAATGAAAGTTTTGGTTTTAGACAAACAGTCCCTTGCAAAAAATATTTTAGACTATGTCAGCTTGAGCCAGTGAGGTTACCTAGGTGCCAGCAGACAAGAGCGAGTGCCCATAGGACTTGTCAAGTAAATAGCAAGATCTCCCCTGCGGTTGTAGGATAAGGTTAGCCTGGCTTGGACGTGCTCCACAGTGCTGATGTAATTGGGCATTCCAAGGCATGGCTCCACTTTTCTTCTGACTTCCAAGCGCTTTCCTATGTCCCTAGGAAAAAAAAAACATCGACAAGCATTCACTTAATGCCAAGCAGTGATCTTATTTGTTGTTATGAATAAAGAATGTGAGATATTTAGGTCACTAGCCTTGGTGAGAGCACATGAACTAGAAACAGAGACTCGGCTCAAAACAATGAGTAGTTAATGTAGCTATGGCCAAAGGATCTTGAAACAATTGCAATACATCTGATTATACACTAGATTGAACAAGCACACACTGAGTAAACACAGAATGGGAGAAGGCACAATAACAATATCAGAGGCCAATCCTACATAGCTGGACTGAAAGGACCCAACGCTCAGTGGACAATGCAGCCAAAGCACAGGAAAGAATAGACCAATGGCACCGGTGACCTTCCAAATCAGACCTTGGCTTTTTGGCAACACCGAAGTACCCTGTGCCAGGAGGCAGTTGGGGCAAAGACAGCAATACTGATTTTGTGCAAAGGAACCAGGTGTTCTTTTCACTTCCTGCTGTCCATTGTTCTGCCGTAAAATAGGGTGTGCATAAGTCAACCTCACAAAACACTGCAGTATAAGTGCCAGGTTTTTACTTATCAAATATAGCTTATTTACATTGGTCTCTCAAAGACAGCAGTAGGTCCACATCCTCAAAGAAGATGTACAGAGAATACATCTTAAAGTACACTATGTATTGCCAAAACATTTTTATTGTTAGTTTTGTAAAGGGAAGAGAATAGTTGAAACCCATCAGCTTATGTTTGCTTTCCATGTACCATTGAGTGATTTCCCTTCACTTCTCGTCTAGACTATGAGCTATTTGAGCAACAGTGCCTGTAGCTTATATGTGCCGGTAGAGCATTGATCCCTAGCTATAGATCAGCTAATTGTTCCTCACATCAGACAAAGGGTAACAGTTATCAAGCAGAACCCAAACCCATTGATTTAACGGTCTTCCAAAACTTATATTTAAGGCATGCCGTAAGTGATAAGTCTCACAGCTGCTTCTCGTCTCTACCGATCTGTCACGTCATCAGATGGCAGATGTCATAACTGATCTCATGTGCAGCACCATGGCAACTGCAGATTAAAGAGTGGCTAAGAAGGTAGCTTCCTTGGCTTAAGAGGGTTTAGTTCCACTTTAGGCAAGTTGAGAATTTAAAATTTAAAAAAACTGCTCCTTTACAGGACCGCTATCAGAGTTTTGTAGCAACATGGAGGGTATGGATTGAAATTTCTAATTACTCTTATCTTCAAATCTCTAATCTTACACTGATTTATTCCACTAGAGTTGGTGGGCTTATCATGCACTGTGGGCTTCACCCAGCAAGATCCACCCCACCTCCCCCCTTTTATCCCAACTTTATCTCATCCCCACTTGTTCCCTGAAGCCTGGTGAGGGAGAGCTGTCTATCCATCTGTCAGTTGGATCATAAGCATTTAATCCATGCCCATCTAATAGCTTTCTTCTCATCATGGGTCTACCCAATATTTGTATTGTTCGTTTCCAACATTTTTATTTAAACTACACTGGGGAGCTCACTTCCCGTCCATGGTTTTCCTTGTGTAGTGTATACTGTGTCAACAATCAAGGTTCACACTGTTTTTCTGAAGTTTGCAGTTTTTCTGAATGTCTTGCTGACCTTCTGGCCTACCCACACAGTCACTAACCTAGAACAAGTAGTGAGCTTGGTGGTTGCCAACATCCCTTCACATACATCTACAAGAAACCCTCATAATGGGACTTTAGCAGCAACAAAGGGGAAGATGGAACATTTTTTAAACCACAAATGTGTGAAAATGTTCAAACTTTATTGATACAAAAATATATAAAAACGTCTAAAAAAGTGTGCTGGCTATCTTCGCATATGCGTGTTCCATATAAGATACAATACAATATTCCCACATCAATTAATCACCAGTTAGATATCAATATAATGGTGAGCACCCATAATAATTGGTGCTCACCATCATGCTGATATCCAATTGGTGATTATTTGATGTGGGAATATTCTATCTTATATGGAACACGCCTATGCTATGATAGCCAGCACACTTCAGATGTTTTTATATATTTATGTATCAATAAAGTCCCATTATGAGGGTTTCTTGTAGACAGTCACTAACCTAGCATTCTAGGAAAGTTAGGTGTACTTATTTGTACCTGTCCCGGATTGGTCACTCTAAGTATTGAGCTAACAGCGAGGCAACTAAGTATCTGCAGAATTGGATAAGTGCAATTGCAACCTTCAAGTTCCCTCAGGTAGGGTTTACATTAAAGCAGGACTACTCTCTCTCAATCCACATTAACCATTTTTAATCCTTATGCTGCTAATTTTAGTAAACAGGAAGGTATATTTTATTTACTTCTTTTAAACTTTTTAAAAAAAATTTCTTCAGTTGCTTCTTGGTTTCTGGCATCCCAGGAGTCTTCATGCTCATGTTGTTTCTTTTCGTTTGTAGGAGGGGCTTTCTCAGCCAAGTACACCATCCTGGCTGTATGCCAGAGCGAAGGGCAGATGGATTCCAGGAAGTAAATACTACATGAATCATTTGCCCTTACTCAAGATGGCCACACCTGTAAATGCTAGGGGGGTCTTTTCAAAGTGATTTCTCAACAAAAGCATGGAGACATGGATGGATGGGGAAGTTTGCTTTGAATATTAAAAGTAAATTAAATGGCATTTTCAGTTTGTGGTGCTCAGAAAGAGTTTAGTTCCACTTTACGTTAGATGTTTAACCACTTGCCGCCTGCCCTATTACAGAATGACGGCGGCAAAATGGTTTGATATTCCTGTGCCCATCAGTGCTGCCTATCAGCGCCACCCTATCAGTGCCCAGCATTGCCGCCTTTCATTGCCCAGTGTCGCCCATCAGTGCCCATCAGTGCCACCCATCAGTGCCGCATATCAGTGCCCATCGCCAGTGCCCGCTCATTGGTGCCACCTCATCGGTGCCACCGTATCAGTGCCTGTCAGTGCCGCCTTATCAGTGCCCATCAGTGAAAGAGAAAACTTACTTATTTACAATTTTTTTAACAGAAACAAAAAAGCAAAAACTTTTATTTTTTTCAAAATTTTCGGTCTTTTTTTATTTGTTTAGCAGAAAATAAAAACCGCAGAGGTGATCAAATACCACCAAAAGAAAGCTCTATTTGTGGGAACAAAATTATAAAAATCTAGTTTGGGCACAGTTTAGCATGACCGCGCAATTGTCATTCACACTGCGACAGCGCTGAAAGCTGAAAAATGGTCTGGGCAGGAAGGTGTCTAAGTGCCCTGTATTGAAGTGGTTAAACAATATAAATGTCATTATTTGTACTATTTGTTTTTCTTTTTTCTTCTTTTACTTTTCTCTTTCTTTGAATATATTAAGCAGGAAAGATGACCTTAATTTTTAAGGTTAAAAAAAAACCCTTTGCATATACCTCGGGCACCCCATGAGGTTACATGTGGGACAAGATGAGACAGTCAGCTCCAGAGAGGAGAGCTATCTATTGCATGCAACTTCAACAGTAGATGAGATACATAAAATAAAGATTTGTAAAGGTTATTTTAACCAGTTTGTTTAAGCCTAAGCCACAAGCAGAGTATGAGCTAGAGCTGCAGCTATTTTTCCCTGCAGGGTTCCATTCATGCTCAGTTGCCTCATTCAGGACAGAAGCCTCATTGAGCCTTTGGCTCTGACCCAGTGAGGTGTGAATGGTTTGTCTGTCTAAATCCCCCAAAGAGCCAAATCCAGGTAATGCACAGTCTGTTCCCAATACTAACTGAGCATTTATGTGTTAGTGAGGAGCAGCACCAGGAGCTGTATCCGTTTACATGTGCTCTGCAAAGAGAAGACAAAATGATAAACTTTTCTGGGAAATGCTAAAGAATGGAAGTCTTGTTCACTAGGTAAGCGCTATGTACTGCCATGGTTTGATGGCACCATTAAGTGCTAGTTTAAAAGGGTAGACACAAATTAGCAGTGCCATGTACTGCAGTCAGGCCTAGTTTACATGGGCTCCAGGAGAAGGCATTGGATGAGCAGTTTCCAAGCTTTGCTAATGCTCACCAAATGGGGCCCTATCCTGTTTCGGTCTTTGTAGAGATAGTAGATGTAAGATGCAACAAAGAAACAAAAGTTGAAAACAAGAATTATATTGAAAGAGAAGTATGGGGTATCAAAACAACCAGGAGTGTATCATGAAATAAGTGAACCTGTGTGCAACATCAAAAGTGGGCCCTAGGCATTAACAAAGAAAGTGGGCATGGTTTAAATTGCGCTAAATATTGGGTCCGGTTTAAAGGGGGTGTGGTCAGAGATGACTTGCATAATGCAGAATGTGGTAATGTTAAATAACGAATGTACACTGCGAACTGTCCAGCGGTGGTGGTATGTGCAGGAGATGGTTGTGGAGTGTATGGTGGTGGTTAGTATGTGCAGGAGAGGAGTGCGGACTGTACATCGGTGGATAGTATGTGCAGGAGAGGAGTGCGGACTGTACATCGGAGGATAGTATGTGCAGGAGAGGAGTGCGGACTGTACATCGGAGGATAGTATGTGCAGGAGAGGCGTGCGGACTGTACATCGGTGGATAGTATGTGCAGGAGAGGCGTGCGGATTGTACATCGGTGGATAGTATGTGCAGGAGAGGAATGTGGAGTTTATGGGGCAGTGGGTAGTATGTGCAGAAGAGGAGTAGGGAGTGTATGAAGGTGGGTAGTATTTGCAGTAGACAAATTGCTGTGCAATTCATTTCGTTACAAATTTGTTTTCGGATGAAATTTTGCATATTCTCTTTTGAAGAATGCATACGAAAACTAGTTTTCAGACAGAACAAAAATCCGAAAGAACAAAAAACAATTCAACCTACAAGTTTAACAAAATTGATTATATTCTGATAGTTTTGTTTTTCGCATTTTCTATTATAATTACATTATTATTATAGTTTTTATTATTATTATTATAAACTATTAAATTATAGATATTGGAATTTCCTTTCAAAATTTGCCTAAAGTAACGGTTAGTGAATGTAACGAATACGAATGCATCCAAAATGACGAATTATCCGAAGTAACGAATGTGGATTCTAAATGAATGGAATGTAAATACAAATGCATTCGAAATTGGAGTGGACAGTTGGAAGGTGTCAGTAGGGCAGTGGACGGTGTCAGTAGTTTTTTTTCTTTTTACTATTATACTATTGCTTTTTTACAATTGTATTTTTTTAATGTAGTTCTTAAATCTTTTCTTTTTTCACACTGCTTTGGGCGGGGGGGTGTCTCTGGACGGTGTCAGTAGGGCCGTGGACATGGTCAGTATATGGTTTCAGTAATTTTTTTGGTAATTCAGAAAAGGAAGGGACTGGTAAATAACGTTTACCGGTCCCTTCCTCCGCTCTTCATCCTGACAGTATACTACAGGGGAAAAGGTGGGGAGCCAGGGAAGGACACAGGGGGACAGTCGGGAAGATCAGTGCGGGCAGTTACAGGCACCGATCTCCCTGTATACCTTTCAAGCAGCTGAAAGCCGTGGGAAAGAGAGGATGAGAAGTGGAGACTGCCCGCACTGATCGTCCTGACTGTCAGCCAGGGATGGCTCATCTATACGTGTAGGGTTGTTTAGAGCACAGTGGGGCTCCCCCCCTCAAGGCCCGTGTGCAGTGAACACTCTGCACCCATGGATGATGATACGCCACTGAAAAGAACCCTTATACTCACCTAGGTGGATGCAGCATTGGATCGATGCTGCATCTGTCTCCCTGCCACCTCTGCACTAAGAATTGAGTGATCAAAGATCACCAATCGCTCATTTCTCCCCGCAGCTGTGAGCAGGAGGTAGTGACTGTCAGTCACCAGTTCCCCTCCAGAGCTGAATGGAATGCTGGGCTGGGGTGGGGTGGAAGCAGCTGGCTCAGTCTCCCAGTGATGCAGCTGAGAGGCTGAGCCAGCTGCCGGTCCAGACAGGTGGGTGGATCCCGACTGTAAAGTGGGGATCTTTCCCAAACATGGGCAGCTGAGTGACGTTAGCCGACTGAAAACTGCTCACAGGAATGCAGAAGGAACTGCACTCCTGTCATCCATAAGAGAAGTAGGGCCAAAAAAGCTTTACCAAATAGCAATTGCACCAAAAAAAAATCAAAAAAAAAAATCTTGGTCCTAAGAAGTTGAATCATAGGATACCCCTGTTGTATATAAGGATACCCCTGTTGTATATATCATAGGATACACCTGTTGTATATAGGATCTTAAAATGTCCCATGTTCTTGATCAGTGTCTGGGTGATTTTGCATATATACAGATTCTGGAATACAGTGTTTCTGATCCTATTTTGACTTTTTCTGCATTGTCTTGGGGTAATTAAGCTTTTTGCTTTGTGTTTGTTATTACTCTGCAATTTACAACCTTGTAGAAAGGTTCAATAAAGGCTTAAAATGGAAAAAAAATGGCAATTGCATAGAATACACAAACTACATATTATTCAGTTAAAGTCCAACTCCAGGCAACTAAAAGAAATACTCCTTGAGCTAGCCTCCATGAAAAAGTATTCTGAATTTCTGGCAGTGACTTCTCTATATCATCCAAACTTCAACACTTTCTCATACATTATCACACAGTGTCAAGGCCATGGTGTTGACAACTCGGGCATTTTCTAGTCAGGACCCGCTTTGTTCTTTATCCTCTACACGCTTTACATTCCTTTACTATTTCCTTTCCCTGTTTTTTTTTCCCCATCTTCCCCTTGGAGGTACCAGCAACCTACCTATTGGAAACCTCTGTTCCCTTATAGATTAGAGGGGTATACTGGGGTGACAATGTCTGCCTTACTTAGGAGAGCCCATCCACATGGGTGACAAAAATGCTGCTTGCCCCAAATTATGTAACAAAAACAAAAAGCTCCCAAGGGCTTTTAGGCAGCAAGGAATACAAAACTAGTCAATTGAGTATATACATTTTTTTTTTTATTGATACTAAATGACATGAAATTTCAAAAAGTACAGTTATAAAGACGAGCTCTGGTGTATATACCCTCTATACTACTGTGTCACACCACATCACTCTGTGTGAGGATCTTTTGCCACACAGTGGCTTGCCTCTAATACCCTGTCTCCTATGGGAACATTACTATCAAATAAATGAAATTATTGGACTATCCACACCTGAGAACCTATAATTGTATGCATATAGGGAAACTACAACTGTAAAATACATAGGAGTTGACACCCAGTCTCATGAAATCAAGATGCAAGTGTCATGTCCATTTTATTATATTTTTTGCAACCCCTATTGAAAAGACCTGTTTAGTGGGTACATTTTGTGGGCCCCTCCCACCTCCCTTCCACTCAGTAGATGTGAATTCTCGTACTCTCATCTTGGACCCCGATGTGTCTCCTTGCCGGACGACCATCTTGAAACCAACCTGCTTTAGTGTTTAGCATGCTTTGGTTACCTATAACCTCCTCATTTAAGATGTCCTTATCCCCCTGAGAAAGATTTGAACTAACACAATCAAGATGCGCTGAGTCTTTATGAGCAACTATTCGAAGTCAGAAAATTTCATGTACACAATGTTTTTTGGTAATGCCATAAGGACATCCTTTGTAATATAGAGGGCATAAACACCAGAACACGTGTTTTTATAACTGTACTTTCTTGAAATTTCATGTAATTTTCTATCAATAAAAATATTTTTTTATATACTGAATTGACTAATTTTGTATTCCTTGCTGCCTAAAAGCCCTTGGGAGCTTTTTGTTTTTGGTTATGTCTGTCTTACTTTACTTGATTAGTTGGGTTGTTGGATCCACTGTGAGCACCTTTAAGTTCTAATGTACTGGAATTGCAATGCCAAATAATTTTTCCTCTGCACTGATCTTCTGCTGATCTCTCCCTGAGTTGGCGTATCTGTAATTGCTGGAAAATCTAATAAAATCTATTCTTAATAAAGAAAAAAAAAATACCCCTTGCGGTGGGGCTGCATCCACACTACAAAGGTCAATTGCTCATTTAGAACTAGGGGAACCACAAATAAGGATTTACTTATCCGATCCACTCGCAGCATCTGCTCCCCCACGCTCCATGGTCTAGGATCCTGATGTCATCAAGAGCAGGGTTCACTGCCCTGCATTGGGTGTCAAGATGAGGGACAAGCCACCATTGGATCATGGGGGAGCGTCCTCTGCTGGAGGGAGCAGAGGATCATGTAAGCAACTGTTTTTCCTCTCCACTAGACAAAACAAGCTATTAACCCTGGCAGTATGGGCACAGTCCCACTGCAAGGCATAACTTTTTAGTTACCCGGAGTTGGGCTTTAAGGATTACATCTACTGTAACTAAGTTCTTACAGAAGGGGAAAATTTTGTAGATAAAGAATATGAACAAAATTTCAGAACACGGTAGAAGTAGTTTTCATTAAATAGGACTAGACGCTCTAGCCAAGTGCTTGATCGCAATAGTAGAGCTTCCAGACAATTTATTATAATTGATATCTTGCCGTTTACCCCTAATTGACGGGATAACTTGCATGCAATCCGAGAACAAAGCTCAATACTTACAATCACACTGCCAGCAGTGACACACCTCCACCCAGCTCCCAGTACATTGGTTCTATCAGAGCCTGCAGTAATTAAGGTATAGTGTGCAGCGCAGCATGAGGAAAATGACTCACAAACCCATCACACAGAGATTGTGCTGACCCCATAAAATAGAGGCCAGTGTTCATGAACAAGACTACTGTGCAATTTGGATCAAAGTTGTGTAGGCCCACACCAAATGTGCTGGCTCACCGAGATGCACGAGACGACACATTTATCTCATTAATGCTTGCGGTTACAGGCACGGTTCCACGACTCACAATAAATTCCACTTCAATTCATCGGACAATTCATCTTTCAATGTGCGTTGTAAATTATAAGTGCCATTCCTAAAAAACACAGTCTGGTGCAGAATGTGTAACTGCCACTGAGCCCAGTGTTTGAGATTCCATGCATACTGATAAGCGCTTGCTAAAAAAAGGGCTTCCGGTAAAGAAGTATTATTCCTTTCATAAGTCGAGACAGTATTTATGTGATGACTGAAGTAGAACATACAGACTACAGATAGGACTGTATTTATCTCTCGAGATAACTGGTCTTATCTATCAAAGAGAATGAAATGAGAACTGTCTGTGCTCTCCCGGTCATTAAATGAGTTCTCCCTTCTATTCCCCAATGCATTATCTATACAGGGTTTGAAGGTAATTGGATGCTATGGGGCAAAACATTTCTTTTACCAAACTTTGATACATGGTGTAGAGCAGCCTTTCTCAACCTTTGTAAAATGGAGGAAGCCTTGGAAAAAAAAAAAATGACCAAATCTACGACTCATGGTATATTAGTGTGATTGTCATGGGAAGAACATTCCTTATATGTGTGGTTATTAGAAAGAATTCCCCATTGCAGATAGCCAAGTTCATTGTGGGCAGTTGGAACATATCTGAGAAGAAGAAGCTGCTCATTCCTCAAGGAACCCCTGGCAACCTCTAGCGGAACCCTGGTTGAGAAAGGATGTCATAGAGTTTCATTAAAAGAAATGAATTAAGACATTTCTATTCGAATCCTCCAGTTGCCAAGTTCTGGATTTTAATAATCATCAAATAAGTCATAAATCGAAAAACCACTTTAAAACACAATGACTTACAATAAAAATGATTTATCTTTATATGGTTCTCTAGCACTTGACACCCTGATACTTAGGAAGCTTGGGTTAAGCTGGTCAGCCGTTTGACGTTGAAGTTTCCAGCACAGTATAGGTCTCCCTTGTTGAATCCTCCCATTACTTTTCTCAGCACACATTCCCATAAGCTTCTGTTTTCACTTTGTACCCTAGTGTTACTTTTTACAATATTAACAGCGGACTTCAAAACAAGAGACAGAGTTCAAGAGACAGAGTTTAATTTACTCACTTTGGCTCCGTGAGAATGTCAATGACACATTTTCTCTGAGGTCCCACAGTGGTCCAGTTTTTAGCCAGAGCAACCATTGCCCCAGCATCCAGAAGTCCATATCCATATGAATGGCTGACTACAATATACAGAACATGCATCATTAGTAAGATAACTTTATTCAAGTCTACTTAAACACTTATTGAGTGCGCATTGTTTTTATGGTTTGGCAGGATCTGGGTGCATGTGTACTTGCTTTTAGTATTACTTGAAATAATATAAAAAAAAAAAAACAACACGCCAAACATGTAATATATTAACATAGTTGACTTTGGTCAGTAAGAAGTACTTTTAGAAGTGCCTATTCTTAAAGAATGCCAGGAGTCTATATTTTACATAGTTACATGGGTCCAGCTTGGGCCAATGTAACTATGTATACCACCATACCTGTGGGATCCCTCTAGCAGCTGAAAATCACTGTAATAGGCACTGCTACTACAATGATCTCCACAAGCGTTGCTGCATTGTGAACACAGGAGGTCGACTGTTGGGCACAGTAAGGCACAGAGCATTCTCAGAGATTGCTCTGCATTTTCTCAATGAATGCAAAGCATTCTCTGATTGAACAAGGTGGAGAGCATGATGTCACCGACCAGCCCCTCCACCATGTCAATCAGAAATAGCGTTAAATTTTCTCAATGAATGCAAAGCAATCTCTGAATGGTGCCCATGCCAAGTGGGAAACCTCCTGTGTTCACAATGCAGTAACTAAGCACAGCCCCCAGAAGCAAGAAAAGATCATTATAATAGCGGTGTCTACTACAGTGATTTCCAGCCTCTAGAGCATGGGTGCTCAACCTGTGGCCCTCCAGCTGTTGCAAAACTATGTCCCATCATGCTTCTGCCTTTGGGAGTCATGCTTGTACCTGTTAGCCTTGTAATGCCTCATGGGACTTGTAGTTCTGCAACAGCTGGAGGGCCACAGGTTGAGCACCCATGATTTAGGAGGGATCTCCCAGTTATGGCATTTGCATAGTTACATTGGTCCAAGCTGGACCAATGTAACTTCCCAAAAATATCCATCCCTGGAATTATCGATGCACCAATACCAATATCGGTAACGATACCGAGTATTTTCAAGAGTACGTATACTCGTGAAAATGCTCCTGATACCGAAACCGATACTTTGCAGTAACAATAGATATTGCCACTCCAGACAAAAGATTCCCTGGAGCACATGCCCCAACAAGACTCACAGGTGCAGGCTCTGCAATGGATCAATCAGCAAAAAAAAGATATAGCTAAGATTGAGCACCAACATACGGTGTGAAACACGTCAGCTATTCAGCTCTGCCTTTGCACCATATGGATTGAATTTGGATTTTAATACATTTTTTTTTAAATAAAAGTGTTGTACCAGTGTGCGGCCGTCCAGAACTTCTTTTTTGCTGATCGATACTTTGCGATATCGCAAAAGGGGGGTAGTAATATTTTCACATTTTATAAATAAATGTGGCACTAACTCAAATAAAGTGCTAATAGACCAACAATCACATAATCAATTAAAGTCCAATCAGTGAAATGACAATCCTTTTTTGGTTTACGCATTAGTTTTTCACTTTACATTTTATTAGTCTTAATTTCCCCTTTTAAGTGCAACTATCCATAAAAAAAAAAATCTGAAATTATGTTGTATTGGTCTCTTTTCAGCAAAATTGATTTGAATTGGTCTACCAGTTAAAGATGCACCGATACAGTTTTTTTTATCGGCAAGTATGAGCACCGATACTTGGTGTCGGCAAGTAATTGATTGCAAGTATTGGTACTCGTCGATAAAAAAGAAACGGTATCGGTGCATCCTTACCTGAAATACTAGACCAATTAAAATCAATTTTGCTGAAAAGAGACCAGTACAACATAAATTCCGATTTTTTTTTATGGGTCGTTGCACTTAAAAGTGGAAATCAAGGCTAATAAAATTTAAAGTATCAAGCGTCAATAGATTTAAAGACTTCTGTTCTCGGCCGCGACTGGAAGTGATGTCGCCCAGCTCCTACCAACGCATTGAGTCACTGATCACGTGACTTTATCAAGGGCTTTTACTTGTTTTTTTGCACATGCACTTTTTTGCACTTATATGAATTTGGATTGTTATTTCACTGATTGGACTTTAATTGATTATTGTTGGTCTATTAGCACATTATTTGAGTTAGCGTCACATTTATTTATTATATTAATAACATTTAAAAATATTGCTTCCCCCCTCCTCATACCTATGCTGCATAATGTTATGAGTTCAGTGTAAAAATCCATTTTTTTTAATCATCATTGGTGTGGTTATGTGATCACTAAGCTGCAACTCCCCAGTGTCAGTGGGTGCTTAAAAAAACTGGGGCTGAATTGCCAGAGCCATGACATCACCCGCTGACTTTTACTGCCCCCTTGTTGTCGGCACTCCTACCCATCTGCTGAAGCAGCCTCTCGCTGACACAGGGGAGCCAGAGCTTTATTGATCATGTGATCACACCAAAGCTGATAAAATAAAAGGTCTTTACATTAAAACACTTATAGAAACAGTATGCAGCAAGGGGAGGGGGGAATCAAACATTTTTAACCGGACTTATATTAGCCTTTTCTTCCACTTTGAGAATCAATAGATCTTTTTTGAATAAGGCTTAATATAATACAATCAAGAAATTCTGATCTAGATGTGTTCTGATTACCTTTCCGCCCAACTCCATTTGGGGCCCAATCATTTGTGTTAAGATGAGATGGGTTTGACGTTCGCACAACTAGATGCTGCATATCCCTCCAGGTAAGATTATTACTGAAATAAAAAGGAGAAAAAAAAATGTGTTGCTCTCACAATGGAATCCCATTGGTTTTTTTTTGTTTTTTTTTCTGAAATTGTAGTATTAGGTTCAGACATGCACATGTAGAACAATTCTGTATAATAGGAAAAAAAAATACCCTCAACACAACCAGTCATGTTCATTGGTCAAATTCTTCCTTTCATAAATGTGTCTCAGGGAGGGAAGTGCAATGGAAGTCAGTCTTGCCTTCCAATGAATATCAAAGAAAGGGCTATTTCTCATTTTTACCACCCATCAATGGAGACATAAAATTTGAACAGCTTTGACCCAGTTGTTCAAAAATCTCAGGGCTCATACTACAATACTAACTTCAAGACAACCCCAGAAAATATCACAATACAAATAGTGTCCTGTAAAAATAGGATTTTTTATAATAGCTTACCTGTAAAATCCTTTTCTTTTGAGGTACATCACGGGACACAGAGCCTCAGTAATTAATGATGGGTTATATAGGGTATCACTAGGCAACTGGACACTGGTCACACCCTAAACAGGAAGTTCAACCCCCTATATATTCCCTCCCCTTGCAGGGATACCTCAGTTTTGTAGCAAAGCAATATAAGTGTATTAGAAGAGGGGCGGGACCTCTATGTCCTGTGATGTACCTCAAAAGAAAAAGGATTTTTTATAACAGCTTACCTGTAAAATCCATTTTCTTTCTCGTACATCACTGGACACAGAGCCTCAGTAATTACTGATGGGATGTCCCAGAGCAATGCTACCTGATGGGAGGGGAAGATCAACCAAGTAGGGCATAATCAGACCTGAGGACCTTGTACCGCTGCCTGCAGCACACTCCGCCCAAAGGTGATATCCTCATGCCTTCTCACATCCACCTGATAAAATCTGGTGAATGTATGAACTGAAGACCAGGTTGCGGCCTTGCAGATTTGAGCCATAGAGGCCCGGTGATGCACCGCCCAAGAAGCACCAATAGCCCTTGTGGAATGTGCCTTGATCTGAAACGGAGGAATTTTCTGTTTCAAACCGTAAGCTTGAATAATCATCTGTCGAATCTTGACGCTGGTTGTCCTCTATTGGGACCTTCTGGCAGCACAAACAAAACATCCGTTTTGCACACTTGAGCAGTTGCTTCCAGATAAGCTTTGACTGTTCTTACTACATTCAAAGAATGTAGGCACTTTTCTTCCGAGAACAGGGATCAGGAAAAAAAGGAAGGCAGAACAATGTCTTGGTTTAGATGAAAATCTGAAACCACCTTCGGCAAACAAGTAGGATGAGGGCACAATACCACTCTATCCTTGTGTACAATCAAATAAGGCTCTTTACAGGAAAGAGCTGCCAATTCTGATACTCTTCTAGCAGAAGAAATGGCTACCAGAAAAATTAACTTTCTTGACAACAAGACCAAGGGAATCTGACGTATTGGTTCAAAAGGCTGTTTCTGGAACACAGACAGAACCAAATTCAAGTCCTAGGGGTTTAGGGGCGCCTTAAAACGGAAGATTAAGACGCGTCACCCCCTGCATAAAGTTTCGGACCACAGAATGTGAAGCAAGTGGCCGTTGGAATAATACCGATAAGGCCGAGACCTGGCCCTTGATGGTACTCAAGGCCAGCTTCATCTCTAATCCCAATTGTAGAAAATCAAGAATTCTACCAATCACATCTTTTCTGGGATGCCAACTCCTGGATTCACACCAGGATACATAAGCTTTCCAGACTCTATGATAAATTACTCTGGAAGCTGGCTTCCTTGCATTAATCAAGGTAGATATCACAGGACCTGAAAGCCCACGGCTCTTCAGAACGTGAGTTTCAACAGCCAAACCGTTAAATTTAGCGTCTGTAAGGCAGGATGGAACACTGGACCTTAAGATAACAGGTCTGCACGTCACGGTAGGGTCCACGAGGAACCCACCGTCATCCTTACTATTTCTGCATACCAAGTCCTCCTGGGCCAAGCGGGGGCTACCAGAAGTACCAACTTTCCTGCCTGATCCTGTGAAGGAGTCGTGGCAGTAGCAGAATAGGCGGGAATGCATAAACCAGTGAGAACCGATGCTACGGAATCACCAACGCATCTGTGGTGCATGCAAGAGGATCCTTTGTCCTTGCCACAAATCTGTCTATCTTTTTGTTGAATCGAGATGCAAAGAGATCTACACCTGGAACCCCCCATCTTTGGCATATGGCCCAAAAGACGTCGGTATGCAGAGACCATTCCCCTGGAAGTAACTGCTGGTCACTTAAATAGTCCGCCTGCCAGTTCTCTATCCCTGGAATGAAGACTGTCGATATGCATGGCACCTGCTTCTCTGCCCAGACTAAGATCTGGTTCACCTCTCTTTGAGCAGCTCAGTTCCTGGTGTCTCCCTGATGATTGATATAAGCCACTGCTGTGGCATTGTCGGACTGGATCCTGACTGGGCAACCCTGTAGCCTGAGTGTCCAGGCCTTTAGGGCTAGATATGCCGCACGGATCTCCAGAATGTTGATGGGTAGAGTCCTCTCGGTTTTGGACCATACCCCTTGGACTGCAGACTGTTCCAGAACTGCTCCCCAGCCCGAAAGACTGGCATCCGTTGTTACCACCGTTCAGGTAACCGGTAGAAAGGATTTCCCTTTCTGCAAGCTTTCGGGTATTAACCACCAATTGAGGCTCTGACGCACTGCATGAGACAGGTGCATCGGAAAATCTAATGCCTGAACTCTCTTGTTCCAGGCCGACAGGATACTGTGTTGCAACAGTCTTGAATAAAACTGAGCATAGGGAACTGCTTCGAAAGAAGCTACCATCTTTCCCAGCAGCCTCATACAAAGGCGGACAGAAGAACCCTTCTTGGTCCTGACTACCAGAATCAGCTCCCTTAAGGCAGTGATCTTTGCCTGAGGTAAAAATACCTTCTTCCTGGCTTGTATCTATGATCAGAGCCAAATACTCCAGTCTTCTTACTGGTTTTAGGAAAGATCTTTCTAGGTTGAGGCTCCAACCTAGGTGTTCCAGATACTTGATTGTGGTCCTCAAGTTTCCGTTCAAACAGGCTACCGACTGGTCTATCAAGAGCAGGTAGTCTAGGTATGCTATGGCAGTTATACCTTGAGCCCTTAATCTGGCCCGAGGAGGAGCCAAGATTTTTGTAAACACTCGAGGTGCAGTGGCTAGTCCGAAAGGCAGAGCCACAAACTGGAAATGGCGCCCTTCTATCTCGAAACGCAAGAACTTTTGATGAGCAGGAAAAATGGGCACCTGCAGACATGCATCTCTGATGTCCATCGATGCCAGAAATTCTCCTCCCTGCAGGATGGAGACTACTGTCCGAATTGATTCCCTGCGAAAGGACCGAATCCTTAGGAATCGATTCAGATCCCTTAGATCCAGAATGGGTCCAACACCCCCATCTGGCTTTTGGACCATAAAAGGTTGGAATAGAAGCCCAATCCTTGGTCCTTCGTGGGAACCACCATAATGACCTCTTGCAACAAAAGCCGTTCTAACACTAGAAGGAGCGACTGCTTTTTCTCTGGATCTCTGGGGACCTTTGATCTGAGGAAACGAGGAGAGGGAAATCTTGGAACTCCAGTTTGTAACCTAAGGTTACCCTGGAGATTACCCATCTGTCCTGGAAGTCCTCCTGCCAGAGCTTTGAGAACTGTAGCAGTCTTCCCCCCCACTCGAGCGAGCGGGGGCGCCCCTTCATAAAGAGGCCTTAGTGTCTTGTCTAGTAGACTTCTTCCCCTTTTGTCCCTGGGATTGACTCTTGTTTCTTGACCCAGACGGAGCAGGCCGTCGTGACTGCCTGGAGGCTGATGCCCCTGGCACTGGGGAAAGAGTCCGTTTGAAAGAGGGACGCTTACTCTTTTTCTTAACAGGTAAGAGAGTGCTTTTCCCCACTAGAGATCCTTTGGATATAATTATCCAAATCTTCTCCAAACAACCTAAGACATTGTCGAAAAAACTGAGGTATCCCTGCAAGGGGAGGGATTATATAGGGGGTTGAACTTCCTGTTTAGGGTGTGACCAGTGTCCAATCACCTAGTGATACCCTATATCAGTGTTTCTCAACTCCAGTCCTCAAGGCGCCCCAACAGGTCATGTTTTCAGTATTTCCCTTAGATGAAACAGCTGTGGTAATTACTAAGGCAGTGAAACTGATCAAATCACCTGTGCAAAATAATGGAAAGCCTGAAAACCTAACCTGTTGGGGCGCCTTGAGGACTGGAGTTGAGAAACACTGCCCTATATAACCCATCAGTAATTACTGAGGCTCTGTGTCCCGTGATGTACGAGAAAGAAAGCAGTCATACCCCTTAAAATTTTCCAAATTTTGTCATGTTGCAAACAAAAACATAAATGTATTTTAATGTATTTTATGTGATAGACCAACACAAAGTGGCACATATTTGTGAAGTGGAAGGAAAACGATAACATTTTTTTACCAATAAATATCGGAAAAGTGTGGAATGTATTTAGTCAATACTTTGTAGAACCACCTTTCGCTGCAGTTGCAAGTCTTTTTGGGGAGGTCTCTACCAGCTTTGCACATCTAGAGAGTGACATTTTTGCCCATTCTTCTTTGAAAAATAGCTCAAGCTCTGTCAGATTGGATGGAGAGCGTCTGTAAACAGCAATTTTAAAGTCTTGCCACAGATTCTCATTTGGATTCAGGGATGGATTTAGGTACGGACTTTGACTGGGCGATTCTAACACACGAATATGCTTTGATCTAAACCATTCCATTGTAGCTCTGGATGTATGTTTAGGGTCCCTGTCCTGCTCGGAGGTGAACTTATACCCAAGTCTCAAGTCTTTTGCAGACTCTTGACAGGTTTTCTTCTAAGATTGCCCTGTATTTGGCTCCATCCATCTTCCTATCAACTCTGACCAGCTTCCCTGTCCCTGCTGAAAAAACATGACAAAATGTGGACATTTTTAGGGGCTTGAGTACTTTTTCAATGCACTGTATTTGGTATAAAAATATTGTTACTGAGGCATTGTTCGGATACAGGAGAGAAAGCAGCCAAAGCACTTCACTGCTCAAGTAAAGCTTCCCGAAATGTGTGCAGTTTCCTCAAAAATTGCCTTGTATTTTGAGTTTATGAAGGCAAAATATGCTCTTTATCACCTGGGGATATAAAATATTTGCTTACACAGTACAGTATATGGTAAATAATTGTTTAAAATTTTGTAAGACCATTATATTCAAGAGCAGCCTTTCTCAACCTTTTTAACATGGAAGAACACTTAAAAACAGATTTCCAGTTTTGGGGAACCCCTACTAAATGATTGTAATCAGAACTCTTGACCTGTATACTTGTTTCAGGACATTGACCGAAGTACTGAAGCTGCTGCATCAGCTTGACAGCTAGGTAACTAGCAATTTTGAAAAGGAAAGTCTGAAAGAGATCAGTGCATATATTTTTCTCAGTACTAGCTTCCTTATATCCACTATAGGCATCCGATGTGCTGAAGCCCTTGTAAATGGCTTCTGGAAAAGTCCCACATGCCCAGTAATCTCCTGTGACATTTCAATCTGCTGCATTGATTGCTATTTGGCCGTGCAGGCCACTCTAAAATGGCAAATAACAAAATCAAATCTGCTTGAAAGGCTAGTGAACATTGATATATGTTGATGCAGGGACCATAGACCCAAATCCACACAATGTTTCTCCTAGTCTCATAGCCTGCTCGCTCCAGATAGGTGACATGGGAGATAATGGATGGATGGATTGAGTCTCTGTCGTGAAGATTCTCCCCACCCCCCCCTTTCCTGTATGGATGCAGAAAAGCCAATCCAACATTCATGATAGATCCCTTTAGTGAAGGGATTAGTGGTATAATACAACTTATGAGTTTGCACTGTAAATGAACTTCAAATGGCAAGTTTTCTTATTATTATGCCTAACCAGAAAAAAAGGATATATGATCTTTGTTGATAAGCACACTTCTCTTTTAAAGCAGAACCCAACCTGATATACAGCCTAATCTATTTTCACTTTAACTCTTCTGTCTAATCTAATAAAGTTAAAGCTGGCCATAGTCTAGTTCATTTGCTGGCTACCTCCAGAGCCAGGAGAATTTTGATAAGCCTGGTATTGTATGCTCACAAGGCTATACTCCTTAAATGAAAATCCCTACAGGTCCCTACTTTAGACTTCTGGAAGTCCGTTTGGTAATAAAATGGTGCCATTGCATAAATTCACATATGAATCTTCTAGAAGATGCCCCCACAAATTCTCCAAGGTATGGGACATCTGGACAGAGTCCAGGGATACGGTCGTCTCAACGCCAATGCCCCCCATAATTAGCGTTGATCTGCTTCCCATAGACATAGGTTTTTTCATTGTACTGTGGGAACTTGTTTTTCTGAATCCTACTTGCTTGGTGCCTACCAGAAGAATTGAGTATGGTCACTTTGGCTTTGGTTGTCAACCTTTATGTTTTGTGTGCTTTTTGTTTTTCTGCGTTCTTAACACTGGGTATGCCCAATAGTCTTTGTCTGTATACCTTAACTTTAAAATTCAATACAAATAATTTACAAAAAAAAAAGCTGGCCATATAGATAGTTTGAAATTTGGCTGGATCAGCAGGGGAAGGCCAAATTTCGATACATGTATAGCCATCCCTGCTCAACAGAAGCCTACAGTGTGCTGATCAGTGTATTCAGACAGTGGAGAAGTCCCTGTAGTCAGAATATAATAGTACAGCAGGAAGGATTGGGTGGATGGAGGAATCGGTTTGTTTTTTTCGATCAACCCACTGGCTGATCAGAAAAAAAAAAAATGACCCATCTATGTCCAGCCTTAATTTTAGCTATCAGATTTCATGCAGAGATTTCACCCTTTCTTATGCAGATTTCATGCAGACCTTTCTCCCATCATATTCAGATTTCATGCAGACCTTTCTACCATCATATTCAGATTTCATGCAGACCTTTCGCCCATCATATTCAGATTTCATGTAGACCTTTCGCCCATCATATTCAGATTTCATGCAGACCTTTCGCCCATCATATACAGATTTTATCCAGACTATTTACATCTGTATGCATTCACCATCAGTCTAGGTCACAATGTTTACCATAAATGTGTAAAACATAAAATACATACTTTGCTTCCAAAGCCAGCGCAATAATTCCAGCAGCCAATGGAGCAGATGCTGATGTTCCTGTGTGGGTGTCTGTACATTTCTGTCTTAGATCTGTTGTTACCTGATGGAAGAGGAAAACAGCCTGATCAGAACACACATCCCTAATACTCCCAACAGGAAGCTGGCACGTTACCAACAGCAGGCTAGACGCAGACTGTGACAAAAAGTCATGACAGAATTTTTACATTGACTGTTCAAGTCTGCTTTTGAGTTTATACATTTGCTGAAGAATTATTGCAAACAGATTGAATTATTTTGCTGCTCTTCAGCTACGAAGATGTTTCAAGGTAAAATGCCATGATGACCTACAGCATTAGGCATATGATGTATGTCAATTATAGTGACACTTAAAAAACAAACTCGACAAAAAACTTCTATTTAAAAGGTCCTTTCAAATCCCTGCAGTAACACACACATGCACAGTGGGGTTGATTTACTAAAGGCAAATAGACTGTGCACTTTGTAAAGTGTAGTTGCGCTCTGCAAGGGTAGTTGCTCCAGAGCTTAGGAAATCAGATAACGCTTCACTTTGCAAAGAATACCCAATCACACACAAGACAAATAAAAAAATAAATGCTTTTTTGCTTGTACATGATTGGCTGATGGAAGTCTGCTCATTTAATAAGCTCTGGAGCAACTGCACTTACAGAGTGCAACTGCAGTCAATTTGCCTTTAGTAAATCAACCCCAGTATTTCCTATATTTGAAAATTGAACTAAGCAGCAGGAGGTGTGAATCAGTTATAGAGAAAATACATTGTAAATTGGATTTCTATTTGAAACGTTTTCATTGAGCCAAAATGAGATTAGATTATAGCATCACACTCCTTTGAGAGATTTTCCACGATTAAAAAGGAATAATTGGGGAATTGAGCCGCAAAAGTGTAATACCGTTGATGCTGCCTCACGAAAAGAAGTGGAAATTACGAAGGAAAATTTTACCAATAGAGAGTAGCGATATATCCTTCAAAGAACGGGTCACGGCACCAATGTTGTGAAAGATTATAGTGGGTAGATAATGAATTAGTAGTTATTATAATCTTCTGCAGCAACCCAATTCTTCCAGAGAGATGCACTTTATTGACTTCCAACACAGAACAAAGTCTTGTAACAGATGACAAAATCCAACAGAGTAAATATGACAACGCTATGACAACGCTAGTAAATATACTAGCCTTCAGAATGCCATGTTTCCTAGACCTGTGCCTTCATAATCACACACACAGTGAATAGACTGAATGCAAGGTTATATTCAGCTGCAGGTCATAAACTCCCCTAATTTGCATTCTTGCATATTAACATTAACATAGCCCAGAGTCACTATCTGTCCCCTTTGATATGTGGAGTAAATCTTGTTTGTCCACTTCCCCTTTGATCAACAAGTCCCTTTTGATATGTGTAATAGAGTTGCCTCGGGCAACTCAATCGTTGTCAACTGAAATCTGGCCTGGTCAATCTTGTACTGTATGTGTACATATATATAATAATATAAAGTCCCACATAAATCTACCAACATATTACAACATAGAGTTGAGAGAGAAAGACAAAACTGGGCAGGAGAGTGGCTAAGTGCTTAGTATTTCTACCTGGCAGCACCAGGGTCATTTGTTTGAATCCCAAGCATGGCTGCAATACCTGCCTGGAGTTTGCATGTTCCCTCTGTGCTTGCATGGGTTTTCTCCGTGGGCGTAGGTTTCCTCCCACCCTCCAAGGACATGCTGGTAGGATAATTGGCCCTAGTATGTGTATGTATGAATGTAAGTTAGGGACCTCAGATTGTAAGCTCCTTGAGGGTATGGACCGATGTGAATGTACAATATATATGTAAAGTGCTGCGTAAATTGTCAGCGCTATTTTGAGCTTATGATGTGCTGGTGAGGCTCAATGTTCTAGATTCCTGATAAGTGGTGACATCCGCTTTTTTTACCACAACACTAAAGCTGCGGAGTTGGAAACCATTTGGGGTACGCTGTCTCTTTCTTCACATGGTTGTGGGAGTGCACATTACAAAACCCTTAAAGCAGGGGTCTCAAAATGGGCTAGCTCACTGACCATTAGACTGTTCAGGGCCAGGCTGTGGCCAGTAGGAATAAATGACTTGGTGTTGACCTTGTTGGGTCATCGCGGGTCATAGCTACAGCTCTCCAATCAGTGAACCTCATTCACCCTGCTGACTGGAAAGCCAAAACTGGGACTTAGGCTGGCCATACACGGAGCAAATTTATTTTCTGCAACCACTGTGGGGGGGGGGCTAGTTTGAAGCCATCCCCGCCGGGGGAAGACAGTGAGTATCGCTAGCGGTTATAGCAGCTGCTAGCAATAATCACAAGAGAATCTGGCAGGCTGGTTGTACCCAAGTTAAATCGATCAACTTGGTACATTCAGCCTGCCTATTTTTGGTTTAAATCTTGGCTGGTTTCTGTTGAACCGGCTGAGATTAAAACCACGTATGGCTGGCCTTAGGGTGGTGTGCTAGACCTCTGCAAAAAGACATCCACTTTAACAAAGAAAGCAAGGGTCCTTCTCTGTTAAATGCTGGCAGGGGACAGGCTTTTCTAGTCAGGCACTGGTTGCCTGATAAAGAAAACAAACTGTAAATCTTGTTTTGATGCACCTGGAATTAATTCAGCCGCTTTAAACTGAAAAGTATATTTGGGCATTAATTGTGTTCACATAAGATATAAAGTGTACAGCTCAGAAGATTAGCAGCAGGGGACCACATAGTAGATTTATCACCAACGCACTCTGCTAGTTCAAATGCATATTGTAAGTTAAAAACATATTCACGTGAACCATTAATTTGGACCAGGTGTCAGCACTGTGGTATAAAACTGACGCAACAATATCAAATGCATCTTATATGCTGCATCTTATGAAATACAGCATGTAAAACATCTGCCCGTTTCATTAGAGTAATGAGTATTCTTTAAAGAACAGAAAAAAATATTTATGATCAAATTCCCACCTGACTATAGACATTGGACCTTAAAGCGGAGTTCCACCCAAAAATGGAGCTTCCGCTTTTCCGGTTCCTCCCCCCCTCCGGTGTAACATTTGGCACCTTTCAGGGGGGAGGGGGGAGCAGATACCTGTCTAATACAGGTATTTTGCTCCCACTTCCGGGCATAGATACCAGAGCCACCCGTGGGTATCTACGCCACATCCCCCCCCCCCCCCTCGCTGTATTCTGGGAGACACACGGGACCCAGAAAACAGCAGGAACCAGTGGGATAGCGCAGTGCAAGTCGCGCATGCGCAGTAGGGAACCAGGAAGTGAAGCCGCAAAGCTTCACTTCCTGATTCCCTTACCGAGGATGGCGGTGGGAGCACCCGACAGCCGAGGGACAGATCGGCTTCGGGTGCCGACATCGCGGGCGCCCTGGACAGGTGAGTGTCCATATTTTACAAGTCAGCAGCTGCAGTATTTGTAGCTGCTGACTTAAAAAAAAAAAAAAAAAAAAGTGGAAATATGCTTTAAAGCAAGTGTTCTAAAAATAAAACACAGTGAAAATTTGTATTGAGAGAAATATGGAGGCTGTCATTATAGACTTCTCCTTCTGAAATGCTAGTTGTCTGGCCCTCAAGTTGATTCAAATGGCCTACATTCTGAATTCCCAACCCAGAACCTCAGAGTCTTGTGAAAAATAAAGTACACCCATGGAAATGATTGACTGTCAACATATTTGTTCAACCAGTGCCCAGAAATACAGGAAAATAAACATTAGGAAGTCAAGAAAAATCTGCATTTTCAAGTATTTTATTACAAAAATATTAACAGATTTTCTTGTCTACTGTGGATAAAGTTCACCCTTGGCATCAAATGCTGATGTACAACTGCCCACCAACAGGAGGAGAACTTCCGCTTGGATTGCCTAGGCAACGGGAAATGGAGTGGGTACCTGTCAAAACTAGGTACCCCCCACCCTCAAAAAAAATATCATCCAAATGTGATAGGAGAGTGGGAGGAGGAAAAAAAAAAAACTAAAGCGGAGTGAAACTTCCGCTTTAGCGTGAAGTTCTGCTTTAAGTGGCTCTGCTTATTCTATCATTCCTCTTCTATCTGTCTGAGTCACTTCTGACAGTCTATGTTGAAACCACAGAACCTCAGAAGATGGCCCTGCCCCCTCCAGCACACAGCGGGTGACTGCCTCAGCTGTGCATGTTTCCCTATGAGACTGTGTAGAAGGGGGTGTGTCCTTTCCCTCCACTCAAGTCTTAGGATTACACTCAGCTCCCTTCCTTTTGCTGTGCATTGTGTGACATCAGACCCCTGTCTTCTGGAGTTCAGAAAAAGCCTTTTATTTGTGAATTTTCAAACAGCTGTGGAGGAGACACGTGTTCAACGTACACTATATTGTCAAAAGTATTGGGACGCATGCCTTTACACACAGATGAACATTAATGGCATCCCAGTCTTAGTCCATAGGGTTCAATATTGGGTTTGCTCACCCTTTGCAGGCTATAACAGCTTCAACTCGTCTGGGAAGGCTGTCCACAAGGTTTAGGAGTGTGTCTATGGGAATGTTTGACCATTCTTCCAGAAGCGCATTGTGAGGTCAGGCACTAATGTTGGATGAGAAGGCCTGCCTCGCAGTCTCCCCTCTAATTCATCCCAAAGGTGTTCTATCAGGTTGAGATCAGGACTCTGTGCAGGCCAATCAAGTTCCTCTACCCCATACTCGCTCATCCATGTCTTTATGGACCTTGCTTAGTGCACTGGTCCAAACCATTTGGTGGAGGGAGGATTATGGTGTGGGGTTGCTTTTCAGGCGTTGGGCTTGGCCCCTTAGTTCTAGTGAAGGGAATTCTTAAGGCGTCAGCATACCAAGACATTTTGGATAATTTCATGCTCCCAACTTTGTGAGAACAGTTTGGGGATGGCCCCTTCCTGCTCCAACACGACTGCACACCAGTGTATAAAAAAGGTCCATAAAGACACAGATGAGCGAGTTTTGGGTGGAGGTACATGACTGGCCTGCACAGAGTCCAGACCTCAACCCGATAAAACACCTTTGGGGTGAATTAGTGCGAAGACTGCGAGCGAGGCCTTCTTGTCAAACATCAGTGCCTGACCTCACAAATGCGCTTCTGGAAGAATGGTCAAACATTCCCATAGACACACTCCTAAACCTTGTGGACAGCCTTCCCAGAAGAGTTGAAGGTGTTATGGCTGCAAAAGGTGGGCCAACTCAATATTGAACCCTACAGACTAAGACTGGGGTGCCATTAAAGTTCATGTGCATGTAGAGGCTGGAGTCCCAATACTGTTGACAATATAGTGTATGTAGGAGGATTTGCTTCACCTCCGTGGATCACCGAAAACTGGTCATTTGCCTGGGTATATGTAAGGATTTACAACCATTTTAAAAAATCCATCTACCAAAAAATCTAAAAATTGCCATTTTAAAAGTTAAATATACAAATACACACATGGGAACTATTCATCGTACACATCAGTACTAATTTCACTTACTGCTCTGGAAATCTGTTATCAAGTTAGAGCAAATGATTAAAAAAAACACAAAAACCATGAAGAGGCTACACTGACCATCTATATCTTTATTCAAAAACTACTGGATTGGGGCCATAGTAAACAAATACACTTTGTTCAGGCTGTATGTTGAAACATTATGAATGCATTGTAAACCGCAAGGCAAACAGAAAAGAACACGCTTGGAACACGGGCATCCAACTGGCAGATAGAGGATGGAAGCAGTCCAGTCTAATGCTGCCGATTCAAACTAACGTGACAAATGAGGTAGGGGAGAGTTTAAAGGGAAAGCAATAGTGGAAACGCACAGCAGGTTAAGCCTTGTTAAACACGGTAATCTATATTTGATAAAGTCGTTTGAAAATACTATGTATACTACAGCAATCAAGCTTTATTGCATTTAGCCAACGGAGAGCCATATTTTTTCTTTGTTGATTCACTAGGTTACTAAAGAGCCCAACGTATAAAGGGTTACATCAGGATCACATGTGCTACAATAGGATTAGTAACAAAAACGTACCCCTCCTTCAAAACTAAAAACATAATGAACCAATATTACTTTGCATGCAACTAATTGCCCATAGAACAAAATCTTTGCATCATATTAGTATGCAGTCAACAGATGTTGCTTGTAATAAAAAGCAGATGAATTATAAACAAATGTGCGGCAATCTAGAGCTACAGGTTATGAAATATATTCAAATAACGGAGCTCATGCAGCATAATTACAGCCCAGGTGGTCACATTCTAATCACTGCTTTTGTTTGCCAAGGAAGATTACCAAAAGCCTTTGTAGTTTATCTAAATTATATCTACACAGATCTTAAAGAAGAATTCCAGGTAGGGATATTTTTACATATGCATATACCATACTTGTGGGATGATGGACGAGTGTGACGTCCGTCATAGGAGCCGGGACTTTTTGTACGTCACTCAGCAGCGCTGGCGGGAGATCGTTCCCTGTTGCCGTGGCTCGGGGCTAATAATGCATTTAGGGATTTTTAAGACCCAGAGCTTTTTGGGGGCACACTCGGGGCTCCAGTCCCCGTCAGCCCCCCTCCCGATGCCACTGGTGGGATCCCTCTAGAACACAAGTGTCAAACACAAGGCCTACGGGCCGAATACAGCCCTCCAGGCCATATTATGTGGCCCTCGCACCTCTCCTGCAGCTGCAGGAGAGCTCCAGCCCTCCTCTGGTCCTCCTCCAGACCCCTACTTTCTGCTGTCAAGCAATGCATCCAGCTTCTTCCCAGCAGCAGCATAAGGAAAGGGGGTGCACTGTGATGTTAGGAAGAGTACTTCTGATGGTGGGATGGCTCTTGACATCTAATGTAAGGGGAGGGGATGCGTTGGACATCTAATCTTACAGATACAACCGGCCCTTTTGAGCACAATCATAATGCTGATGCGGCCCACAATGAAATTGAGTTTGACACCCCTGCTCTAGAAGCTAGAAATCACTGTTGTAGACATCACTACTCCAATGACTCCGATGAGCTTCCAGGTCCCGTGCTTAGCGGCTGCCCAGAATGCTTGGGAAAACGCAAAGCATCCTCTGAATGGTACCCAGACTGACCTCCTGTGTTCACAATGCAGCAGGGTAGCCACTCAGCACAAAGCTAGTGGAGATCACTGGAGTAGTGAGGTCTTCTACAGTGATTTCCATCTTCTAGAGGGATCCCACAGGTAAGGTAAATGCATATGTAAAAATATCCATACGTGGAATTCTTAAGATATGGGTAGATACCCACAGGTATGGTATATGCATAGTGACCTTGGAAAGCTTACAGTGTCTATCAAAGCTAGAAATATGAGTAACTCCCCACTGGTGCTCAGAGCATAGGAGCAAGCGTCCAACATCACCAATCCAGGAGTGCCTGCATAACGAAGGCAAGACGCTGCTCAACCGACCCAGTGCTTGTTAAGGTGTATAGCCTCAGCCAACACTGCTCCAGCAGCCAAACCCCCCCTGATGCATTTCACCCCAACCCATCGGGGCTTAGTTAGAGCTCCTCCATGACCAAGCCCTAGAGGGTGGGGCGAAACACCTCAGATTGTGTGTGGCTGCTGGAGCAGTGGTGGGTTGAGTGGCATCCTGTGCTTGTTATGGTAATTGGAAGTCTTCTTTAAAACGTATGTACCAAATATTCTACATGCCAGGAAGTCAGGTGAAATATGCCAGAAGGGGGAATCTAACTTTTCCTTGCTCTATATAAAAGATTATAGCTTGCATCCCAATATTAAATCACAAATGCAATGTTATTCTCTAAAGTGGCAATACAAGGGAAGCGATCCTTCTTATGAGTTTAGCGGTGAAAGAAAAGAGTGTACAGAGACAATACTTACAATCTGTCTTTCATTCTGATTCCCACTGCTGTACGTGGTAGCCAGTGTGGAGGAACAGGCCTCGCTGTACCATGGTACATTGCCATACTGGGTAGTGCTGCTGATGGACAGTGTGTAGATGCTGTTTGTATATCCGTCACAGTTGCAGCTGTCACGTTCTCTTCCGCCATTCCCAGAGGCCCAAACATATATAGAGCCAAGACCATAACGACCCTGTCCAAGCAACAAAACACAAACTGATGACATAAGCAACGTATTTATGAGTTTACTCTCAGACGGCTGTTTAAAGGGAATGTGCAGATGGGCATTGTTGACAAACACTGGCGTTTGCATTTCAATGAATGCTGCTAAAATGCATGCTGTGTTTTCCTTGCATGCAATACAATCACATCTCAGTAGGAACTGATGTATCTAAAGAAACCCAAAACGAAACAGGTCAAACAGCTTAAAATGGTCATCCACGCTGCAGCAGAAGAGAATCTGCAGGAAAAACAAAGCCCGACTGCACAAGCCTAAGCAAGAGGGATATATCTTCCATCCAAAACATTGAAGGTATCTGTGTGCGCCTTTTTTCTTGACGTTTACATTGAGCATACCCCTCACACTCCATTTTCATATCCAATCTACTCTTTTTACTGCCAATCATTTAGGAGGACAACCAATTGTTTTCTTAAAGGCCAACCTAACAAACTGGACTATCATCAGTCTGTTTCTTGCAGCTCTGAAACTACAATATTTCTACTTACCAGTTTCTGTTCCCTCCTGTTTATAGTGGAGATGCCACTGTCGCCATAAAACACTGATTTGTGCACCCTACAATATGGGAATCCACCAGGGGAATCAGAAAACAAGCTTTATAGTAGCTGAATGGAACTGGGAATTCTGATTAAATGTTGATGCCTTACCAGTTAAAGATTAACCCCATTTTTGTTAAGAAAAAAAAAAAAAGAAACCCTCTGGGTGATCAATGTATATGGCGGGGATTTTAACAAACTTTGTCGCAGATTTCCACCTTTTGTTTCTTTAGTTTTCTCTATTTCATTATGTTGTTTGGATAAGATTTTGAATGAAAGGCCTGGTTCATTAGAATTACTTGGTGCACGCTCAGTGTTCTAACGGGAAAAGCTGCAGTGTATGCATCCCCTCAGAAGTATTTAACCCTTAGGGAGTATGCTCACCAAAACGGACATTCCTTATGCTGGGGCTGCCTAACATTTGACTTGTAACTTTCTCAGAAAACCATTGAGCCAATCACACAAGCAGGAAATTACATTTTTTGGAGATGTTCTGTATACCAGCTGGGTAAAGAACAACTCCAGGTTACCATATTACATTCGAAGTTTACAGAAAATTACAGCAACTACAGATTGGAAAGGAAAGGTCATTTTTAATAACATTCAATTACACTATGACTTTTATAACAACCGTTTAAGCTATATTTCTTTTGCTGTATTTTTTTCCCCAAAAGTGAAATTGCCCTTTAAGCAAAATTGTAATACAATAATTGCCAACAACCATGCAAGACTAAAATAATCAGCTTTGTCTGAAGTTGGTCCTAAACTAATTAATGGCCTGGACTGGGACATGAGATACCAGATTTCACAAGTGGCTCCACCTGTTGGAAATCTATTGATGAGTTACCAGTCCGGAAAAATGAATATATCAATAAGGATATGGATAAGGATATGGATAAGGATATGGATTTCAATAAGCCCATTAAATGTGGAGTCTCACTGTTTTTTTGGAAGGTTTGGTGAGAGATCCTACGGTAAAAATATATTGTGCTTCTTTAAAACCTTTAAAATGCCTTTGAAGAGAAAACCTGTCAAGCAACTCTGCAGCATTACAGGTAAAAAAAAACAATCTAACTATAGGAGAACAATATATTCCCTGTTTGGCCTGATATTTTCAGAGCGGAAAAGTAATTGCCATTTTATGATGTGAAAAGAGTAATTAAAATGTTTTATTGACAAGCTATGATAGAGGAAGATTACATCCTGGCACCATTGTGCTGAATGTCTCCAGCTACAGAAACAATGCCTGGAAAATAAAGCACCTGCAAGTTCTATTCACACAGTATTGGAAGGGAAGAGATCACATGAATCTGATCACCCGGCTGTTTTAGAACGTTAAACTATTGCAAACGAATGGGAAAACCCTAGATGTGTCATCAATGCAAAGCTTACAAAATTGACCAAAAAAGTTAAAGTCTACCTGAGTGACCCCTCTGACAAAAGCCTCTTCTGCTAGATGGGCAGGACCATCCACGGTCTTGCCATCATCCTCTGGTCCCCAGCTGGCACTGTAGATATGGATGTGGTTAGGATTGAGACCCAGTGATCTTGCTTCAACAGCATCAGTCACTTCACCATCTAGCATTCGAACACCTGCCCAAAAAAAGAATTAAAAGTTTTTATTCAGTGGTAACATAGGACGAGAAAGGAAATATACAAAATGAAAGATGAAGTTTCACATGCAAAATTAACTGAGATAGAAACACCCCTGCTGGCATGTGAAAAAAGGTTACCAGAAAAACACAAAATAAACCGATATCTGAACTGGATAGATAGACAGATGAGATAGAAACACCCCTGCTGGCATGTGAAAAAAGGTTACAGGAAAAACACAAAATAAACGATATCTGAACTGGACACTGAAGTTCAGAGAGCAGCTGAAGACAATCCTGGCAAACAGATCTTGGGGAAAAGACATTCAGCCAGGTTAGAACACAAATCAGTGATCATTACTATCTCCCCCTAGGAAAACTGGCGTCATGACCATTTGCAGCATGTGTGCTGGACTCACTCCTCCCAGTGCCTAAACATAAACATTTGGGTAGCCCGAGTGTTCCATTTAGGACTGAAGCTGTGCCAGAACCATTTTCATGATTCACAGACTACAACTGCAGGCCAGATTGAAATGTAAAACCCAATCCCCCCCGCCCCCCCATTATTTTATGAAGTTCCTTCAGCTGGCATCTGCACATCCTAGACTTAAAATAGTTTCCATGAAGGGGTGTTCTTGGTCAACAACAATGTTTAGGCAGGTGGTACGTGTCAAGTAACATTCACAAATGGCAGAACCCAAAGTTTTCCAGCAGAACATTGCCCAAAGCATCACACTGCCAAATCCCTTCTTCCTATAGTGCATCCTGGTGAAATCTCTTCCCCAGGTAAGTGACATACACACACTCGACCATCCATATGATGCAAAATAAATATGTAATTCATCAGACCAGGCCAGCTTCTTCCATAGCTGTGTGCTCCAGTTTTAATGCTCATTTGCCCATTGTAGGCACTTTTGGCTATGGACACAGGTCAGCATGGGCACCCTCACCATTCTGCAGCTATGCAGCCCCATACACAGCAAACTGCAATGCCCATTTGTTCTGCTTTCAAGAAATCAAGGACAACATATTTACTTGTGGTCTAATATATCCCACCAAATTTCAGATGCCATTATACTGAGAAAACGTTGTTCACTTATTCTGTCTGTGGTCATAAAGTTATGGCTGATTGGTGTTTATCTAAAGCCAAAACACCCCCCCCCTCCCCCCCATTTCAGAAAAAGTGGGAATGGTTAAACCTCTATGTCCTATTGGGAAGGTCACCCTTTACTTTCTGTTTTTCAGACACCACAGCAAGAGAGGAAACTCTCTAAAATCCTCAGATAGTTGTAATCAGAAAATTGCCCCCAAATGACGATTCCCTCTTGATTCCGGTTTTGGTGACAAATGAAAATCTGCGATTTTTTCTCAGTTTCAATCTTGGTAGCATTTAGCGATGAGCTCAGTCATTTTTGAATGCTCTTCAAAATCCATCTTGTTGAGCCCACCAAGAAGTGTCTACCTGTTGATAATCTACAGTGGGGGACACTGCACGTCCCACAGTTGTAAGTTTACATGTACAAATGCAGCCGAAGGGTGGGGAATGCCTTAGCTGCAGATGATTGGGCATTTACAGGTGACCACTGGTGGGCTCAGGCCTAGGTTTCGAAGAGCATGCAAAAATTATGGAGCTCATCGCCAACATCAAGGTTACCGGGACACTATAGAGTGAATCTCCCTAGTGGAGGACACAAAAAAACAAAGATCCTGGTAGAGGTTCTAATACTTCCCTGCTCTATCCTCTATAAAACAACAATGAAAAAATGGTTACAAATAGATAACCTGTTAAAGTTATTCACCAGTCACCCCGTATGGTTTCAACAGTTTATTTGTCTAGGTCAGGGGTAGGCAACCCCTGGCACTAGTGCCCCAAGCGGCACTCGACTCCCTCCCCATCAGCAGAGCAGAGAAGGGAAGTGTCAGAGAGACACTAATGCATTCCAATTTCAGAATTTCCTGCGCCGCACCTGCACTGAGGGGGAGGCACTGTGCCCCCACACATTGTAAAAGATGGGAAACATTGTTTGGTTCTCTAACTTTGCTGTAGCTGCGATCGTCAGCTTTTGTGATGGGGAAGAGATTGGGTGCAGTTCTGCTAGGCTGTTTCCAGGAGGAGGACTGTCATTGGCCACTGCTAAAGCCAATCACAGTCTTGCTAGCCCCGTCCACCATCTGGAGGAAGATGACTTGCTTGGTTGCCACTACCAATCTCAGAAAGAAGGGATTTCACTGTGATTGAGAAAACCCCAATCAGGTGACAGTTTGTGGAATTACTGTTGAGCTTTTAGGTACTTTGTTGAAATTATTCCTAAAATGTTGCATCACTTACTACCTACCCCGGCACTCTGTGTCCCTTTAAGCCACAGCCAGTATTCAGCACAATGAAAATCACACCCAACTTTTGCTGCGGCACAGATCGTCGCACTTTTCCTCAGCTGTGGGGGCCCAACTTATGAACCTGCACACAGGTCCACTGCTTGCAGATACAAGCACATGGGCTGGATACGAGAGGTGGATCAGCAGAATTAGTGTGCTAGAACAGGTTGATGTGTCTCATCTCTGCTTCCTTTCACCACTCTGCATATTACACATATCATAGATGAGAAGAGGGTACAGCAGTGGGGAAAATGAGCAGAAGGGGTTAAGAGGTGGGACAGAAGAGCAGGAGGTACAGCGAGCGGTTGTGCAGATGTGCTGGGAGGTACAGTGGTGGAAGAGATGAGAAGGGGCTTCAGCAGTGGGACAGAAGAGCAGGGGGTTACAGTGGTGGGACAGAAAAGCAGAGGGGTACAGTGGTGGGGCAGATGAACGGGGGGTTCAGTGTTGGGGCAGATGAACAGGGGGGTTCAGTGATGGGACAGAAAAGCAGGGGGGTAGAGCAGTGGGGCAGATGTGAAAGAGAGGTGTATTGGTGGGACAGATGAGCAGGGAGAACAGAGGTGGGGCAGAAGAGCAGGCGGAACAGAGGTGAGACAGATGTGCAGGAGGTACATTGGTGGGGCAGATGAGAAAGCGGGTTACAGTGGTGGGGCAGATGAGCAGATGGGTTCAGTGTTAGGACAAATGAGAAGGTGATTCAGCAGTGAGACAGAAGAGCATGGGGATACGTCTGTGGAGCAAATGTGCAGGGAGGTACAATGGTGGGGCATATGTGCAGGAGGTACAGTAGTGGGAGGGATGAGAAGGGGGTTCAGCGGTGGGACAGAAAAGCAGGGGAGTACAGTGAAGGGGCAGAGGACCAGGGGGTTACAGCGGTGGGACAGGTTAGCGGGGGGGGTTCGGTGTTGGGGCAGATGAGAAGGGGGTTCAGTGTTGGGCCAGATGAGAAGGGGGTTACCGTGGTGGGAAAGATCAGCAGGGGGGGGTTCAGTGTTGGGGCAGATGTGATAGGAGGTGCAGAGATTTTTATAGGCTGCTTTTGCTGACCAGTTATCTGGCTCTCTTGGATATAAAAAAAGCTGGCAAATCAGAAAAAGGTATATTCAGAACGTCTGATCTGCATATTTATTCCAGGTCCATTAAAAAAAAAAATACTTAAGCCATTGAGTGAATTGCTGGCAATTAGCATTCTCCAAGGGAGAGGTCAGCAGCAGCCACCATACTCTTACACTACAGGTTTCCTTTAATCTGAGAAAAAGTCAATGTTGTACAGATGGGAACAACCACATTTCCTACTGATCAAAAAAACCAACATAAAAATAAAGATTACATTTGAAATGCTATAAGGATTCAACTTTTATTGATCCAATATATACCAAGCTTTAATTGGCTGCTCCGCAGGACTATAATTTGCACATCAGTTTTCTTTGAATGGTCATGCTGAATTTTCCCGTGTTTAGCCAAAATTATATAATGATCAGTTTGCCAACAGGCCAAAGAGGGCTGAACTAAAGAGACATTAGACACTTTAATAAAATAAAATAGATTTAAACATATTGCATATATGTTATTTAAGTAGAATTGACCTTCTCTCTTCTTTTTTTTCATCTCTAAAATGCAAGCTTTTTTTTCTATAATTTTTAGACTTCCTGTTCTATGGTGGCTAGGTTAGTTCTGTGTGGATTTGGCCAAAAAAGGTCTATCACAACACACTATGGGCCCCCTTTCTCCTTTCTCTTTGTGTCTGGTTGCTTGCAAGGAAGAAGTGCAGCAATTAACTCTTAAGCTGCCTGTTGTGTGGAGGATTGGGCCCATTGGAAGACATACCTTTTTGTAAACTTCAGAAGCTCTGTTGGACTGCTTGTAATTTAAGGGGTTTGATAAAGGTGAGCAGATTTAATGTACTTGGGTAAGGAGCAGTGGCGGCCCGTCCGTTAGGGGCGCAGGGGCGCTGCCCCCTAATCCATGCATCTGGCCTCTAATATACATGCAGGGCGCCCGACACATGGATTCCAATAGCTTTTTTTTTTTTTTTTTTTTTTAGAAGCACGTGATTAGAGCCAGAGACTCTAATTGGCTTAAAAAAAGGGTGGGCTCGGGGAGCACTGCGTCCTGAGCCCACCCAGTTGCGTGACAATAGCAAATTAATATTCGCTATTGTCTTCCTGATTTTCCTTCCGGCCAATCAGGAAGCGCATCCTAAGACCCGATTGGCCAAGGGAAGAATTGGCCGCCAGGCTGAGGGAAGCCGCCGTGAAGCCCGAGACGCAGATGGGGTAAGTACTGAGCCAACCAACCGGCAGGTGGGGGGTGGGGGTGGGATGTCACGCTTGTGTCTCTCCCCCCCCCAAAAAAAAATTATACAGCACCAGCCGCCACTGGTGTGCAGTAAACACACTGGATTATTGCAGGGTGTGAAGAGCACTTTGATGAACACCTTATTTGTTGTACAATGCCCAGTTTTTTGTGAGTGGAATAATTGTATTTCGAAATATTTTTATATGACAACAGTGAGCACTAGGATTTTTCCTTCTCCTGAGCTATTGTCATTTTGGGAACAAAAAACGGTGAATGAGAATCCTTTTGGGGTTGAATGTTGCAGTCAATGAGTGGTGGAACCCCCATTACCTCATATGTGTTGGAAATATTGCTGAAGATAGAATCTGAAGACATTTAATTTAATAGTGCGTGTGTTTTGGGACAATTATATGAAGTTATCACCAAGTTTTTATGTATTTTTAGGTTTTGGCAAGTTTAAGGTAGAGGTATTTATTTTGAATGAGTTATTAATGGTTTTACTTTTAGTTTGTGTGTGTGTGTGTGTGTGTGTGTGTGTGTGTGTGTGTGTGTGTGTGTGTGTGTGTGTGTGTGTGTGTGTGTGTGTGTTTTGGACTTACTAAAGGCAAATAGGATGTGCACTGTGCAGTTGCACCCATTTTCCCCAGAGCTTAGTGAATGGGGTGAAGTTTCACTTTGTAAAGAATGCCCAATCAGGTGCACGGAAAATTTAAAAAAAACTGCATTTTTGCATGCACATGGATGATGGAAATTAACAGAGCTTTACCACATTCACTAAATTCTGGGGAAAATTGGTGCAATTGCACTTGGAAAGTGCACAGTGTATTTGCCTTTAATAAATCTACACCAATGGGGGTCATTTACTTAAACTGGAAAAGACGTACCGTATATACTCGAGTATAAGTCGTTCCGAGTATAAGTCAAGGCCCTAATTTACTACAAAAAAAATGGGAAAAACCCGAGTATAAGACGAGGGTGAGAAATGCACAGCTACTGTAAGTGGAAAAGAGGGTCAACAATGCCCATTTGCAGCATCACTGTGCCCATTTGCATGCCTCACTATGCCCATTTGCAGCCATAGGTCCCCTGAACTTCAAACTCGGTAGTTAAGGGTTCCTAGATGCCCCCTAGCTGCAGCCAAATTTTGGGGTCTCTGAACCCAAAGGGTCCTGAAATGACATTGCTGCAGGTGGACACAGTTGACTGAATTTGGGGCCCCGTATCTCGGGGCCAATTAGTGCTAAGAACCCCAAATTTGGTGTGCAAACCCAGTGGAATTAGCACCATAAAATTTTGAAAGCTGGGGTTTCTAGCACCAAGTGGCCTCGAGATACAGGGCCCCAAAAATCAGTTCAAAAAATGTCAAGCACTTTTCTGCAGCAGAGAATGACATTTTCCGAACCGGTTTTGGGGCCCCGTATCTCAGGGCCACTTGGAGCTAGGGACCCCAGCTTTGGATATGTTATGGTACCAGTTCCACTGGGTTTGCACACCAAATTTGGGGTTCCTAGCACCAAGTGTCCCTGAGATATGGGGCCCCAAATTCGATTCAGAAAATGTCAAGCACTTTTCTTCAGCAGAGAATGACATTTTCCGAACCGATTTTGGGGCCCCGTATCTCGGGGCCACTTAGTGCTAGAAACTTTATCTTTGGATATGTTGTGGCACCAGTTCCATTTGCACACCAAATTTGGGGTTCCTAGCACCAAGTGGCCCTGAGATACGGGGCCCCAAAGTCGGTTCGGAAAATGAAATTTTTTGCTGCAGAAAAGTGCTTGACTCAAGTATAAGTCGAGGGGGGCACTTTCAGCACAAAAAAATGTGCTGAAAAATTCGACTTATACTCGAGTATATACGGTAATCTGAAGCAACTGTGCATGGCAACCAGTTTAAATCTTTACCTTGTACAGTTAGGCAACCGATCAGCTTTAATTACTACCTTGTTCGGTTAGGCTTTGCAAATGAAATATAGAAACTGCTTGGTTGTCATGCACAACTGCTACAGGTTCTGTTTGCTCCAGTCTTAGTAAATTCCCTTCATAGAGTTGAGTATGTGACCATAAAAAAAAAACGACACAGACTGCTCTGAAAACAACGGTAAGAGACTGTTGCTCTTTTCTATAAAGTAATTTCTACATAAATTGCCCCCTAAATTATATTCTGAGCGACATGCTTACCACCAATCTTGGCATTATAAGCTATTCCAACACCGCAAATCCCATTATTTGCAACTGCTGCCACCTCACCCGCACACCGCGTACCATGCCTAAAAAAAAAAAAAAAAAGTTTAAAATCACACAAATCATACTGAAATTAAGTTTTCACATACTGGATTTTAAAGCAAAGCAAAACAGTTAACTGTGGATACTTCCTAACATCTCTCGAGCACCATCTCCTAATAACAATTTACAGTTATTCTGTAGGTAAAGAAAGAAAAAAAAAATCTATGTGGCTGCCAACATCAATGAGAAGGGTAATTATATACTGAGGTGTTTGTTTAAAAACCTCACATTTTAGCCAAAGCGGAGACTGAAGCCTTTGTGTGTTCCTACATACTTATCTATTTGCAGATGTGTGTTAGCATTGATTCACTCCGCTTGCACTCAGGCCCAATCCAATCACAGACAGGCAAAATGTCAGGTACTGCTACTGTATCACACCAAGCTGTGACCAGGACAGAGTCTCCGCAGAGTTGAATGAAGAGCTGTATTGTGCACACAGGACATAAATCTCATGTGTCTGCCCCATTTTGTACCATGGACAGGATCCACAGCTCCGAAAGACAAACACTAAAAGTACATGAGCTTGGCAAAGGTCTATTGGCTTTCCAAGAGCCTGTCCATTTCATTAACCCCTTTTCAGGTTCTGCTTAACTTCTCCAAGGCAATAGTACACAGGTCTAAAATTGGAATCATTGTATATTCACAAACTTGTTACTACAATTTTTAATCTGTAATTTGTGGCCATCGAAGAGTGCATCAGACTATAGGCGTGATGAAAACAAATGGAAAGCACATCACTAATCACTATTAAATCGATATTCTTATATACAGAACATTGGGAATGAGGTTGCTCCAGGCAACAAGAACAGTTGTTCTTTTAGACACTTTTGATCATCAGGTTTTGTATGCAGGTCCGGCCCTACCATGGGTCCTGGGGGGTCCAATGGTCCCAGGCGGCAGTTTGGGAGCGGCGGCAAATTGACGCCCACATTTTTTTTTCCAGCATTTTTGTGTGCAGGGGCGCCGCTATCAGTGCACATCAGTCAGAGGAGCTGTGCAGCTCATTGGCCGGCTGTGTGGGTTGGAGACAGACTGCCGTTGATCTTATTCTCTTCCGCACTGCCATTCCCCCTCCCTCCCAGCACTGTCACCCCCCCCTTCCCCCCAGCACTGTCACTGACACCCTCACCCAGCACTGCCACCCCCCCTCCCAGCACTGTCACTGTGACCCCTCCTCCCCCCCAGCACTGTCACCCCCCCTTCTCCCCAGCACTGTTACTGACACCCTCACCCAGCACTGCCACCCCCCCTCCCAGCACTGTCACTGACACTGTGACCCCCCCCTCCCTCCCAGCACTGTCACCCCCCCTTTCTAGCACTGCCACCCCTGTCTCCCAGCACCGTCACCAACACCCCCCTCCCAACATTGTCGCTGACCCCCCTTCCAGTACTGTCACCCCCCCAGCATTGTCGCTGAAAGGGGGGGGCAGCGTTTCAAACTTGGACCCAGGCAGCACAACGTCTTGGGCCAGCCCTGTTTGTATGTTAGACGTCAACTGGAATCTTTGATGGAGGACTCTGGTAAGAAAATAAGGTAGATACAAATTTATTGGGTGAGTATTGCTAGCCACTCAACCTGAGCAAAGGATAAAAAGACAAAATAGATAGATTAAAGCAGCTGGTCAGTTGCAAATAAAGGCTCATCAATCCAGTCCAGTCTATATCCTTTGCTCATGTAAGAGTTATTGTTTAAATTTACAATAAAAGCTGTTTTACAGTACCCCACTATTGTAAGTCTGTTCTTGCATACATGTCCATGTGGATTCTGATCTGAGGAGATCGCCTAGGGTTCTATTATATTTGGATTATCAGCTACCGGGATTGAAGCACTAGAGTGCTATCTGACCTTCCAATAACAGAGGGTCAAAGTGGATGGTGGGATGCTCTGTTTTTGGGATTAGCACCAAGTGTCCTGTCACGGTTTATTTGCATGGTGGTGAATGGAGAGATATATTATGTATATTTTGGGCACTTAATTTATATGGAATTTTAATGCATGGTGTTGGAGGAGGAAAAATGCTGACCATGACCTCAAGAACACCATTCCTACAGTCAAGCACAGAGGTGGAAACATTATGCTTTGGGGGTGTTTCTCTGCTAAAGGTACAGGCAGACTTTGCTGCATTTGGGGGCCAATGGACGGGGCCATGTATTGTAAAATCTTGGATGAGAGCCTTCTTCCCTCAGCCAGAACACTGAAGACAGGTCGTAGGTGGGTGTTCCAGCATGACAATTACCCAAAACATACCACCAAGGCAACAAAGGAGTGGCTCAAGAAGAAGCCCATTAAGGTCATGGAGTGGCCTATCCATTCTCCAGACCTTAATCCTATAGAAAATGTATTGGGGGAGCTGAAACTTCAAGTTGCCAAAACGACAGCCAAGAGGCCTTAAGGATTTAGAGAAGATCTGTAAGGAAGAGTGGACCAAAATCCCTCCTGAGATCTGACCTCTGTACTTGCCAACAAGGGTTTCTCCACCAAGTACTAAGTCATGTTTTGCTTGGGGATCAAATACCTATTTTACTCACTGAACTGCAACTCGATTTATAACATTTGTATTATGTGTTTTCTTCTGGATTTTTGGTTGATATTCTGTCTCTATCATTTAAAATACACCTATGCTAAAGACCTTAATTTCTTTGATATATATATATATATATATATATATATATATATATATATATATATATATATATATATACACACACACATATATATATATATATATATATATATATACATACACACACACACACAAAGACGATATACAGATAGAAGTCTTGTGGCATGTCCTGTTTTTTTTTATATTGCATGCATTTTAGTTGTTTGGAAGGTAGTTATTTGTGTATTGCTTTTAGGCACGATACAATTTTGGTGTTTTTTTTATGATTTTTGATGCATAACCTTAAGTTGAAAGGTGCTCACAAATTCCAATTATTATCAAAAAAACTCTCCATTCAATGAAATGGGCACAACAAACATGATCATAAAATATTCTAGATTACCATTTTTACAGGATATACAGTATACTAATTATTGGGAATTCAATACAATGGGTATGATAATCATGCGATTATATTTGAATATCAAAACTAAAAAACCAGAACAATCAGTATTTTTTTTGGTGGGTTTATCTGTCTTCTGCTCAAAGGGTTTACAAAGTTTACAAAGTTCATCTGCAGTCTTTAAAGCGGGGGTCCACCTATCTATCGTTTTTTTTTTTTTGAGTTCAATAACAAACTTTTCTTCTCAGCATTACATACTCACATATTGTGTGTAATATGTCCGCCTGTGTCAGATTTCGTCGGAAAGAATAACTTATATTATACACTGCAGGCGGTTTCCATCTTCATTGTGGGCATTTGAAGCCCACAAGCATTTATTTCCTGGATGTGGTGAATGCTGTGCTCCCAGCATTCACCGCTCGTTCCCGCACATGCTCAGTGGCATCCTGGGAAGCCTGAGACTAGATCCCAGGAGTCTGGGAGAGGCTAGAAACACGCCTACTCCCATGGGAGGAGAACCAGGAAGTGCAAAGAAGAATAGAAAAATAAAAGGTAATTACGGCGATTTAAATTTTTTTTAAACGGCATGTCAGCATCTAGGCAAGGAAGAGAATACATACAGATATTGTTCAAAATTTGGGTGGAACCCCGCTTCAAACAGACCAATTCCCAGTTATATGAAGTTTATAAAATATGAGAATAAATTTACAGTTAATCCAGCTACACAGTGGAGATTGGGGTTAGGCCCAATTTGCACTAGTGTAGCACAACATTAGGAATTTGGGGTTTTTCTTGAGCATGTTGTCGTGCTTTGTGAGCGGGACAGTCCATTCATTTCAATGGGCTACCCTACACTCAACAAACATGGCAAAGTAGTCAACTCTCCTTTTTAAGCTTTGCCCGTTCGTGCTTTTAGCACTTGCGCAAGAACATGCTTCGTGCTTGGCATTTTTGGGGTGCCATTAACAATGGCACCAGAAGTGTCACAAGCTTTTTTCTGCATATCATCTATAGGCGCCAATTGCGTGATTTCCGAAGAGTTGTCACACTACACCAGTGTGAAAGGGGCCTTAATTAGTAGTTTGTGACTGACCAGGACCTGCACTGATTGGCTCCTGGCCAACAATGAAACAGATGCTGTCCATCACAAGCTCTAGATACTGTATATAGCTGGAAACGCACACCTCAAAACAAGAGATGTCTTTGATGTTTGTCCACTCAAAGACGTGTCCATTTCTACAATTTGATTCTACAGTAGGTAGACTTGAAACAAACCTAGCTTTAAAAACAAACAAAAGAAAAAAGCACATCAAACAGTAGATTTAGGTTACCAGAGTTCACATTCTACATAATGAGAATGATGTTAAACCTTGAAAAGAGAAGGCCAGCTTTCAGTCTCCCGACTTTAAAGATGGAAAATATGGCATACCAGCTGTGGTTACAACCTTCACCTTGACATGATTGCGGCAGCTCTCCAATCAGGAGAATTATAGCACGTTAGTTTGAGCTGGACAGGCCAGATAAAATATGACAGCTAAATAGATTTTACAGTAAAGCACATCATTTTAACCCTGGTGTCAAAATCTTACAAGTCCATTTTCATGGCAGGCAGGTACTCGGCGGCACCGATTGCCATTTTCGAATCCAGCAAGCTGTAAAATATGCTGCAAACCAGTAATTTCACAATGACAGGAGCAGTCAGCATTTTTAAACCGGAACATAAAGTCAAGTGTTGTGAAAAGTATATCCTTTGGGGCCACAATCATAACAAGAATCCTGCATACCGGCATAAAACTGCACAATGCTAGGCTCTTCTCTCCTGTGTATCATTTGTAGCTGCAAACTTCCTGCATGGTAATAGTCGTGCAAGTTTTATAAGCAGAAACAGCTTGAGAATTTCCTATAAATCACCCTTAAAGCAGCTTATTTTCTGGACCGTGTCAGAATGGGGGAGGGAAAAAAAATGACTGATAGGATGTCCAACGCTGTGCTAGAGAGAAGCATGCCGTAAAATAGACTGCAAAATCACTGTCATAGTTGATGACATTAAAAACTATTCCAGCAACATTCTTGCTGACATATGCCATCGGTCTGATTTCCTAGGACAGTCTTAAATTTAGGAGATTTTAGGAGACCTACCCTTGGAAACTTTTTCTTTTGACTTACAAAAATATCAATGTCAAACTCTCAGTAAATGTCCAAATACAAAGTTGAAATAATATAGGTATGCATTTTTACGTTTTGTAGTTTTGGTAAGCCAGTTTTTTGATTTACATACCTCTTGTATAATGTGGAGTCAGGTTGGTCACACACTTCTAAGTTTTAGTAAGCCCCTGTTCACACTTGAGTGAGAGCATAGTTCGGGGATTATTTTTCATGTTTGTATGCAGAACTTGTAGTACTATCATATTACGCATGCATTGTTTGCCTTTAAATTATTTTGTTCCCTCCTCACTCTTTAGCTAGAAGATGCTCTGTATAGCTAGTGTCTTTAGTTTCTGTTGTGAGCACATGTAAATGCAGGAGCTAGACATACTATGATTTTTTTTTTACCTATCTGATGTTCATGTGAAGATCTGCACAAGTTTTCGATTAAAGCTTTCTACGATCTGCAGGATGTCATTTGGATCGAGTTACCGCCTACACTGCTGAGACTGTAGGTTACAGCTATCTTGCCACAACTGGCCTCAGACATAATTGGGAGTGCCTAAAAAAACTTGCATGTACTTTTTTGAGCTTAATGCAACAGAAGACACAATGTTCTGGTGTAAAACAGGCCCATTGAGAAAAATGGGACTTATTTTGAGAGCGGTAATGCTTTGGGAGTCCTGCAACAAAATGCTCAGGTGTGAATGGGGGCTTAGTACAGAGCCAGCTTGGGGGGTTTCTATGCTACCTCTTGGCCTCCTGTCTGGTCATTTAATATTGTGTTTTTTTGACCCCATAGATGTGCATTTTTCAGAAGTTCCCATTAAAGTCTTCAGAGCCAAAAACGTGTGCTTAACAAGCTTTGAGCTTAACAAGACAGAAGACATAATGTTTAGATGTGAATAATACGATTTTCATCTTGAGTACTGTCAGGCTTCGGGAGTGATGAAACAAAACTCTTAGGTGTGAATGGGGGTTTAATGAACAGTCAGAATGGTGGCTTTCAATGTTACCTCTTGGTCTCTTACCACCACATGCTTTTTGGCCCCCTAGACATGCTCAGGTGTGAATGTGGGCTCAATCTGAGTCCGGCTTTGTGGCTTCCTATGTAGCCTCGCAGCCTATTGCCTGATCATTGATCATCATCATCATCTCTGACCAATGAGCAGGGAGTTGACCCAGAAAGCTACATCATCCTGATTAGCCAAGCTGTGCCTACCACATGAGCGGTTTCTATTGCCAAAATGCTACTACTACCTACAAAAATTACTGTGAAGCGGGATACTAGCCTCCCTGTGTTTCTGGGGCCCTGGCAGTACCCTTGCGGAAAGGCGCAGCATGCTGCGGCAGCAGTAAACACCCAGACTCCAGATGCAATAACAGAACTGTATTGTGGATAAAGACAACCCAACCGGGTGCACTCACAGGATGTTGCAAAGAACAGGGTAACAGCATGTCCCGGATGCTCCGACAGTCTGTCTCGAGGAATAGACTGTAGCCTGGCCAGTCTGTGCAAAACGGGGAGTCTTCCAGGAAGGACATAAGTGTCCCTGCTCTTTCTCTACTTGTCTGGAACCTCACCCTACCACTAATACTGTCCCTGTTAGACAGGTGATCTGACCCTACACCACCCACACACAAAATGTGTGCCAGGACCTTAACTAGGCTCTGTCTGACCCAAGATTGCCACCAGATATCTCCCCAGTGTCCCAGGAAACCATAGAAAAACCATGTTTGTCTTGACTTCCCCTCCAACTGCAATGCCACTTCGGTCGTTTGCCACCTGCAGTGGAGAAAGTGGACTGCACCTGCCTACACCCTGGTCCACTGTAAGTATAGCTGAATAGAAATTATGCAGTCGTTTTTTTGTTTTTTTTAATGCACATGTGGTCAGTCCAAAAAACCAGGGACAATTACAAGCACATATCCTCCAAACCAGAAGTTAGGGACTGCTAACAGCCACCAATAATACATGCCAACAATAATTGAAAGTACACCTCTAATGAAAATGTTATCAAATCAACAAAACAGGTAAATCTGGGGCAGTTGGCAGCCACTCCTTTGTCTGTACTATATACAGAAAATAGGTAGAAAAAACAAAAACTCCCATATGGTTTACATTCACATCTTCGAACCTTTAAAACCTAAACTTCAGCACACAGCTCATTAAACAGATAGACAGCGAAAGTGATCGGAGATGCACTCAGCCAGGTGTTTCACACCTTCCAACCCTGCCTCCATTATCCTCAGTTCAAGTCAATTAGTGCTTAAGTATGCAAGCTGGAGTTGTGCTGCAAATGAGATTCATGTTGATCAGGGATGAAGTACAGCCATTAAGAAGATATAAAAGAATGCATTTGGAGGCCATCTTTTAAACCCATCCCAGCGTTTTATGACTGAAGTGATGTAAGATCACAGCAAGAAAGACAGCTGCTTCTACCGTGTGAAAAATAGAAATCAGTCACAATACTTGTAGTTGTTTGTTTGTAGTTCTATCAAAAAAAAAAAAATAACACTAACTCACTCTGTGCTTAAAAGAGTAACTCCACTTCCGTGGGGGAAAAAAAAAATGAAAAAAAACACAAAAATAATGTAGCATATACAGCTGCTACACAAACCATATTGTAAAGGAATGTTAATAAAAATTACTTTTCCTTTTTAATATACCACCGCTGTATTTTTCTGTACAATTCAATGGAATATGGCAACCTGGAGGCCTACTGTATACAGATGGTGTACGTAACTTCCCAAGAAACAAATATTTAATTTTTAGTGAGATACTCCCAAAGGGATAATCACTTCTAAAGGGATGCAGACCCTGCAACGTTCCTAACTAAGACACTACAAGTGTATTAGCTGATCGATAACAAAAAAAAAAAAATCACTCCCATTCAGATTCACTTTGCACAAAAACAGCTTTTTCTTTTCAGAGCAGAATCAGGTAGGAATCTGCAAAGTTTGTAAAAACTCCTGCAATGTACTTTAATTACCAAGAGAGGATTGTTTTTTTTTTTTTTTTCACAACAAAAGTGGAGCAACTCTTTAAATCAGAACTTCACCCAAGAGGGGAAGTTACGCTCTTCATCCCCTTATCTGCAACATTTGGATTATTTATATACAGGTACCTGCTCCCACTTCCTCTCAGATTGCCTAGGTGATCCAAGCAGAAGTTCTCCTCCTCCACCCCCCACCCCCCTCGAAGTCACCTGGCAGCCGGCTGTGAAGCCACAAGCAGGAAGAGCTGGTGGGCCTCTTGATGTCAGAATACAAGAGGATCTCAGAGGGACAATGCTGGATCCTCTGGGTGGGGGAGTATCAGAAATGTGCCACCCAAACCACTTGGTAAGGCGGGGGGGGCGGCCAAACATCCGCTTTAAGATGCTAGCACCTGGGACCCAAAGGCCAATGAAGAATTGGTCCGGGTAAGGATGGCACTCTATCCTTGGACAGGTCAGTGTCTGTTTATTAAATCTCAGCAGCTACAGTTTTTTTAGCTGCTGACTTTAAAATGCTGGCACATCTAATGGAAGCTCCTCTTTAAAGGGATTGTAAAGGCAGAAGGTTTTTTTTTTATCTTAATGCATTCTATGCATTAAGATAAAAAGGGCTTCTATGTGTGCAGCAGCCCCCCTAAGCCCATCTCTATCCAGTGATGTCTGCGAGTCCCATGGCTGTCCAGGACTCTCCCCTCCTGATTGTCTGAGACACAGCAGCGGTGCCATTGGCTCTCGCTGCTGTCAAAGTCAGTTAGCCAATCATAAGAGAGAGAGGGCAGGGTCGAATTGCAGCTCTGAGTCTAAATGGACACACGGAGCTGCAGCTTGGCTCGGATGCCCCCATTGCAAGCTACTTGCTGTGGGGGGACTCGACAGGAGAGAGGGGCTAGGAGCAGCGAAGAGGGACCCAAAAAGAGGAGGAACTGGGCTGCCTTGTGAAAATCCACTGCATAGAGCAGGTAAATATAAAACATGCTTGTTATTTTTTTTAAAAAAACGAGAATTTACAATCACTTTAAGTTTTATAACTTACAAATATAAAAAAAATAAATAAAATAAAAATGAAAATGTATACATAAGCTGTTAAATCTAATCTTCCAATCCCCAGTGAAATAAATAATGTAAGCATATAAACATACTACTGATGCAACGCTTCACTAGTGTAAACCAATTCTGAACATGTTTCGTCATGACAAAACATGATGAAATACATTGGGGCGGAGTCTAACAAGTCAAGAATTGGTTGTGATTGCAGATGCAGAGGGGTGAGCTGACACTCAGCAGGGAACAAGAAAATTAGCCACAACAGTGGCGAACTGCAAAAAGGAGAGCGAATTCCTGCTATGATACACTAATGTTGCATAGTGTTTATCTGAGTGTAGTCTATTGTTATTTATTAAAAACAGTGAGGCTTTTCTTATGCTACGTGTGATTCTTTTATTCTTTTGGGTGACAAATGTAATATGCTGATGTAAGCTGATACAAGGAGCCTACTATAGAAGATTCTATTTAGCAGGAATTGAATTGAGCTAGACTAGGAGAGTCCTAGCTTGCATAAAAATGCGGTTGCCAGTCTGGAAAGAGGCAAATGAGAGGGTGGAGGTGCTCATGCGTGTTGGGTGAAGAAAAAAATAAGAAGGTTTTAAAATGTTACTAAACCCACAGTAAAATCCGTGTCTTTATATGCAGAATAGCATGCTTGTTATACTCACTGTGGAAACCAAGGGGTTAATCCTCTGCATTGTGTAAAAAGTCTGATTGTGTATGCACAGATCCTCCCCCTCCCTATTGTCCCCCTGGACAAGTCTGTATAAGGCACAGTGAGTTGAGTCAGGCTGCACATGCTCCGTTTGGTCTGTATTGCTGGAGAGAACATTTCCTTTACATGTCATTGGCACAGTCAGCCAAACAGCGCTGGCCGGAAAGAGGGTCAGGGGTCAGCCACCATCACTATCCACGTCAGAAGAGAGTGAACTCCTCCTACAAGAACCTTCAGCGTTCGACCGGACAATGATGTAGGTCACGTGACTGCTGTATTCCAATCGTCAAAAAAGATAAACAGCGGATTTATTTTAAATAAACATATATGGGTTAAGTGTGCTGCAGGGGTGCAGATGGATCCTTATACATTCAAGGGTTTACTAACACTTTAATGTGAAAGAGGGGTGATGGTAAATATTGGAAGTTTTTCACCATGTTGAAGAAGATTGACACTTTTGTTGCAATTTGGGACTCTGATACCATTTTTGCTACACTGTAGTGTTTGTTATACATTTTATAAGCAATTGGTAATCGACATTAACGGAGAAGTATGGCTAAAGCTTTTTTGACCATACGTCTCCTATGGACCATAAGACTGTAGTTGGTTCTGCACTCCTGTGATCTGAAAAGCTAAAGGGCGACATCACAGAGCTAGTCCACACTCCGAATAGATCCCGACTATATGGTTGGTATCCACCCAAAAGCCTTGACTGGCACCTGGCTCAGCCTCTCAGTGATCTGCTTGGAGCCTGAACCAGCCCCTCTCGCCCCTTCCACAGTCCAGCGCTCCAGTGAGCGCAGGAGGGGAGAGCAGACAGTCGCTTGCTGACAGTCCAAGTTCTTTGCTCAGAGTGGAGGGGAGACCCAAACAATCATCGGATTGATGCTGCAACCGCCTAGGTGAGTATAAAGGTTTATTTATTTATTTTTTTTAAATCCTGAACTTCTCTTTTAAAGGGGTTGTAAACACTCACCGTTTTTCACCTTAATGCATTCTATGCATTAAGATGAAAAACCTTTACTGCAGCAGCGCCCCCGAGCCCCCCTTATACTTACCTGGGCCTCGAAATTTGCATGATGGGAAGGAGCACACCAGTGGCTGGTGTCTCGTGTCCTGATTGGATAGATTGAAGGCAGCGCAGCCATTGCCTCCCACTGCTGTCAATCAAATCCAATGACCAGGGCCCCGGGGCCAAGTCTGGCATTCGTGTCTATGGACGCAAATGCTGGACTCGGAGCACGCCCGCAAGGTAACCCCTGGGGAGAGCACTACTCCTAGGGGGTTATCTGATGTCGGGAGGAGCCGCGAGAGCAGCCAGGGGACCCCAGAAGAGGATGTTCAGGGCCACTCTGTGCAAAACGAGCTGCACAGCAGAGGCAAGTATGATATGTTTGTTATTTAAAAAAACAAAACAAAACAAAAAAAAAACGATCCTTTACAATCACGTTAAGCACTGCATCAGTAGTATATTTATATACTTGTAGAACTTGTAGTTTGGTCAGTGAGTGATCTCTGAAACAAATCAATGGTAGAGACACAACAGCCACAAAATAAAGCAATAGAATAGTTTATTAAGTCTTAGAAAAAAGACTCACCAAGGGAGCACCAGGAGTAAAAAACAAAAGACTACAAAATTGATACGTCACAATATCCGTGTCTAGCCACTAAGGTTAAATGGGATCAGAAAATTTCATTATATGTTAGAAAAAAACATTTCTTTCAATGTGTGTTGGAATGCTAGAATACTATAAGGCAATGGTTGCTAAATTGCTGCACAGCTCTGCATTAAAGCACTTTTTTTTTTTTTACATGTTAACACTTATAAGAGATTTTGTTGTCTGGGTCTACATATATTTTAATTAACATGACATTAAAAGTAAGGCCCCTCCATTCAGGTCTGCCTGTCAGTTTTTTAGCGGAGCGGACCTGAATGGACGCTCCATAGACATCTATGGAGCGTTGGATGTCAGCGGTGACATGTCCACTGACATCCGACCTGCTCCGATCAGAAAAAGTGCGATGGAGGAAAAACCTACTTTTCCATCCATCTGCGGAACGGATTGGGTGACAACGGACTCTACGGTCCGTCTTCCTTCGATCCCCCATAGGGGAGGGCAGCGCTCTGACAGGTCCGTCCCTGCACAGTGTGCAGAGACAGACCTGTCATCTGCCTGCACAGTGGGGATCGACGGAGCGATCCCCCGCTGAGCAGAGCGGGCTCCGTACACGGACACATCCGTGTGAAGGAGCCCTAAGGGTTTGTTTATACTGGTGTTGCTCGTGGAAGACTGATTCACGGTGGATCATTTTTTTAAAAAGTGGTGCAGGTGCAGCCGATTGGGCATTCAGGAGGCGCTACTGCCACCTCCTGAATGTCTTTTTTTTTTCTTGTTTTTTTGACAAGTCAAATGGCCTTTTTTAATGGGAATACCAGACAACTGCAAGCCTGGCGTTTGGCAGCCACATTCATCAGAAAGATTCACCTGCAGTAAATATTTGGTGAAAGTCACATTCACATGCTTAATGAATATTCCCCTTCAGCTGGCCATACACAGCTTGAATTCTGGCCATCTCCTTCTGGATTGTCTGAAAATTCAATGGCTCCCCTATACAGGGCTTTTTTTCAGCAGGAACGTGGGGGAACGCAGGGGAACGCGGGGGAATGCAGTTGTGGCACCTCCAGCAATAAATGTATGTAATGGCAAGGATTGCTGGGGTATGCTGGAGGGTCTATTGATGCTGGCTGCTGGGAGATCTATTTTTGTGTGGAGGTCTATTGTTGCTAGTGGGGGGGGGATCTTATGTTTATGGGGGGGGGGTCAATTGTTTCTGGGAGGGATCTACTGTTGAGGGAGAGTTCTACTTTTGCTGGCTCCTAGAGGGTCTATCGATGCAGTCTGCGGGGGCATCTGTTGTTGCTGGGGTGGTATTTTTTTGTGGGGGTTCATCTATTGTTGTGTGGGGGATCTATTTTTTCTGGGGTGAGGTCTATCATTGCTGGGGGGGGGGGGGGGTCTACTGTTGCTGGGATGGGTCTATTATTGCTCACTGCATGGGATCTATTTTACTGTCTTTCATGTTAACAAATTCCATGCAAATGACTTAGTAGCAAAAATTATACTGGGTTCTGTATTCTCTAAAAGGGGCTGTACTGGGAGGTTGGTAGGAGATGGAACCAAAACACGGTGCTTAGAGGCAGGTAGGGAGCAGAAACGAAGGGTGGTGTTCAGAGTTCCTGCACCTATTCTCTGAGAAAAAAAAGCCCTGCTTCTATCAGATGCAGTCACTGTTTGGGGATTCAGACAGCCCCTGCACCTATGCATTTATGGCTAGCCTTGGTGTAACATTCCACTTGAAGGTAAAATAGTATATTTAGAGAGGTCTGTACATCACACTAAAAAGAGGGGCAATAGCACAAAGTTTGACTATGTAGCGCTGGTAGATTTTTAATCTACCGCTGATAGGTAAATCTTGTGGGTTACTTGTTAGGTGAAGTTAGATTTGCCTCTGTTCCAGCTTGGCTGAGTTGCGTGTAGTTCCACACTGTGCCGGTGGTTGTCGTTGTCACCATGGGCCTGTGTTGGAAATGCAACGTGTTGAAGCGTATGAGTGCTCCTCTGTCCCGGAGACAACTCTGTGGAGGTGGTCCTCCGAGTTGCATTCTGGGAGAGGGTATTTATGGGACAGACGCCATGTTTAGGGGTTCGTTTTCAGCCACCTGCTGGCCCTCCTGGCCGACAGGTATGCGTTAAGAGTACCACCTCGTGGTCCTCCGTTGCGGAGGCCCACGTCGCTGCGGTGTGTGGGTGGGCCCAGAAGTCTGTCTGGGCCCTACCACAGCAGCAGAGGAATGGTCCTGAGCTGTCTGTCTTGAGTGAAGAAGCTGGACAACCGAGGAGATTCCAGGGAAGGACCCGTCATGGAAGGATCATGCAGAGTGCTGGTCTGGAGAGGGGCCTGGTGACTCGGTTGGAGGACGTATCCTGGAGTAATCTTACTGCATAGTACTGCCGGGTTGGCTTAAAGGTTCAAGTACTGTGTCTGACATTCATCGCAAACCAATACATCCTGTGGCAGAGGATCGTACGGGTTTTATCCCAAACAAGTCTGTGGCAGAGACTTTTGTTCGTGCTGCGTACTGGCTGCTAGGCAAGTAAGAGAGGCCTATCCAGGCGGGCAAAGATTGAATCCTATAAGGGGAGTGTATTCAACTACAAGTGTTCAATTACAAAGAATGTTCTAAAGAATACTAAGGAAAGGTATTTGAGCTTCCCTGCAGCTTTCCTTCTGCCTCTTTCCTGCTACTTCCTTTATTACTTGTTCATTAAAGCATTGGAAAATATACTCAAGTGTTTGGTGCTTATATCATCCAGAGGTAAACTCAACGGGACCCTAGACCCGGTGCTGGTGAAACAGAGGTATCGAGAGTGAAGATAACAGCCCGCTTTAAACCAGCAGCTCCACCGAGAGTTAGTGCTACAACTATATAAAGTATAGGGGGTTTATTTACGAATACTGGAGAATGCAAAAACTGGTGCAGTTTGTGCATAGAAACCAATCCGCTTCAAATTTTTACATTTTTTTTTGTCAAAGCTTAATTGAACAAGCTGAAGTTAGAAGCTGATTGGTTTCTATAAACAGTTGCACCAGATTTCGTACTCTCCAGTTTTAGTAAATGAAAGTGTCATTTTTATTGGTATGCATAGCCTTTGTTTATGTATGGCTTCTTGTATCTAAACCTTGCCTGAAATGCTAACTAATAATTCTTATTAAATATAAGACTTATTTTAAAAACCTTTAATACAATCAACACAAAAATATAAATTTACACAATTCAGCACAAATTAACCTTCTATTTAGAAAGCTGCTTTTACATTGTGCATCCAGTGCAAAAATCAAGATAACTGGAAATGCAGCCATTTTTATAACGGCACACAATACCATTTTCAATCATTTTCTCCAGTTCGAGTGCTTCCTGACCAGAGGCCTTTACAGGAAGTGAAGCGTGCAAGGAACATTGCTTCCCTGGCCTAATGAACTCACCATCCAATTTTATATCTATGCCTGCTCTCGAGACTTCTATTACATAGCTCAGATTGCTGCAAACTGATCATTGAAGGAAAAAAAACAAAACAAAAAACTTTAAAATGCTTTTTGCAATGTCTGATTATTCAATAATTACAGTCAGGTTCATAAATATTGGGACATCGACGCAATCCTAATCTTTTTGGCTCTATACACCACCACAATGGATTTGAAATGAAACAAGATGTGCTTTAACTACAGACGTTCAGCTTTAATTTGAGGGTATTTACATCCAAATCAGGTGAATGGTGTAGGAATTACAACAGTTTGTATATGTGCCTCCCACTTTTTAAGGGGCCAAAAGTAATGGGACAGATTAATAATCATCCATCAAACTTTCACTTTTTAATACTTGGTTGCAAATCCTTTGCAGACAATTACAGCCTGAAGTCTGGAATGCATAGACATCACCAGATACTGGGTTTCATCCCTGGTGATGCTCTGCCAGGCCTCTACTGCAACGGTCTTCAGTTCCTGCTTGTTCTTGGGGCATTTTCCCTTCAGTTTTGTCTACAGCAAGTGAAATGCATGCTCAATCGGATTCAGGTCAGGTGATTGACTTGGCCATTGCATAACATTCCACTATTTTCCCTTAAAAAACTCTTTGGTTGCTTTTGCAGTATGCTTCGGGTCATTGTCCATCTGTCCATCTGTGAAGCGCTGTCCAATGAGTTCTGAAGCATTCTGCTGAATATGAGCAGATAATATTGCCCAAAACACTTCAGAATTCATCCTGCTGCTTTTGTCAGCAGTGACATCATCAATAAATACAAAAGAACCAGTTCCATTGGCAGCCATACATGCCCACACCGTGACACTACCACCACCATGCTTCACTGATGAGGTGGTATGCTTTGGATCATGAGCAGTTCCTTTCCTTCTCCATACTCTTCTCCTCCCATCACTCTGGTACAAGTTGATCTTGGTCTCATCTGTCCATAGGAAGTTGTTCCAGAACTGTGAAGGCTTTTTTAGATGTTGTTTGGCAAACTCTAATCTGGCCTTCCTGTTTTTGAGGCTCACCAATGGTTTACATCTTGTGGTGAACCCTCTCTATTCACTCTGGTGAAGTCTTCTCTTGATTGTTGACTTTGACACACATACACCTACCTCCTCTAGAGTGTTCTTGATCTGGCCAACTGTTGTGAAGGGTGTTTTCTTCACCAGGGAAAGAATTATTCGGTCATCCACCACAGTTGTTTTCCGTGGTCTTCCGGGTCTTTTGGTGTTACTGAGCTCACCGGTGCGTTCTTTCTTTTTAAGGATGTTCCAAACAGTTGATTAGGCCACACCTAATGTTTTTGCTAGCTCTCTGATGGGTTTGTTTTGTTTTTTCAGCCTAATGATGGCTTGCTTCACTGATAGTGACAGCTCTTTGGATCTCATATTGAGAGTTGACAGCAACAGATTCCAAATGCATATAGCACACTTGAAATTAACTCTGGACCTTTTATCTGCTCCTTGTAAATGGGAGAATGAGGGAATAACACACACCTGGCCATGGAACAGCTGAGTAGCCAATTGTCCCATTACTTTTGGTCCCTTAAAAAGTGGGAGGCACATATACAAACTGTTGTAATTCCCACACCGTTCACCTGATTTGGATGTAAATACCCTCAAATTAAAGCTGAACGTCTGCAGTTAAAGCACATCTTATTTGTTTCATTGAAAATCCATTGTGGTAGTGTATAGAGCCAAAAAGATTAGAATTGTGTTGATGTCCCAATATTTATGGACCTGACTGTACATCAGAAAAATGACACAGCTTTTAGATAAAAGCTTTTGATTAACACATTTTTAGGTATTTTCCTATCTTCATACCTAGGCCATCTCCCCTCTGAAGTTTCACACTTCGGACATCGGAGCTGGTGTAGGTACGGGCTGTGGTGTCTCCAGAGAAGAACTGCAGTACTTGGGCACATTGTAGGGCAAAAGTAGTGGTAAGAGGGATCCTGATTAAATACTGTTCACTACAGTAAGGTGTGACAAAACACGGATCAAACATGAATTCGAAACACAAAAGTGTCTATACAAGGCTTCTTTTGTCAGGTAGTAAGTCCAGGTACTACTGGTCGGCAAGTTTGCACCAAAAATTGAAAACAACCCATAATGCACTGCTTAATCTTTGGCCTGAGCTAAATCATAATCATCCAGAAGAAATAGAAAACCTAACCTACTCATAAAACGTTGGGCTAACCGCCATGGTCAGTGCTGGAGCTATTGGGGGAGAACTGATAATTCATGCAAGACTGGGGCGGACAATTCATTTTTCCAATGGGCCCCATGAGAAACTGGGACTGCTGTGGAGGGTAAAACCGATAGGCTGAACCTAATTCTGCTCAATTAAATATCCCAGTTATATGGCTGCACATAACTAGACATGAAATCCCCCTTAAAACAAATTTCAAATACAAATTCATAAGGGGAACCCACCTTATGTAATATGGTAGCTAGCACCCTCCTTGGGAATATTCATTTTACGGGTTATACATGCCCCAAGCATGTGACATCACTTCCACAGCCTGTTAAGGTCCAATAATGGGGGTCTAGGCTCTGTCCCTTACCTGTGGGGTGGGGAGTGGGACCTGGCCACACCTCCCCATATGCACTCACCCACATCATATCTTTGTTGCCCACCTCCAATGGTCTGCCCCAGTCTTTTGTGAGGTGGCGGCAACTCTCCTACACAGCAAAGCCACTCAAAGGGCAGAAATGCAACCACTGCTATCTTGGTGACTGCAAGACCAACAAGGGTGGAAGGAGAGCTTGAAGCATAGCTTCTGTTGTCTTGTTGCCTGGCTGGCCTGGATCCAGACTTCTTTCCCAGAGCCATGAAGCAATGTCACACCCTGGGGGGGGTGGCAGATGTTTGGCTGCCGCCATCTCTTGTAGACACCTGTTCTCTCACATAAAAATCAGTTGCCATCTAAATATAATCAATATAGCTTTATTGCATGCATAGCATACATGTATATAAATCTGATTTCTAATTTTCAATGGACCTCATGCAGGCTGTACAGAGGCAGCCAAAGAGACATATGCGGCCCCAGGGGCTGTAAAATACCCAGGTCTGATGTAGGGGATACTATACTCTGGATTGCCATGGTGGCCTACATATCCCTCACCCAACCTCCTAGTTGGTCTATAAGACTACATTTTTCTGCACCAGGAAAAGTCTACTTGCTGCTACCCCAACCTCAGGAACCCATAAACAAAAAATGTAATATATTGCAGCTTACCAGTCATTTGATGTGGTGGCTTTTTTCACCCGGTTTCACACACAGCACTTTTAGAGAAGCAGCATTGTCAGCTTAGGTTATTCTTAAGGTTTGGACTACAAACACTTACTTCCCTTGTAGGTCACAAGAGAGTATAGAAAGGTGCCAGCATAATTTCAGATATCAGTTCAGTGCACGGGAAACCAGATCAACAGGCATTATCTATACTTGTAAAAAATGTTCTTCATCTACAAACACAGAACTAATGTAGCCACTGCATTCAACGACTGGTAGGATGTAATATATTATATGCTTATTCTTGGTTTTAGATATACTTTTATAATTGCCAGCGGTTTCCAAAAAGGAACAGGTTGTTTTAGGGACAATTTACACCAGCCTGTGCATTACAAAGCAGCGGCTGGTGTGTGGTGCAGTTTGGCAGAATCCCCGCAGTGCTGATGCAATGATCTTGGCGCAGCGCACTGTTCACTTTTTTTTTTTTAAACTTTATTGAAAATAATGTCACACAGACACTTCATAAAGTTCCAATCGGCCAGTGTGTGGTGTAAGGTGGTAAATCGCTTTGCAGTGCGCTGTGCTGAAAAAAGTACTGCATGCAAAAAGGAAAAAAAAAGAAAAATGCAAATGCAGCCACTACATCTATGGATTGATATGCTGCAATATTTAAAATGTTTGTTCTTCAGTTAGATACGCTTGAATTATTAGAAGCAGTGTACCAAGCATCAATTCTAGGCTAATGAAAACTAATCCATTAGTAAAGTAATACATGTAATTTCACCTTTTAGCTTGTCCAAATTTTGTTAAAATTGGAGCAATCCTTTACACACATCATCAATTAGTAAAGCTTAATTTTGCTACAATTACACACAGAGCTCTAGCTGATAAAAAAATAAAAACAATTAAAAAAAAAAGACGCCAGCTATGTTTAAAGCAGATATAAAAGTAAACAGATATATTGACAGACAATTGAGAACTGCAAATAATGCACTGGCAGCCAAACCTATCTTTAGCTCTGTGTTATCCCTGTATGGGCAGGATGGGAATAAAAGTGGAATGAGGTTAACTGGCATTGGGAGAAAAACAATCCCCAAACATCATTAACAGACTGGCAGAGCACAAACACCAACTGCCTGTGAAGAGACGATTAATTTATACCAACTTAAAGCCATTGCAAAAAAAAAAAAAAAAAAAAGTGAGAGACGACCACCTACCAAAAAAAGTATGGAGCAGTAACAGTATGGCAGAGACGGAAAAGAAAAACTGTCAGCAAAGCAACACTTACATTTGGGAAGTAACTGGACTTGGGAAGCTTACCTCCCTAAAATTCAAATTATATGTAATCCCTAAAAATTATCTTTTATTTGCTTCTTTTTCATCTGTAAAATACACCATGTTTTTTGTGCAATAACTGCAAAAAATAGGCAATGACCTTGCCAGAAATTCAGAGCTGTCCCGTGTCCGGTCTATATTTTCTGTGTTATCTCAAGGAGCTCGATTGGCCCTTCCAGTTCTTATCTTGAGACCACAGATCAATAAGCGCCTATGTTGTGAAGAGTAGAAAGGAGACATATGACTCAGAAATTTAGCAGCTCATGGCGGGATTTGTGGTATATATACACATGCACAGTTCGCTCACGGTCAACATGCAGGCTGAAAAATCTAAAAGATTCTTCTATCCACACAAAACGGCATGGATAGGGGGTATCTCCTCTACCAGCCAGGCACCCATCTGATAGATTGCAGTAACTGGTGAGCTGACAATTTTCCACCTGGCTCCTTCAGTTTCTCATTCAAAGTTTGTTGAACCGGCGCACAGAAGGTGGCCTGTGTCTCAAATTTCGGACAATTTAGCAGTAATTGGCTGAAATTTGAGCCATGCCTTTAGGAGCAGAGGTGCATTTCTGACAGATCAACAGGTAATTTTTGTACTTACAGAGCATTTTAATAGCTAAAGAATTTGAAAATGAGCATGCATTGCACAGATTTACTGAATAGGTTTGTCCCTCTACCACCAAAGAGGATCTGATTTGGGAGAATATACCAAATCCCCAGAAAAGAATTGGGTTCCAATATATTTGAAATAAAACTGATCTAATTTACGGCATTGATCATTAAATGCGTGGATGTATTGTTCAGGTGAAGTGAGTACACAACATCCAGGAACTATATTTCAGTGCTTGACAGCCATCTTTTATTAAAGATGAATATAAACTTTAACCTAAACATTTGCCCCTGCAGGGGTTTCCACTATCAGCTCAAACATGAAAATAAATGATAATCAGCTTCCTGGCTCTCTTGCAGCCCACTGCTCAGGCCTCAGCCCTTTTGGCTCGCTCTTGCAGCACCACTGCTAAGGTCTCAGACTCAAATCTTTGGGTTGGTCCCTCAGACCAGCTCACTGTACCTACGGTGCTCACGTACAATTCATGCACTTGTCTCATGCATCCTCTGAATATAACTTGCAGCTCTCTGCTGCATGGGGCCCACTCCTTGTGCTGGACAGATGTGCTCCTGTCTCCCGGTTGGAGCTCACCTGTCTCCTGGATGGAGATTTGAACTATGGCCAAGTCCTTTACTATAAGGGCTGTGCTACCCTGCATAAACACCCTGCTTGTCTCTGGTAAGCCCCGGACAAAGGATCAGAGGCTTTGCCCTTCCCAAGACCCTTTGAATCCTAAAAAATCAGAACCCAATCCGGGAATAACCAAACCCAGGGAAAGCTGTGAAAACCAGCAGAGACAATCTGGAGCCCCTCACTCTGCATTTGTGAGAACCCGGTGTCATTTTTACATGATGGCAGGGCCTCGCACTATCAATATATATATAAAAAAAATATGCACGAATATATATATATATATATATATATATATATATATATATATATATATATATATATATATATATATATATATATATATATTGTATTTGATCAGCAAGGAGCACTCAAGTGGACCTTAAACACCCTGCACAATAGTCTTTAGGGACACATCCATAACACCCAAGGATCACATCCACAACTGTCGATCATTCTTCATAAACAATATCCAGTTACAGATGTGATAAAATCAGAAGGTCATTTTTATGTATTGTACACAACTCTTTATAACCAGCAGTATCATTTCTGAGTAGCTCCCCACTGCGTAGCAAAAGTATATACTGTATAGTAAGCCTTTCAATCTTATAGCAATAAAGGTTTTTTTTTTTTTTTTTTTTTTGGCAAACCCACATAAATATTTTAAGACTCAAGTAAATAAAGAGTTTCCACAGGCCAACTAAGTATTTTAAATTGCATCCCTGAAGTTAAGCATTAAACACTTTATTCCCAGCCGACCTTTAGAAAGGCCCTATCAATTATGGAAAACACAAAAGCAGGTCTTTCAGATTGAAGCCAAAATCTTTAATTGGTTAAATAGAAAAAAAAAAAAATTAGCCTAAAGCAAATGTGCTTTAAAAATAAGCAAAAGCAGAATTGATTATTAGTCATTAACCTAGAAAAGCATAAAGAGAGAGAGCTGAATCATGTAATGCTAAGCCTGTATACTTTCTTTATAACAATGTACAACTATGCAAATGTTAGCGGAGTTCAAGGTAGGGGGTCTGCATAAGCTTGCCATGACCCTGTAGAGCAGCCGTTCTCAACCAGAGTTCAGTGAAACCCCTAGGGTTCCTTTGGAGGTTGCTAGGGGTCCCTTGAGCTGCGATTGCTTGACCTCCCATTTGATGGCGCCTACTTAGTTCTGGGGCAAATGCCACTTGGAATGACACCAATTATCTTATTGGCTTTCTGTAAGGAGGGGCATCTCTTACCACCACTGTGACATTTTTTTTCCCACTGCCCATAATTGAATCGGTTTTAACAGGGGATCCCTTACATCTAAAAAATTATTTCAGTGGTTCCTTTGGAGTAAAAAGTTTGAGAAAGGTTGCTGTAGGGAGTACCCACATCATACCAGTAGCAAAGAAATACCCACAATATACTTAGAAATGAACCTTCTGTAGACTTGTTATGTAAAGCACTGATAGCACAGGAAAAGAAAATCCTATGTTCTGCACCCAAAGGGTAATTGTTCTACAAAGCAGCTGGATTGCATACTCTGTATAAGAATTCCAGGACTGTTAAAAGCCAAGGCTTTACTGTATGCCCAGAATAGATAAAGTATGCAATCCAACTACTTTCAGGTTCTCTAAATTTGCATAAAGTTCACAAGATATTAACTTTGAGCCTACCGAGCCCCAGAAAAGATTTCCAATAATTCAATACACTAGGTCCCTGGTTTTCACCTGCAGAGTAAAAAGTACTTCCACCACATGTTCGGTTTTCAGGAATCCCCTTGGATGAAACAGCTAGGGCATTTGCTGAGCCAGCAATACGGATTCCATTTCATGTAGAATATGGAAGAAAACAAAAGAATGAGCTGTTTGGGGTACTTGGGGATTAGACTTAATGCGGAACTAAACGCTCTCAATCAACATTAACTATTTTAATCCTTATGCTGCTAGCCTTAGTAAATAGATAGGAATGTATATTATAGTTACTTGTTTTACACCTTTTTTTTTTACATTTCTTCAGTTGCTTCCTGGTTTCCGGCCTAGGCCAAAATGATGTCATACATAATTTTCATGAAAAAAAGGGGGGGGGGTGGTTGGGACTTTAGATGAGGCACATATACACAGTGTGCCTCCATCCCTGGTACAAAAATAAAAAAACTGGTAAGTTGGGACTTTGAATGAGGCCATCGTGGGAGTAAATGGTAGACAAAATGCATATTTATTGAAAATAAAAAATGTATGAAACATGTCAATTGCACAACCACTTAAGGAGAGACATTCACTACAATGTCTCTCCTTAAGTGGTTGTGCAATTGACAGGTTTCATACATTTTTTTTTTTCAATAAATATGCATTTTTCTACCATTTACTCCCACGATGTCCATGGCCTCATTCAAAGTCCCAACTTTCCAGTTTTTTACATAATTTTCATGAGAATTTTCTTTCATCTGGAGGAGGGCTTTCTCAGATAAGCACACCCTCCTCCCTGCATGCCTGAGCTAAGGGAGGATGGATTCTAGGGAGAAAAATACTACATGAATTATCTTCCCTTTCTTAAGATAGCTGTGGCTAGAAATGCTATGGGGGAGTTTTTCAAAGTGATTAATCACTGCTCAGATAAAGTTAAGTTCCACTTTAGGAAACACTAATACACATATAGCAGAAGCCACGAAATATATTGTTCTTGGAAGCACCATTCAAGAATTCTGCGACTGGTGATAGGTCCTCCAGTAGGAGATGCAGTAAGATTTCAGTTTACAGCAGTCACATAAGTAAAATAGTTTCTGACTGGCCATTAAAAGCATCTGGAATGTCATCATAGTTCTTGGTCCATCTGTGTTATACAAGCTAGATAATTAAATCAATAATACTAGCATTTGCCGGTCTGCAGTCATCAAGCCTCATGCACATCGGTTTATCAGTTTCTCCTGACAATGCGTTTGGGCACAATTATATGTTATATATATATATAAATATATATATATATATATATATATATATATATATATATATAATAGGAGTTTGGCATTTATTTATTTCATTGGCCAGAATACGGTAGTAATTTATTCTGGCCATTGAAATGAATAGACACGTTTAGGCATGATTGGCATTTTTTATGCCCAAAAGCTCCTCTCCTGAACGTGATACTTCTGCGTTTCAGGAGAGGAACTTTGACTTCCTTTAAACACTGCTGCTCCTAAACTCCTCTAAAAGCCTATATGTGCATGGAAACATAGGCTTGTATTGAGGGAGCTCAGGGGCGCAGGCAAAAAAACACCCCAAACCCCAAAAAACATCAGTTTAGGAGCAGCAGTGTGCATGAACCCTAACACTTTACAAATATAAAAACACATGTGCATAATATTAATATGTTGTGTTATAGGACAATAAAGAAGCTGTAAAGGCAGGTGGTTTTTAATCTTCATGCATTCTCTGCAAAAAGGTAAAAAGCTTTTTGTGCGCAGCAGCCCCCCGTCATACTTACCTGAGCCCGATCTCTATCCAGCGATGTCCACGACTGCCTCGGCCGTCCAAAACTCCTCTCCTCATTGGCTGAGACATAGCAGTGGCGCCATGGACTCCCGCTGCTGTCCATTAAAGTCAGTTAGCCAATGAGGAGAGAGAGAGAGGGCGGGCCCGAATCGCAGCTGAGCTTGGGTGCCTCCATAGCAAACTGCTTGCTGTGGGGGGACTCAAACAGAGGGAGGGGCCAGGAGAGCCGAAGAGGGACCCGAGAAGAGGAGGATCTGGGCTGCTCTGTGCAAAATCACTACACAGGGCAGGTAAGTATAAAGTGTTTGTTATTTTTATTGAACAAAAAAAAAAAAAAAAAAAAAGCTTTACAATCACTTTAATGAAAAACACTTATCTCAGAAGTAAAAGAAGAATGTTCTACATGTACCAAAAAATGTCATTAACATGGACTTCACATTGAGTCTCTATTTAGGTGTTGAGTACTTGTTATAGCAACTGTATCTGAGCACCACAAACTGAAAACGCTATTTAATTCATTTGCAATATTTACAGCAAGCTCGCCCATCTATCCATGTCTATATGCTTTATTTTGTTTATAAATTTATTTGAACCCTCCCTACCCCAGCATTTCAAGCCACAAGCATCTTGAGTAAGGGCAGATTTGTGTAGCATTTACTTCCTGGGATCCATCTGCCTTTAGCTCAGACATGCAGGCAGGTGCTTTGCTAAGAAACCCCTCCTCTTGGTGAAAGGTAAAAAAACAATTGCCCATGAAGACTCCTGGGTGGTGGTGGTGGGGGGGGGGGGGGGGAATGTATGTCATCAATTGATCTAGGCCAGAAACCCGGAAGCAACTGAAGAAACGGGGGGGGGGGGGGGATAAAAAGGTTAAAACAAGTAAATATAATATACCTTCCTATCCATTTACGAATGCTAGCAGCATAAGGATTAAAAATAGTTAATGCCAATTAAAAGAATGTATTCTGCTTTACAAAGCTATTGTTAGAAACACTGCAGGGGGGCATATGTAGTGTATGAGCTACATGCAGACAATAGAAAAAAAAAATCATATTCCAATCTATATTCTCATTAATTGGCTATTTTAAGGGCTCGTTGTAAAGGTCTTCACAATATGCACACATTTATTGTAGTTTGCATCCTATGAGAAGTTATGAGATACAACTGTGTGCTGAAAGGGCTCAACCTCCCATCTGCCCAGTGAAAGCTCAAGTCTCGCCATATACATTGCATAACAACTCTTTGCTGTTTGTGCTTTTAATTCTAGTTCTGCCAATAATAGGTCACCTTTACTCTGTTTTACTGCCTTTTTAATTACTAGTGATGATAAAGGTTATGTTTAACGACTTGAATTAAAAAAAAAAAAAAAGACTTCTTAGAACTGTGGATATAACATTATTCAGCATATGCGATTCACACACCATGATGGTCTTTAGGGAATTTACATTTCTTTATGACTCTTGGTCTTTTCTTATTTTTTTATTACATCATTCCCAGCACAAAACTATTCAACAGACCTGGTGCCTATAATCTGTACTTAAACAGCGATAAAAATGGAATGGTCATGAAAAGTAGACATGTACTGTATCTTAGAGCTGTTTTTCCTTAAGAATAATACACGGGCATGCTGAAGTACTTCCCCAGTGTCTCAAAAAGGTAAAAATAGAGATAAATCAAAAAATAATTACAGAACAATGCAGAATTCTGTCTGAATGCTCTGTAATAAAACATGAATACAGAATGAGAGAAACCAGTAAGAGGAATAATGACTGCATATGTGCACAGGGACTGCATGCAGGAATACCAATGTAATGTGTGCTGGTAACAGCTGGAAACTTTAGAAATAAAAGTGGTAATAAACCCAAAAAACAAATTTATATATTATATATATATTGCAGTTTACAAATCTTTAAATGTGGTGGCTGAATTAGTTTTCTTTTTTGCTCATTTTATCTTTATTTGCTGTAACCCGGTGATCCAGTCAGTAACACTTTCTTACTTGGGGTGTCTCCATTCTGGATGGAGGAGCAACAGACACCCTTGGACAGCGGCATTGTCAGTCTGGGGGGAGAGTAGTCTTAAGCCCCGTACACAGGGGTCGAATGTGGGAAGACATCAGCCAGTTTAATAAAATTTGTCTGACATTTGACCCGTGTGTATGTCAGCCGGTCCATCAGAAGCGGGCCGTTTGGCTGGCTTCTAGAGAAAACGAATTGGATAGTCAAAGAGATACCGTCTGTGAAGATAATCCGATGGGAGGGGAGTGTACCAATATCTAAACAGAAATAATAGTAATCTAAACACTCTACCCACCCAGGGACAAGGGGTCTGTTGCCTATAGCCAGGTAATTGAATAATAGTAATGAGGCTATTAAGGCAAGTTCCTCTGAATCAAACCAGTGGTATAAACAAAATTCCGGGAACGGGAAGAAAGCAGGAAAGAGGCCCAAAGGGCTGGGAAAGGATTCTTCAAAGAGGAACACCCACAAATATAATAAACAGAATTCTTTATTTAGAAATTGATTTTAAATTTATGGTGGAGGTATTGTGATATCTCATATTTATTGGGGGTGTAATTTTTTGTTTTTTTTCTAAATAAAGAATTCTGTTTATTATATTTATGGGTGTTCCTCTTTGAAGAATCCTTTCCCAGCCCTTTGGGCCTCTTTCCTGCTTTCTTCCTGTTCCCGGAATTTTGTTTATACGTTTGGCTGGCTTCTGTCGGACGAGCATGCTGGAAAACCAGCAGCCGACCGACTCCCGCTGGGTTGAAAAAAAAAACAAAAACTACTATTAGTGTGTACTAGGCTTAGGATATACAGTACTAGTAGATTTAGATGACTAACAAATAAAGACAAACTCCTGCTAACACTCTTTAAGCAGGTATAGCAACAGCTTATATATATATATATAAATGGGGTAGCGGCGCTCCCTAAAGTTTGGTTGGGCAGGTTACGCACGCTACGTCACTTCCGCAAACTAGGCCGGTGAAACGCAGGTGGAGCGCTGACGCTCGGTTTACTTCCACCTTGCGCTACGGGCTACCCGGCTGGAATTTTTTTTTTTTTTATGAGAGCATTTGTGCTAGTCACATTTAGTTTGCATACCAATGCCCATGGTGTGCGTATATATTTAGATACTTTTTGCTGCTGTATTTTTATAGCCAGCTGAGCTGGACTGCAGTATTTTTACTGAAAGAATTTTGTGTTGGAATAAATTTAATTTTAATTACTACACTATGGGAGTCCACCATTCCTTCTTTCTATACGAGTGACAAAGCTTCATCATCCTGTGTATGCTTAGGACCACCCTGGGAAATCCATCCATTACGCCGTCAGGGAGATCGTAGAGGTTACATCTATATGCGAATTACCCCTTTGGGGTGAATGGATCTGGTGAGTGGGGACCCTTGAGGGGGAGCACTAAGTCACCAAGGACGTTGAATGTACTCAAGTCACGATTTTTGTTTTTGTTTTTTATGCTTTATTTTTCACCGCGTTGAAGACTTCTTTACAACTACGGACTGTCAAGTGTGGATTGTTTATAAACACTCCAAAAAATTGATTGAGATTTACAACTAAGGTTTAAATGATTTTGTTCACTGAATATGGTTATGGATTTATAATTTGGTAGAGGCCTAATATATATCTAGGTGCTCAACCATATGGTCACTTATAGGCTTACAGGTACCTTTGTCATTTTGAGGTTATCAACACTTGTATTTTAGTCACAGGCATAGTATTACATACTATTGAAGTGTGTACATGTATACGATAGGTATACCAAATAAGGCACCATTTATGGTTTCACTCACATGTAATGTAAGTTTAATCAGGGTAGGCATATCTACCAACACTATCACTTAAGGCGAGGAGGCTGTAATAATGTTCATTATTATACTATTTCTCATTATTCTCTATTTTTATTTATTTTGCACACTCACATATGCTGTATATACCTCAGAGGGAGTGTTGTTACTTCACTGTTGTGTGGTATCTATTTATATAACTTACCCTGGTGGGGGGACCCGCCGTGGAGCCAGTATATTGGTCCCAATTACTACTGGTATTCTATATCACTCACCTGCCCAACCAAACTTTAGGGAGCGCCACTACCCCATTTATATATATACTCAATCCTGAAACACCTTGGGGAGTTTCCTTAGGGGGGCTGCATACCTTTACACCGTCCTAAGCACAGTCATCATACTTTATTCAACAGCAACAGCTTGTTTTCCCCTTTGAAATGAAGGTTTTATATAAATGAATAAAAGCTGGTCATTGTGAGCCATAATGATTTTACATGAGAATTAAAGCCTTTTTAACCATTATTGGAATGCATTCTTACACATTATTGCACCTAAAAAAATTAAGCTCTGTTATTTCAAAGCCATGGTTTACAATTTTTAGGGACTCGTTAATGGCTGGAATAGTACAACTGGATTGGCGCAAGGCCAATGCGGTGTCTATATTTAAAAAAGAATCAAAGTCTTTACCAAGTAAATATAGACCTGTTAGTTTATCTTCTATAGTCGGGAAGATACTGGAGGAGTTTAATAAAAGACCACATAGATGGGTTCTTACTGTAAAAACATATTTTAAGCAACCGACAAGCATGGATTTATGAAAGACAGAAGTTTTTTTTTTTTTTTTTTTTTTTAGACAAATCTGATATATTTTTATGAAGAGGTAAGTAAAACCTTGGACAGAGGGGTGGCTGTGGATGTGGTATATTTGGATTTTGCAAAAGTGATTGACACAGTTCCCCCTACACGGCTAATGTGTAAGGTTAAGTCTACAGGCTTGGAAAGATCAATTCGTAATTGGATAGAAAACTAATTAATAGACCGTATTCAGAGAGTAGTGGTTAATGATTCTCTCTGAATGGTCAGTGGTGTACCCCAAGGTTCAGTGTTGAGACCCTTACTTTTTAATATCTTTATAAATGATATAGGGTCTTGGATTAAAAGTACCATTTAAGTCTTTGCAGATGACACCAAGCTATGCAGTGGAATAACGTCCTTACAGGATGTCTCCAATTTACAAGCCGACCTCAATGCTCTGTCTAATTGGGCAACTGTGTGGCAAATTAGATTTAATGTTGATAAATGTAAAGTTATGCACTTAGGGGCTAAGAATATGCATGCATCATACATATTAGGGGGGAGTATAAGTGGGAGGATAAATAGTGGAGAAGGATCTGGGCGTTTTGGTAGATCATAAGCTTAATAATAGCATGCAATGCCAAGCTGCAGTTTCCAAAGCGAGCAAAGTCCTTTCTTGTATTAAGGGAGGCATGGACTGCAGAGAGAGAGATCATCTTGCCCCTGTACAAATCATTAGGAAGACCTCATCTGAAGTTTTGGGCTTCAGTTCATAAAAAGGATATCAGGAAACTGAAGAAAGTGCAGAGAAGAGAAACCAAACTGATAAGAGGCATGGAGGAGCTCAGCTATGAGGAAAGATTAGAGGAATTGAATTTATTCTCTTGAGAAGGAGATTAAAGTTGGGATATGATCAACATGTATAAATACATAAATGGTCCATATAGCGAACTTTTGTTGAGTTATTCACTTTAAGGTCACCAGAGAGGAAAAGAGATTTAATCTCCAAATTCAAAAAGGTATCTTCACAGTAGGAGCTGTGAAAATGTGAAATAGACTCCCTCCAGAGCTGATTCTGGCCATCTCAGTAGATTGCTTTAAAAAAGGCCTGGATCCTTTCCTAAATGATTACAGAATATAACTGGGTACTAACATTTACTGGTAAAGTGGATCCAGGGAATATCCGATTGCTTCTCGGGTGATCAGGAAGGAAATTTTCACCATGCTGGAGCAAATTGGATCATGCTTTGCTGGGGTTTTTCGTCTTCCTCTGGATCAACTGTGGGGGTATAGAATTGTGTATATGGAATTGTATTTTTTTTTTCCACTTGGTTGAACTAAATGGACTTGTGTCTTTTTTCAACCTGACTATGTAACCTAGGTCAATATACTACCATGTATTTTATTAGTTTAGACTAAAGCTAACCATACACCAATATACACTATACAGCATGAATGGACAGGTCTGTGGTGTCGGCTATTGTACTCTTGACAGCTGGGGCAGTCAGCTGTCGGAATACCCAAACAGTAGCTGCATCTGACTAAATACAGTCACTGTTCAGCCAACAATTCTCCATGTGGCTCCTTCGATTTATCTATTAAAAGATGTTGGGAGGGGGGAAGGGTTGCAACACGGCCATCAACTAAGCACATTTTGACTAGTTCATTAAGAATCAACTGAAATTTGCTGTGGGCATGACTAGCTTAGGAACAAAAGCCTTTTTCCTAGAATGGCTTGTGAATGCACATTTTAAACAAGTATTGCCTTATTCATTCATGATGCACAGTAGGGGAATGGAAACTAGGAATAGCGATTGTTTATACTGTATAGAATAGATATGGTTTATGTGTTTACCATTTAATTCCATGGACCTGCTTAAAAGTGGTAATGCAGAAAAAACAAAATGCAGAAGGCAGCAATTTTTTAAAATGTGCTCCAAATTAATTACTTTTACAAAAACACTTTGGGATTGATTCGCTAAAACTGTAGTGTGTAAAATCTAGTACAGTTGTGCACGGTAGCCAATCAGCTTCTAACTTCAGCTTGTTCAATTAAGCTTTAACAAAAAAAACAAAAACTGGAAGCTGATTAGTTTCTCTGCAGAGCAGCACCAGATTTTGCACTCAACAGTTTTAAGTAAATCAACACCTTTGTTTCTCCAAGGCAAAATATATACATTTAACTGTAGAAAAATGGTCAGGCATGAACAGACTCAACAATCTAGCGCTGCAATGACATTCAGTGAGCAGGCAAAGGAGAGTATTTTTCTGCAGGAAAATAGTAGAGCTGTATGTAAAAGCAGCAATAAAACTTTATAACACTCATATATATTTGCCTTTTCTTTGTGTATTTGTGATAGGTTGTAAGAAAAAAAAGTTAGGGAAAATATTTGAAGTCTTTCACCATGCAGTTACAGCACATAACACATTCATGGACGGCCATATATTCCCATGAATATAAATTCCCATGAATATAAATTAAACATCTTCTATCCATAAATAGTGCCTGTGTCCTCTGCAGTGACCTTAAACTAAACAATGTGCTAGTAAATTCTCTATACGTGCTATTAATATGTGATTGTTATATATCCCCTTCATGCCAGTAATTAAAGTAAAATTTTATTCCAGGTATGGATATTTCTGCCTAGTTACACAACTCCAGCTTGGGCCAATGCAAGTATGCATGTATCATACAGTGAGGGGAAAAAAGTATTTTGTACGTTTGCCCACTGACAAAAATGATCAGTCTATAATTTTAATGGTAAGTTTATTTTAACAGTGAGAGACAGAAAAACAACAATAATATCCAGAAAAACGCATTTCAAAAAAGTTATCAATTGATTTGCATTTTAAATGAGTGAAATAAGTATTTGATCCCCTATCAATTAGAAAGATTTCTGGCTCCCAGGTATCTTCTATACAGGAAAGGGAGTGCTCCTAATCTCAGCTTGTTATCTGTATAAAAGACACCTGTCCACAGAAGCAATCATTCAGATTCCAATCTCTCCACCATGGCCAAGACCAAAGAGTTGTCCAAGGATGTCACGGACAAGATTGTAGACCTACACAAGGCTGGAATGGTTTACAAGACCATTGCCAAGCAGCTTGGGGAAAGGGTGACAACAGTTGGTGCAATTATTCACAAATGGAAGAAACACAAAATAACTGTCAATCTCCCTCGGTTCAGGGCTCCATATGCAAGATCTCACCTCGTGGACTTTCAATGATCATGAGGACGGTGGGGAATCAGCCCAGAACTATGGGAGAATCTTGTCAAGGATCTCAAGGCAGATGGGACCATAGTCACCAAGAAAACAATTGGTAACACTACGCCGTGAAGGACTGAAATCCCTCAGCGTCTGCAAGGTCCCCCTGCTCAAGAAAGCACATGTACAGGCCCATTTGAAGTTTGCTAATGAACATCTGAATGATTTAGAGAACTGGGTGAAAGTGTTGTGGTCAGATGAGACCAAAATCAAGCTCTTTGGCATCAACTCAACTCGCCATGTTTGGAGGAGGAATGCTGCCTATGACCCCAAGAACACCATCACCACCAACAAACAAGGAGGTGGAAACATTACGCTTTGGGGGTGTTTTTCTGCTAAGGGGACAAGACAATGACAGGGGCCATGCACTGTCAAATTTTGGGTGAGAACCTCCTTCTCTCAGTCAGGGCATTGAAAATGGGTCATGGATGGTTATTCCAACATGACAATGACCCAAAACACACGGCCAAGGCAACAAAGGAGTGGCTCAAGAAGAAACACATTAAGGTCCTGGAGTGGCCTAGCCAGTCTAAAGACCTTAATCCCATAGAAAATATGTGAAAGGAAGCTGAAGGTTCGAGGTACCAAACATCAGCCTCAAAACTTTAATGACTTGGAGAGGATTTGCAAAGAGGAGTGTGCAAACCGGGTGGCCTACGTCTGACCTATGATTGCCAACAGGGGGTTTTGTCACCAAGTACTTAGTCATGTTTTGCAAAGGGGTCAAATACGTATTTCACTCATTAAAATGCAAATCAATTTATCAACTTTTTTGAAATGCGTTTTTCTGGAATTTTTTGTTGTTATTCTGTCTCTCACTGTTAAAATAAACCTGCCATTAAAATTATAGACTGATCATTTCCTTGTCAGTGGGCAAATGTACAAAATCAGCAGGGGATCAAATACTTTTTTCCCCTCACTGTACTTGGCTGAACCCCATGGACGCTGCAATTCACTGTAGTAAACACCAATATTACAGTGATCATCGCTAGCTTCCAAGTCCTAAGTCAAGCCGCTGCCCTTCTGCTTACCAAATACAGATGGCTGTCAGAATTGCCCAAGCACCATTCACAGGACACCTTGCATTTTCCTAATGAATACAAAGCATTTTCTGATTGGACAGAGTGGAAATCTTGCTATCACTACTGAGCCTCTCCACCTTGTCCATTCAGAGAAAGCTTTGTGTCTTCAGCACTGGCAACTGGTTCCCGTATTCAGCCAAGCAACACATTTCCCACTTGCATCTGTACACATGAAATCAGTCCCTGGGCTTGTTTTTGTTGTTGTTTTTATTACAGATAACAATTTGGATGGGGTAGAGGGGTCATGGGATGCCCAACTTGACTGATACAACAGATGGGGACAATTTCCTGAACTTTTCTCCTTCCTGGACACAATCAGTCTTTAAGGATCAGTGGCAAAAGACCCTTGTGGACTAGGAGCTCTTAGTCCCCTTTAGAAAATAGCACAAAATGTTACAAAACTGCATGCAGAAGTATCTCCTCTCCTCTGCCTGCAGGTACTACCAGCCCATCTGGCTGCTCCGAGGGTCTTCCAGGACTAAGGATAAAAGGGTTAAGCACAGCACTGTCCTTTTGAAAGCTTGCTACATGTGTTAGTCTCTCCCCTTGTGAATCCCTGAGTGTCCCGGTTTACTCCCTCTGTCTGTCCTTGCTCCCTGCTGCTCTTGGGTAAGAGTCCTCCTGAAACCGGATGCTGAAATGATTCTTCCCTGTCAGTTCGAGCCCAGCCTGGAGGCAAAGCCCCCCACCTAGACCTAGGGCACACCTGCTAGGCCACCGACAGCCTCCTTAGCACTCCATTTTCCACCCAACTCCCCTGCTGGCATGGCTCCACGATATTTAGGGGCTGACCTAGTCACCCTGCCAGGAGATTCTGCCTGGGGATTGGCCAAGTTCCCTCACATATGCAGATCAGAACCTCCTGGCCTCTGCCCACTAACTTCCAGAAGCTTCTACAAGCTTCTAGATCCAGTGGGAGGTACTAGAGACCTGCATCTGTGAAGCCATCCAGCCTGACCTGCAGTTACTTGACCCAATTTCAGACTCACAGAACTTACCATGAGTCAAACTTAAATGTACCTACAATAACACTAGTAGCACAATAGAGGGTGCTACATGCCCATGGAGAAAATACAATATATACTCTGAATGGCACCCGTACCAAGCGAGTGGCCTCCCGTGTTCACTAAATGGCAGCAGCTGCTCAGCATGGGACCCAGAAGCTTTTGGCAATTACTGTAGTAGCAGTGCCTTTTACAGGATCGGCCAGGTAGAACACATGCAATGCCATTGGAGCAATGTTTGCAGGTGCTGTAACCTAACACAATGGGAATATAAATACTATTGCTATATTTTGGACAAATGTAAATGATTTAGTGGGAATTGTACACATTCGTAGCTACTCCCATTGTTTTAGAGCTCTGGTCAAACACTGAACCAAGTTGTCAATAAAAGTCAACAATAGCTTCACCTTTTGACATATTTGACCTATGGCATGCATGGAACTATAGTTCCATCTAGAGTTTGTTATAAAATGCTTCTCTCATAGCAACTAATGTAAAAAGTAAGGTAAAGTGATACACCCATGTGGGAATAGCTACTCACATTTTCTAAATCAAAAGCCAACAGCATAAGCTGAGAGAGGACACCATAACAACAAGACCAAAGAAGAAACTTCACCTGGGAAAGCAGACTAAATCTACAAAACAAAACTGACCGGTTTCCTGCAAACACTTGATTAGAACCTGGAAACCTGTTTGTTACGGAAATCGCTCTATAAAATTTTTTAGTGTATCCCTATCACATACAAACCATTGTCAATTTTTATTTGCTAGGAAGCTTAGGTAGCGTGTGCTTGTGTGTTATATGCATATTTGTAATATTCTGTATTGTTTTTCAACATTTATAAGTAGCTTATATGTACAACATTCTTGTTCAGTAAAAGCATATTAAATATACACTACAGGGGTTTCTGCTTACTTGCTTTACCTCAAAGTAATCTAAAAGGGTCAAAGGAAAACATGGGCCTCAAACTGAACCTTATTTTGAAGATGAGCTCACCTTAAAGTGGAGTTCCATCAGAAAAAAAATAAAAAATGAAAAGTCAGCAACTACAAATACTTTTAAAATAAGGACACTTACCTGTCCAGGGCTCCCGCAATGTCCTCACCCGAAGCCGACCCCTCCCTCGGCTCCGGATGGAGGCGCCGGCATCTTCTGTAAGGGAATCAGAAATTCCCTAGTGTGCATGCGCGAGTCGCGCTGTGTGTTCTGAATGGTCCCTGCTGTCTTCTGGGACCTGTGCGTCTCCCAGAAGACAGCGGGGGGGGCGGAAATGGCATAGTTCACAGCAGATTCTGTGGCGCTCTTTCGCCGGAAGTAGGAGCAAATACCTGTATTAGACAGGCATCTGCTCCCCCCTCCCCCCTGGAGGGGGGGGGAGGAACCAGATCAACGGAAGTTCCATTTCTGGTTGGAACTCCGCTTTAACACCTGAAATAGGAGAAGAACTGTGCCTTGCTCCCAACACGAGTCTGTTCATCTTAATACAAAAAAGCATAAGATAGCCACAGGCCATCAATTTTAAAAACAGCTTTAATAAAAGAGATTACCTAAAAACTTTAAATGTAATTGTAATGTAAATTTTGAGACATGTTTTCAGAATTGCATATCCACTGTCAAAAAGAAGCTCACCTGTTATCATTCAATTGAGTGTATCGGGGCTGAGGATCTGGATCTTGGTCATTGACATCGTAACTGGCAGCAGGATCCTAAATAAACACAATTGTAAGAGAACGAGAAAAAGAAAATCGCCCACAATAGAAACCTCGTCAGTTAAAGTGACAGGCAAATACATCACTCTCCCTTATCTCCACTAAACCAGATCATTTGTTTTTCTTTCTGCAGATGGGTGTAAAAAGAATCAAGATATCCAACTGCATTCAGTTTTTCATCAACCTAATGGCTCTTTTCTAATAAATTTCAAGTGCACTGCAGCAAGCGCCTTTCTCGAGTGGACCGTGGCGATGCAGATCAATAATCAGTTCTCTTCTCTTCTTCTCCCCTTTTCTTACCAAGTAGATGAATGTCTAACCATGCATTATTGAGCTGTTCATTAAACACACATGCCGAGAAAATAAATTACAATGAAAAGTCTTGCAAATGTCCATTTACTATTGTAGGTCAAAGAAACAGTAAAACCAATTTCACAGCAAGCGTCGCTGTGGAAAAGCCTACGTGGCATAGACGCATCTGCTTCTGTGACCCATATTAAATAGACAGTCAGCAAGTAAAAGGAGTAAAAACCCAGAATATTTAATGTATCCAAAGCTGCTTTTTCTTGGAAAGAGACTTTTTAACTCAAAATAGCCAAATCTGTCACACCGCTTGCATCTATATGATGATTAAGCAATAGGTGGAGCAGATTACTAGCTGATTGGCTTGTACCAGAACTTCTCTAGCAATAACTGGCGGGTGTATGGGCTGTTGTAGACTTTTCTACCAAACTGAGATATAATTAGGCAGAATTGAAGATGTGCATCTTTCAATGGCCAGATTGGCATATGTGTGTCTCTTAAAGCACGTCCGGACCCAAAAACAAAAATGTAATACATTGTAGTTTATCAGCCCGTGACTGATGTGGCTGAATTAGTGTTCTTTCAAAGGTTCTTTCCCTTTTATTTTGGTACTCCTTCAAAATACCAGGATGGCTACACTCACTTCTCCTCTATATCTAAGGAGGGTGTCAAAGTTGTCACACAGGCTGATGTTTGAACATGTCTGCTTTTGTTCATCCAAATTACATGGAGGGGGGACTGGATTATTAGGTTGCACAGAACAGATAGCCTGTTTGCTTCCAGCTCAGTTAAAAGAAGTATAGGTTTTCGTTTTTTCCCCACTTACCTAGGTGTATGCAGCATGGGACCAATGCTGTATTTGTCCCCCAGTGTCTCCGCACTGAGAACCGAGCGATCGAGCATGGCAGATGGCTCAGGTCTCCCTGCTCCCCCACACTCATTGGAGCGCTGAGCTGTGGAGGGGCGTGGAGGGTCGGGGAGTGGCCGTCTCTGCCTCTCAGCGAGCTGTCAGTCCAAGCACCTGGTGGATCTAGACTCCCAGAGTCGGGATGATGCGGTGCCTGGACAGATATTGGTGACGTCAGCAGAGAGCGGACTTCAGCAGAGAGCAGTCCGAAGTCTGCGCTCTACTAAAAACGGATCACAGCAGTGCAAAACGAATTGCACTCCTGTGAGCCATAGGAGAAGCCCAGCCAAACGAGCTCAGGCTGGTCTTCTATTTTAATCTGACACGTGGCAGAGCTACTGCATTTCTAAGATCAACAGGTATTTTTTGTACTTGGTAAAAATGTTCTTAGATGTAGCCGCTGCATTTGTCATCTTTGTTCAGGCTAAGGACTAGTAAGCTGCAAAATATTACATTCTTGTGAGATTGTCACTTTCCCGAATTCTTCATATCTGCCAGGTTTGTCTGTCTCTATGGGTGACCAAATCTACAGTTAAAGCCTGAACGTGTTAAAATTTCAACAGACCATAAAAATAGGAAAAAAATTCAGCCGAGTCAGCAGACAGAAAGCTTGTATAAACAAACTACTGTATTTTCAGCTATCTCGTGAATGCTTCCACATGGGATAACTATTCATAGCTCAGTAGATGTGTCTTCATGTGGTCATTCTACTAACCCAATGGAATGTCATCATCTGACAGATAAAGACTCATTTGTTGACTGTTCTAAAAAGAAAGATACCAACACAAATTCATATACAGGGGGCTGAGGTTCTTATCTGACCAGTCATGGATGGAAATCCAACTATTGGATCCCTGGACAGGTTTCTGCTGCTATTTATATATGGTTTACTAGATTAAGAGACATGGCCATATGCAGAGTGTACATGTGTCCATTAGTACAAGAGTCACGTTCTCTCCCATGAGCAGAAAATCTGATATTTCAGTTCTGAGTCTAGCACTGAAGGAAAGGATTTGTTAGCCTAATTGGCCATTATTGATTTTAGATATGTATGATATAAGTGATAATGTATATGAAATATAGAAGAACTTTTGTGCCATTTTTGTATTAAATGGTTCTGTATATGACTAAACAAGATTGAATTTTAAAATTCTGAAGCTGCATACAAACAAACCAATCAGATTCATCAATTGCACATTTTTCTAAACTCCTATCTCCTCTTGCAATTAAAGAAGAATTTTACTAAGCACTTTTAGTATCTAAATTAACTAGCTAAAAGTACTACTTGGGGGATTTTTTGTTCACAAAAATAGTCATACATGTTAAAGAATTACAAAGACTAGTAGCCATTCCTTTTTCCTCTCCTCTGCATCGCATAACCTTCAATGATGGTGGCCAACACATGAAAGGTATGGCTTAAAATGACCTAAAGGGTCAGTTCAACCCAAGCTGATATGCAGTTATGAGTATCTGCTATGAAGTAAAACCACTTGAACATTTGTAGTATGTTTTTTAGAATCTAGTGGTGACATATCTAGGCCTGCACATCTGCCAGGTTCATTATAAGGGGTTCTCCCTCCATTTTTGTATATGTATTTATTATGGGGAATACAACAGAATATGCAGGAATATGCATATTTTGAAAAAACAGCAAAAACTCTAAGGTTGGGCATTATGTCAGGGATATCTTGTTCTTAGATATACAGTGCATCCGGAAAGCTCAGACTTGAACCCGATTGAACATCTCTGGAGAGATCTGAAAATGGCTGTGCACCGAAGCTCGCCATGCAACCTGATGGAACTTAAGAGGTCCTGCAAAGAAGAATTGGATAAACTGCCCAAAAATAGGTGTGCCAAGCTTGTAGCATCATGCTCAAAAAGGCTTCAGGCTGTAATTGGTGCCAAAGGTGCTTCAACAAAGTATTGAGCAAAGGTTGTGAATACTTATGTACATGTGATTTTTTCTCATTTTTTATTTTTGATAGATTTGCAAAAATTTCAAAGAAACTTCTTTCACGTGGTCATTATGGGCTATTGTTTGTAGAATTTTGAGGAAAATAATGAATTGAATCCATTTTGGAATAAGGCTGTAAGGCCTGGTTCACACCTATGCAGGTTGCAATTTGCATATTCCAGGTGCAAAAGTCCCTGGCCCTTTCCATAAAATGCATAGGTTTTAACGTGACCCATAGGAAACCATGTTAAATGGACTGTGGTGTGTATCTGGAAAATTGAAAATGCACAGGTGTGAACCAGGCCTTACATAATAAAATGTGGAAAAAGTGAAGCGCTGTGAATACTTTCCAGATGCACTGTATGAAGCCAAGGGCTGACTCGCCCACCAGGCAACTTTCATTACTTTAATACCACTTGACTGAACTAATTTAAATCAACCAAAGCGGAATATACAAAACAAAATCCAGTCATTCACCCAACTACAGAAACTGAGAACCATTTTTTTTCTCTTGGTCACATTCAAAAACCCGAACACTTCTGCAATTTGAAATTTGAAGTTTAAAATTAGATTAGAGTTTCTTTAAACTTGTTACTGAATCACATAACAGGCACAAAGAAAACATGACTTTGCCCATTTCCTGTCCTGTCTTGCTGGTTCCCAGGCTATAAAACACTCCATCCACTCACATAATTTCCTTCTAAATCAGGGTGGTTCTTCTCAATGCCATCATCCAGGATTGAAACCACGATCCCTCGGCCTGTGTAGCCCTGCTCCCAGGCTTCTCTGACATGTAAGTCATGCCGGCTTGCATCAAACTGTAAAGCAAAGTACAAACTATTAGCTGCTGTTCCACAGAAATCTCATTGTTCCTACATAGAAGGATCCAGTTGCATTTAGGAACAACCTCACCTTTCTGAAAAATGTGAAACTAAGGCAGGATAGTGAAGACAAATATAATAATTCATAACCCATTTTGTTCTATTAGTCCATATTCGAAACCCTCTTGAACCATATACTGAGTCAATGAGTTACTGAGTAATGGCAGGTTGCAATGGTGTCAATTTTCGCAAACTGTCGCAGCATTAACTGACATACACTAGTTTTTGTCCATGGTGATGTAAATATAAACACCATAATGAGGGTCTATCAAGGTGTGTACTGGTGCCCGCAGGATTAGACTGTCTTGGCCTGATTAAAAAATGTATATTTAATGACCAAGGGCATCTTAAAGTGATCTTGTACCAAGTTCATGCAGGGCAAAGTAACAGATTCATGGTAATGCTAGGCCCAGTCACCGCCAGTATACACTCCCCTTTCCTTCTGATCCAATCCGAAGGAGCGAGGAGAAATACCTGTTTCGTTCTATAGTGGAGAATGTAATTCGCTCTACCTCACATGTGACAGCACTGGCAATTGACAACTAACCACTCAGGCATCATTGCCATCACATGGGTGTAGTAGAGGGCCCTCAGATTCTGACTGGGATAAGCGTTGAGCCATGGATTTTTCTTGTTCCTGGCAGTGAACAGAAGTAGTAAAGGAGTGAAGGAAAGGTACTTTTTAGTTACTGCTGAGACCAGATTTCAATAAACCTGTTGCTTTCCATACCTGGGAAGTGCAAAGGTTCATGGTAAGACCTGCAAAGGGGTGTTCTGATCCAGTGGACTGCCATTTATCACTATAAGATGGCTAGGTTTCCCCATGAAGCGGTCACCAGACAGTAAAGCCCTTGCTTTTTTTGGCTGTTTCTTCTACCTTTTTAAAAGGGTTTAAAGGGATAGTATACTGGATTTGGGTCATTTATCTGATTTCATTGCGGATGCCTCCTTTTATTCCTCAGTGAAATTGCTGGGGTAGATGTCAGCATGGCCACCTACAGCTCAAATTTCAGTGGATTCCTGTGAAATTTGAGCCACATATGGCCAACTTTGGACTTGTTTCTCACAGGGTCATTTTTAAAACCTCTAACAGCGGTTTAAATGGGTGTTGTCACTTGCTGGCTGTAAAATGCAATCAATATGAAAGATTTCATATGTACTATATTAAAAAAGATTTAAAAAAGAAAACATTTTATTACAGAACACACTAAAAAAAATATATAACACTACACACACATCATTCCCTCATTGTCCAACTGATGAAATCATCAGAGAATTATACAATCCTCATACACACCATTACCTTCAGGTGCCTGCACAATACTCACACAATATAGCATTATACGTATATACACCTCTATAGAAGCCATCAATACAAGAGTTACAATAGAAAACAATACCAAGCAGATTCCATTTTCATACTTCACATTATAAAATTTGCAAAAAAGCTGTGCAATAATAACGGAGGACAAGGAGCTCTTTGTAACCAATCTGCCAAATATTCAATTCTATACTAGACATTGTGCAACTTTTCTAAAGCCTTACCTTCAAAACGATAAAGGTAGGTTGAGTTTCCAAGAAATCAAAAACATACAAGAAAATATGCCAGTTCTCTATATTCACAAGACATATCTATATAAAATATAAGACGTTTGATGGTAATACATATGACAGTACGAGAAAAGAAGGCACTACACTGCTTTGGGCTCAAATTGAAGCCATTCCTGGAATATTGAGAGTGACAGCCAGGAAATAGGTTGTGGGAATGTCTGTCTCGTACGTTGAATTAACCAGAGTACTTATACAAAGGATGACTAACATAAAATTTTTAGGAATGCGAACGTCTTTATAAAAATCAAACAAGTGTTTTATGCATTTGCTAAAACCTACGGAATACTGCCATTGTACATTTGTTCCATTTTCAAGAATGAATAGATTTGGGGGTACATTTTACCACTGAAGTGGTTATCAGTAACAGCCTTCATATATCCCAAACTCATCACAGGGACAAACTGTATTTTAATCCCATTACTGCTGGAGGGAGTTATCGTGCACATTAAGTTAATAGTATTTTTAATATGAATGTGTGTCCTGGTAGGAGCAAAAATAGCTGAGCAAGCAAGCCTATACAACATCCATACCCCAATTTATGAAGCGTGAACCTGAACAATGCGCTCTGAACTAAGTCTTCTTGTCCCCTTGAGCTGGGAATTTTAGACAATGGAAATTTATTAGATTTTATAACCATTCTGAGATGATTAAAAAGTTAGTAGGACATCATTCAAGGTCAACACTATATAGGACTTTGCAGGAAAAAACAAGAAAATCTAGCTGCCCATATTCTGGCGGAATATCTGTCATTTCCGTGACAAACCAGCTGAAATTTGCTTTGTGGGCAACCCTGTCAGCATACTACCACTCAACATTCTTTGACTACAAAATCAAAAAATTGCCAGACAGAATCCCCAACCATGTAAGCAAAAAAAAAAAAAACCCTTATCCGAGCATGCAGCTTTGCAAGCCAGAACAGGACGGAGAAGGGAAGGGGGTGTGGATGAGCTTGTGGGGATTTTTTTCCTCCTCAACCATGCCAGTCAACATGCCCTCAACAAGAATCTAGTCTCCATGTTGATGAGAACAACTTTCCCACAACCTGGGCCTAGCGATTGTGGGGTCTTCCGATGGGGGGGTTTTGTATATGTCTCCCAAGGCAGTGCCCAGATTCCCCCCCCCCCCCATGCCGTTTGTTTGGCAATCCCTTGCTTATTAGCCCATTAGGATTGTTTTGGGTTTATTCTTGACATTTAGTTATTGCAAACAATGCACTTTCATTACTTTTTTCCCCAGTAAAACTGAAAGACCTGGGTTAAGTGGGTGAAATTTTAAAGAAAATTAGAGGTTAAAAAGCTCCTTAACCACTATAATACCAGCATGTCTCTCTATTTCCAAAACAAGGTGGCAAAAAAAGATCATCTTTGGTGTCAACTTTCCAAAAAAGGGGCAATTTTGGGGGCATTTGTAATGTCTTGGCATTTTTTTTTTGAACAGCAAGGGAAACTTTTTTCCCAAAATGTTTTTTTTTTTTCTTTAATGATGTAAAAAAAGACTAAAGTGTTTATTAAATGCCACAAAAAGAAAGCTCTATCCAGAAGTCAATTGTAATTGTTAGTCAAAATATCAGAGCACTTTAAACTGAATGGCTTATAGATGGCTAGATACAAAAGGAAAGCCAACACTGGTCATCATCCTGAAATCATACACTATAGTGAAGTACGGTACTGGTGGTAGCATAAAGTTGTTGGGATGCTCTCCATCAGTACAGATTAGGAAACGGTTTAGGATTGAGGACAAGATGGACGGATGGAATGTCTTGTAAAAATCGGTTTAATTTGGCATTTCCAAAACTTTACTAGAGTGGTTTAAAACAAGGGCGCTTAATATTTGAAAATGGTCAGTCCAAAGCCCAAACATCATTCTAGAGTCTGTTGTAATTTGAAAACTGCTGTTTACCCACAGTCTCCATCCAAATTGAGAGCTACAGCTAGAGTAATTTTCCTAAAAAGCATGCACAACAATTGCAGGATCCTGATGTGAAGTTTGTAGAGACTTGCGCCCAAAGTCTTGCAGCTTTAATTGCAACCAAAAGGTGCAGAGCTACAGAGATTCCCCTGACTTCCAGTTCTGCTAACAAAAGTTTCACTAGACAGGGCAAATCACCACTGACAGCTTTTCATTTCTGCTGGACCCCCGTTGCAAATGCTGGAACTCAACCCAAAACTAAAATAGAAAGTTTTGGCTGGACATGCATTAAGCACATTGCAAGAACCCAATCAAAGACATTTTAACTCTAGTGTGTAATACTAACAATGTTGAGAAGTCCATGGGTGTCGCAGACATGCAGAGCACTTTTGGAAGATCTGAAATTTTCCTGGAGAGCCTCATAGGCAAAACAGAAAGATTTGTGGTTGTGGATGGCTATCTTGCATGGATTGTTTGCTTGGGTTCTGGGTATTATACTACATGTTGTATTCCAGAGGATTATTGAATGCTCAACGTTTGAGAACATCCCGAAAATTGCAATATTAAAATATACACATGGGGCCTTGTATCATATAATATACCATATGCACCCTGAAGAAGCCAATTGTTTAAAATGTGTTAGATCAGGCCATGTGAAAAATGTCACTTCAAAGCAGGATATATACAGTAGGCCAAAAAAGTATTTAGTCAGCCACCAATTGTGCAAGTTCTCCCACTTAAAAAGATGAGAGAGGCCTGTAATTGTCATCATAGGTATACCTAAACTATGAGAGACAAAATGTGGAAACAAATCCAGACAATCACATTGTCTGATTTTTGAAAGAATTTATTTGCAAATTATGGTGGAAAATAAGTATTTGGTCACCTACAAACAAGCAAGATTTCTGGCTCTCACAGACCTGTATCCTTCTTTAAGAGGCTCCTCTGTCCTCCACTCATTACCTGTATTAATGGCACCTGTTTGAACTTGTTATCAGTATAAAAGACACCTGTCCACAACCTCAAACAGTCACACTCCAAACTCCACTATGGTGAAGACCAAAGAGCTGTCGAAGGACACCAGAAACAAAATTGTAGACCTGCACCAGGCTGGGAAGACTGAATCTGCAATAGGCAAGCAGCTTGGTGTGAAGAAATCAACTGTGGAAGCAATAATTAGAAAATGGAAGACATACAAGACCACTGATAAACTCCCTCGATCTGGGGCTCCACGAAAGATCTCACCCCATGGGGTCAAAATGATCACAAGAACGGTGAGCAAAAATCCCAGAACCACACGGGGGACCTAGTGAATGACCTGCAGAGAGCTGGGACCAACGTAACAAAGGCTACCTTTAGTAACACACTACGCCGCCAGGGGCACAGATCCTGCAGTGCCAGACGTGTCCCCCTGCTTAAGCCAGTACATGTCCGGGCCCGTCTGAGGTTTGCTAGAGAGCATTTGGATGAGCGAGAAGAGGATTGGGAGAATGGCATATGGTCAGATGAAACCAAAGTAGAACTGTTTGGTAGAAACACAACTTGTTGTGTTTGGAGGAGAGAGAATGCCGAGTTGCAACCAAAGAACACCATACCTACTGTGAAGCATGGGGGTGGCAACATCATGCTTTGGGGCTGTTTCTCTGCAAAGGGAACAGGACGACTGATCCATGTACATGAAAGAATGAATGGGGCCATGTACCGTGAGATTTTGAGTGCAAACCTCCTCCCATCAGCAAGGGCATTGAAGATGAAATGTGGCTGGGTCTTTCAGCATGACAATGATCTCAAACACACCGCCCGGGCAACGAAGGAGTGGCTTCATAAGAAGCATTTCAAGGTCCTGGAGTGGCCTAGCCAGTCTCCAGATCTCAAGCCCATAGAAAAGCTTTGGAGGGAGTTGAAAGTCCATGTTGCCCAGCGACAGCCCCAAAACATCACTGCTCTAGAGGAGATCTGCATGGAGGAATGAGCCAACATACCAGCAACAGTGTGCGACAACCTTGTAAAGACTTACAGAAAAAGTTTGACCTCTGTCATTGCCAACAAAGGATATATAACAAAGTATTGAGATGAACTTTTGATATTGACCAAATACTTATTTTCCACCATAATTTGCAAATAAATTGTTTCAAAAATCAGACAATGCGATTGTCTGGATTTGTTTCCACATTTTGTCTCATAGTTGAGGTTTACCTATGATGACAAGTACAGGCCTCTCTCATCTTTTTAAGTGGGAGAACTTGCACAATTGGTGACTGACTAAATATTTTTTTGCCCCACTGTACATCTAGATATACCGTATATATCTATACATCTATATGTAGATATATGTTTTTGCAGTTCTGGCTAAACTGCATGGCGGGAGAAGGGATCATTCTAATTCTCTATCAGACAAAATGTAAAATGTAAGCATAGTATTAGGTGACAGCTTATGCAGTCAGCTATTTGCCACCACTGCTTGTTTAGTACTCTTACCCCCTTGAGTTTGGAGTAAGAGAACATAGTGGTTGAGACATTTACCCGTGTATTTAATCCCTTTTCTCTTTTGTGCTAATGTTTCTATGACCTAAGAACATTTACAGAATGTAGTAGAACAAGCCCAGTAAAGAAAAAAAAACAGGAGCCAAACAGCCAGTGGCTGAATAAATAAAACGCTGACACCTAGAAGTGCTGGTACATACCTTCAAACATCTAAATGAGCACCTTGGGAGTTTAAGACCAGGGGCACTCTAGTATGCAAACTCAAACACTTCCTTGTGAAGTTATAACCCACTCCATCTGCACTCTCTTATTATGGTGGTGATCTAACTGCAATATTTACCCAACTAAAAAGAAATACAAGTTGAAAAAATAGTTTTTCTGTAATGAAAATACTGTACATACACCAATCAGCCATAACATTATGACACCTAAAAGTGGGTGGGATAAATTAGGCAGCAAGCAAACATGTTGTCCCAGAAGTTGATGTGTTGAAAGCAGAAAAAAGAATGGACAAGTGTAAGGATTTGAGTGACTTTGACAAGGGCCAAATTGTAATGACTAAACGACTGGGTTAGAGCAAGTGGAGAACAAAGACTGGCCCAAGTAGTCCAATCCAATAAAAGAGGTACTGTAGCTCAGGTTGCTGAAAAAAGTAATGCTGGTTCTGATAGAAAGGTGTCAGAACACACAGAGCATTGGCTGTGTATGGGTCTGGGTAGCCACAGACTGGTCAGGGTGCCCATGTTGACCTGTGTCCACAGGCAGAACCACCTACAATGGGCACAGGAGCATCAGAACTGGACCACAGAGCAATTAAATAAGGTGGTCTGGTCTGATTAATTATGCTTTCTTGCACATCATGCGGATCATTGGACACCACTTACCTAGAAAAGAGATATAGAGACCACAGCATACCTTCAGAGGTTTAGTTGAGTACATGCCTCGATAGGTCCGGGCTGCTTTGGTAGCAAAAGGGGGACTTAATCAATATTAAATGGATAATTATAATGTTATGACTGATCGGTATATATACACAAACACTTTATTGTCAAACGTATTGGGACACCTGCCTTTACATGAACTATAACGACATCCCAGTCTTAGTCCTTAGGGTTCAATATTGAGTTGGCCCACCCTTTGCAGATATAACAGCTTCAACTCTTCTGGGAAGGCTGTCCACAAGGTTTAGGAGTGTGTCTATGGGAATGTTTGACTATTCTTCCACAGTGGCGGCTGATGTTCAAAATTTCGGGGGAAGCGGCACAAACACCCCCCCCCCCACGAAGAGACAAGGGGTGGTAATCACTCTGCTACCACCCCGGGAGACAAATAGTGGCAAAGCCCCGCCACAGGAGCCAAACGGCGCAGATCAACGGCCAATCACAGGGGGAGGGGGAAGACCCTCGAAACTGAATTGCGAATGCTGCCTTACCTTATGGAGTAGGGGAAAGGAAAAGCCGGTGCCGCTCCGGCGAGCACACAGTGGGACATTCTCCTGTGACCTGAGACACGATTGGCCAGGAAGTCCTAAGACTCCCTGGCCGATAGGGGCTTCCTGATTGGCCGGGAGGAGGACCAATGTGTCAATAGCGAATATTCATTCGCTAACGTCATACAACTAGGTAAGCTCGGAGTCCAGTGCTCTGCGCCCCAAGCCCACCCTTTTTTAAAGCCTATTAGAGCCTCTGGCGCTAATCACGTGCTTAAACCCCCCCATTTGAATCCATGGTCCGGCGCCCTGTATGTAGATTAAGGGGCCGGATGCATTAGATAGGGGGCGACGCCCCTTATGAAGTGATCGCCACTGTTCTTCCAAAAGCACATTTGTGAGGTCAGGCACTGATGTTGGATAAGAAGGCCTGGCTAAAGGCTATTGCCAAAAGTATTGGGACACCTGTCTTTACATGAACGTTAATGGCACTCCAGTCTTAGTCCGTAGGGTTCAATATTGAGTTGGCCCACCAATTGGCGCTATAACGGCTTCAACTCTTCAAGGAAGGCTGTCCACAAGGTTTAGGAGTGCGTCTATGGGAATGTTTGACCATTCTTCCAGAAGCGTATTTGTGAGATCAGGCACTGATGTGGACGAGAAGACCTGGCTCACAGTCTCCGCTCTAAATCATCCCAAAGGTGTTCTATTGGGTGGAAGTCAGGTCTCGGTGTGGGCCAGTCAAGTTCCTCCACCCCAAACTCGCTCATCCACACTATATTGCCAAAAGTAGGGAGACATTCCCATGCAGCCCTCTGCTTGGGCATGTGGTCATATGTGAACCTTCCCTTGGCAGATTCAGTGTGAATGATTTGATAGCATCACCTGTATGACACTCAACAAATGGGTGTCCGAAATGTCTTGGTATGCTGATGCCTTATAAGTTCCCTTCACTGGAACTAAGGGGCCAAGTCCCACCCCTGAAAAACAACCCCATACCATAATCCACCCTCCACCAAATGATTTGGATCAGTGCAAATAGCAAGGTCCATTAAGACATAGATGAGCAAGCTTGGGGTGGAGGACCTTGACTGGCCTGCAGAGTGTCTTCACCTCAATCTGATAGAACACATTTGGGATGATTTAGAGTGGAAACTGCAAGCCAGGCCTTCTCGTCTACATCAGTGCCTGACCTCACAAAAGCGCTTCTGGAAGAATGGTCAAACATTCCCATAGACACACTCCTAAGTCTTGTGGACAGCCTTCCCAGAAGAGTTGAAGCTGTTACAGCTGCAAGTGGTGGGCCAACTCAAAATTGAACCCTACGGACTAAGACAGGGATGCCATTAAAGTTCATGTGCGTGTAAAGGCAGGTGTCCCAATACTTTTGGTAATATAGTGTATGCACATACATACATACATACACTATATATATATATATATATATATATATATATATATATATATATATATATATATATATATATATATATATATATATATATATACACACACACACACACACACACACACACACACACACACTCAGATTGTCACAAGACAGGACAAGAGGGTGGCAGTGCCCATACATAACTGCAACCCAAGTCTGATATCATCACTAGCAAAAAGTCATTAAAGGTACGCCCAACATCTGTTATTATAACAGATTTCCATCTCTTTAATCTAACTTGAAACTCCAAATGGAATAAAGAAACTACTAATGTCCACCAGAGGACATTCACTCACGGCAATAAGTCATTTTTGTCCCCCTCTCGCATACCTCTTTGCTTGTGTCTTTGCAGTTCCTTTAACCTAATTTAACCCGACTTCTCTGCAAGCCAGATGTTTTCTGTTCTCCCAGGAACGCTTACAATGTTGGCATAGTAATCACCAAGGATAAGGCACAGAGCGCATTTTCATTTTAATGGGAAAAACTTTAAAAAATGTGCATTCAATGGCTTTGCTGTCTCCCAACGGATAAGCATATTTTCTCATAAGCATTTTCTGGCAGAGCAAGTGCAAAGTCAGTGGTTCATAGACTTTTCACCAATCGCATGATGCCCACTAGTCATGAAATTCAACCTCTGAGCTATATTTATGTCCTTTTGTTAGACGGCATAGGTCAAGGCACTCAATTCAACCAGGGCGCAGTCTCCTATAATAGTGGGAAATTATCACTCATAAAACGTAAGGGACCCGTAATCCTTTATAAGTTATGTACATAATACACCCACACACAAGCAACTGTGGGGGCAGCTATAGACAATTGATGTTCTGGCTCTTGAAACCGAAGACTGTGGCAACATTTTATAGCTTTCGCTCTTAGCCTGTAGAGGTTTACATTATATATGCAAATGGATAGATGTATCTGCGACAATTCAATTCAGTGGTGTGCTTAATGGAGAAAAACACAATGTACCTTTAAACTATTGCATAAAAATGAAAATAGCTTAAATTATCTGTCTCCATGACAAAGGAAAGTCAGCTTACATAATAAGTTATCCTTGCAGATACCAAGTTTTTATAAAACGTCTTCGTTATTACTAAACCTCCATAATAAAATAATGGATTATAGAACTATGTTTAAACAGTAAGTTCTAAAGTCTGCAATCACAATATTATATAAATTCTTCTTTGTTAGCAGAAGAGAGTTATCATGCAAAGTGGATGGCTTGTGACAGGGGGTTTAAACTATGGTCTCCTGGCCTTCACTCTACTAATGGAAAAATGGCCAACTGCAGCTCACCCACCATGGAACAGTTTGCAGGGAGACATTCCCATGCAGCCCGGTACTTGGCTATGTGGCCATATGCGAACCTTCCCTTGGCAGATTCAATGTGAACGATTTGATAGCATCACTTGACTGACACTCAACAAATGGGTGTTTGTGAGCAAAAAAGCTGAGTGAATGAGGGATAGCAAGCAAGCACATACACTATACTACATATAAAGTATTGGGACACTTGCCTATACACGCACATGAACTTAAAAATGGTATCCCAGTCTTAGTCCGTAGGGTTCAATATTGAGTTGGCCCACCCTTTGCAGCTATAACAGCTTCAACTCTTCTGGGAAGGCTGTCACAAGGTTTAGGAGTGAGTCTATGGGAATGTTTGACCATTCTTCCAGAAGCACATTTGTGAGGTCAGGCACTCATGTTGGACGAGAAGGCCTGGCTCGCAGTCCCTGCTCTAAGTCAACCCAAAGGTGTTCTACCGGGCTGAGGTCAGGACTCAGGCCAGTCAAGTTCCTCCACCCCAAACTTGCTCATCCAGGTCTTTATGGACCTTGCTTTGTGAACTGGTGTGCAGTCATGTTGGAACAGGAAGGGGCCATCCCCAAACTGTTCCCACAAAGTTGGGAGCATAAAAATTGTCCTGTAAAGGTCTTGGTATGCTGACCCTTTAATAGTTCCCTTAACTGGAACTAAGGGGCCAAGTCCAACCCCTGAAAAACAACCCCACACCATAATCCCCCCTCCACCAAATGATTTGGACCAGTGCACAAAGCAAGGTCCATAAAAGACATGGATGAGCGAGTTTGGGGTAGAGGAACTTGACTGGCCCACACCGAGACCTGACTTTAACCCAATAGAACACCTTTGGGATGATTTAGAGCGGAGACTGTGAGCCAGGTCTTCTCGTCCACATCAGTGCCTGATCTCACAAATACGCTTCTGGAAGAATGGTCAAACATTCCCATAGACACACTCCTAAACCTTGTGGACAGCCTTCCTTGAAGAGTTGAAGCCGTTATAGCTCCAAGTGGTGGGCCAACTCAATATTGAACCCTACGGACTAAGACTGGAATGCCATTAAACGTTCATGTAAAGACAGGTGTCCCAATACTTTTGGCAATATAGTGTAGGTGGACCTTGGGCAAATCCACATTGAGGCCCTGTATAGTTTTGCCACATTATACTGTTCAGAATGGTAACCGTGTAATTTTCCAAGAAAGTCTGTTAACCTCCTGCTGACCATTCACCCCTGGACACAGCACAGGTTTGGTAGCAGATTTCAGCCAATGATTTCAGCTGAAACCTGCTGATCAGCTATGTCCAATCATACAAAAACACAGAATTCTGTATAGTGAAAAGCAATCTGTTGGTTTCTTCTCCCTGAAAAGCAGGGAGAAAAACTAGCCAGATTAATAAGTAAATGCAACACACACTTCACTTGTCGGGCACACAGTTAACCCCTTGATTGCCCCTAGATGGTAACCCCTTCACAGCCAGTGTCATTAGTAAAATGTCAGTGTATAGTATTATCACTGATCACTGTATTGGTGTCACTAGCAACGTCAGTCAGTGTCAGTTAAGGCCAGATTGATCGCTACTTGATCACGGTCCCACTACAAGTCGCTGACCCCCACTGTTACAGTATAGCATCTATAGCTGCGTAAAAATTCCAGTATATACCATAGTTTGTAGATGCTATAACTCAAACCAATATACACTTATTGGGATTTTTTTTATTTTTTTTTTAACCAAAGACATGTAGTAGATAACATTTTGGCATTTTTATTGCATATGTTTTATAACAGAAAGTAGAAAATATTGTGTTTTTTTTTCAATATTTTCAATCTTTTCTCATTTATTTAATTAAAAAAAACACAGTGGGGATCAAGTACCACCAAAAAGCTCTATTTGTGTGAAAAAAATGATATAAATTTCCTCTGCATACAGAGTTGCATGACCGCGCAATTGTCAGTTAAAGTAGCGCGGTGTTGTACAGCAAAAAAAATGCCCTGGTCAGGAAGGGTGTAAAACGTTCCAAGGTCAAAAGTAAGCAAGACCATGTTAAATATTACAGGAAGAACAACAAAAGATTAAGATATCAAGCTGCATACCAGATACCACTGCGATGAAAATTTGGGATCTGTTGGATCTGTAAAAATGTCTCTCTTTCTTCTCTTCTTTACCACCTGTTGTTCTGCCCAGTGTACCTATAAAAAGAAGGAATGTTAAATCACAAAAAAAATCAAATCAAATAAAAAAAAGAAAAAAGAAAAAGCTAAAAACAGGCATTTCAGGGAAAGCTTTCAAGTTTATATTACGTATTTATAGAATATACTACATATTCTAGAGATGGACAATATAAAGATATCTTCTAAATCCAGCAGAATCATTTAGGGTCAAGAAACATCCTCGTCCGTTGTCAACAGTTCAAGCCATGATCATAATTTAAGCTCCAACATTATATTTTAGAGCCACGTGTGTACCATGAATGGCGCATTCCAGGTTTCAACATTATCAAATGTATTTAAACTTAAAATTAGAACTTCAATTAAAAGCAGTAGGAAAGGGCTAGTTACTGTCAACTTTGTATTGCTGTCTGTCTTGTCCTAACGATGGTGGCCATTGGGACTTGGAGATATAGGGAATAGGGGAACGGACTGCTTTAGAAACTTATCTTTTGTTTTGAGTGGGAAAGGTTAAAATTCCTCTGAGTTTTTTTTTTCTTTTATGGTTTTATTATTGGCTTTATCCCTGGTGATAAAGCTGTTGATCATATCTATAGACTCCCAAAGCACAAGGAAAGATAATTAAAAGCAAATAGAGAGCAGAAAAAAATTCTATTTCTTCCTATAATAAACCATTTCCCCTCCCGCATCTACTGCAATTTTATCTTAGGATCCACAATTTTATAAGATTTGGCAAGTAAATATTCCGCTTGCGATGCTGCCTGCCAGTCAAATACGGTGTTAAAGAGAAATTCAAAAAATGCAATGGTCCTTTATAGCATTTCATCGCTCATATTCCAGCAGGGGGTCATTCTGCTGTGCATTAGGGATATGCCTTCATGAACTTAGGAATCACAGGATTCAAAATTTCCCTAGACAAGTCCCCATTAATACCCTCATTATTAGGCAAGCTGGTTATTTGTCTTACAGGCTCTTAATCGGTAGCATTCCTGTGCTTTCTTCTAACAGAGTTTCAGGGGGTACCTACAATTGTTAAAATAACTTCATTACAAACATTAAGACATCTGGCAAATAATAAAGCAGATGTAAAAACCTAGATGTAGCACTAAATACTAAACACTTAAAAGATGTATGAATCCAGTGTGCAAAATTAGGAAGCAATTCTAAGTGTACACATGACAAAGGTATTTGAGTTAAAAGGATTTATGCTAGGTAGTTCATGGTAAACACAGACTTCTAGAAAGAGATATACTCTTGGCGCATGTACCTTCTGTGTCCCTCATGTTTGACGCCCTCACCATCCAGCGTTAACGATTCGGAACTGTTAAATTTCAGTAAGCGCTGGAGGCTGTATAGTATATTACTTGCAACGGTGAACGTTCATTGGTCAATGCTGGCCACAAGACCGCACTGACCAGAATCTCTTCTTCTGAGATGCGCTCTTGCAAGGAAGAAGCCTCAAAAGGTATTCTCATTGATTAATGTGGTCAAGAGGCCAGCACTAACCAATGCAAGCTCTCCATTGCTTCGTATTATGCTCCAGCATTGTGTAAAGAGGTTTTAAAGTGGTGGACCAGTATACCAGCTGGAAACGGCATTGGAAAATGGGGATCACATTACTACATGCATCGAGGACCAGAGTGGGGAGGGTGTTGCGACTTAGTTCACCTTTTAATTTTTGGTAAAACCGAACTAGTTCAACTCTAGCCACATTTTTTTTATCTTGCTTTTTATATAATAGAAGGAATTTAAGTATTTAAAATCAGCCATTTGTTTATAGTACAGTTTCCGGTTTCTTCAGCGTGTGTTTATTGCACATAAATACATCTATTTGCACATAAGAAATCTTAACCATCAAGCCTTTGGAATACATTTGTCCCTATACAGCCTTTATTTCAAGTATATACTGACATCAGTTGATATCATTGCAGGTTATGTACCTATATAAAATTCCAAAAGCAGCCAGTTGAATTTTATGGGGTTTTTTTTCGTGTCCTTATCCAATATCTAGCAGTTTATTACTATATTGAATCAGCAGCTGGACAGGAGGTTTAAATGATTACGCGACTGGCTTTAAATAGTTATGGAGCTACAATAATCAACCCAAAACTTGGTATTTTCTTTTACTTTCAATGTTAATGGTAAACAGGACAAAGAGAAGGCGAGTCTCCCTAAGGTGGGCACAGACAGCAAAAAAAAGGAAAAAAAAAAAACTGACAGATGTTCTAATCCATCTCTATTATATCCAAAACTAAAAAAAAAAGTTTTGCCTTTAGTAATATATTTTCAGGAAGCCAGTTCGAAAAAAATAAGTTTCATATTGAGATTTAGAAACGAATAAATCCTTAAGCTGGCCATACACCAGTAAAAACCCATGGCATCAATTTGATTATCATGTTCAACAGTAGTGACAAGGAAAATTAAAGAAGAATGTAAAATTTTTCTCAAATGATCAAAATTCAAACTGTAAATGTGGTTTTAGCCCAGGAAATGACGCAAATATTGTGCTATACATGCAGTAGTGTATTTAGGTTTTGTGCTGGCCTAGGCCTGACTAAACTTGTACACCCCCTAATTTAAATATGACCCACACCTTCCTGTCAAGGCCACACCCCTTGCTGTTTAAGACTTGAAATTTTCGAGTGGTGACACTAGTTCTGAGGGCCTGGGTGAGGGGTGGGGTGGGGGGGGCAATGGATTCCCTTAATTTGCACAGATTTCCTCTCACTTCCTGTTTGGCTATGGGGCAGGAAGTAAAGGGAAATCTCTGCAATGGGACAGAGATGGCAAAAAATAAACTGACAGGGGCTATAACCCTCCCTTATTCTATCCAAAATGAAAAAAAAAAAAAAGTGTTGCCTATAGTTCTATGGTGAGGACTAAGAAGATATAGCCATGCCAATGGTGCAGCAGAAAACATAGCACAGTGAGGAAGGTTTGTGGTCCAGGATGAAAGGACAGTCAAAATTAGAAGCAGCATGCTGGCTGCCCGCATACCGGAAGCAGTGCGGCCACTTTATGGGGGCGCTAGACTAATTTGCCTCTCAGCCCAGTCTGCCCCATAAGACTGGCGCTACACTAACAGTGTAGCGCAAGCTGGCGGGGACTCTTTCCGTGCTGCCCCCCTGCAAAGTGCTGCCCTAGGCCAGGATACAGCATTGTATACATGTGCATCCGGAAAGCAAACGTAGAATTCAAAACCTCAGCATGGCAAACTAAATTTTTCAGGGTGTTCATATTTATTTTATTTATTTATTTCAGGTACTTGTATGGCGCCGTCAATTTATGCAGCGCTTTACATATACATTGTGCATTCACATCAGTCCCTACCCTCAAGGAGCTTACAACCTAAAAACACACATTCATACATACTATGGTCAATTTAGACAGGATCCAATTAACCTACCAGCATGTCTTTGGAGTGTGGGAGGAAACCGGAGTACCCAGAGGAAGCCCATGTCAGCACAGGGAGAACATGCAAACTCCAGGCAGATAGTTTCGTGGTTGGGATTCAAACTTTGCCGCTAGGTGAAAGTGCTATCCACTTCACCACTGTGCTGCCCAATCATATAATATATTTTTGCATTTCCACATGAAAGTTCAAAGAAATGCCACTGGTTTATGGCCAACTAGTCCATGGTAACTATGGAGGGGAGTTCTTCAGGCCCTTTTCGTTTACTACTTCCACACCATGGACTAAGCTAACCATAAACCAGTGTAATTTCTTTGCACTTTCATGGGTAAAATGCAAAAATATTTCATATGAACACCCTGAAAATTTAAGTTTGCAATGCTGATTGTTTGTCAGAATTCTATGATGGAGGACAGGACTGCGTCTTAACAGAGTTAGCCTCCCACATGCCTATACCTGTATGGAATTTGTATGTTCCTACTGGCAGGAACTGGCCGAGATTCGAACCTATAATAGACAGGCTGAATGTACCAAGTTGATCGATCAACTTGGGTACAACCAGCCTATCTGATTCATTTGCGATTGTCGCAAGCGGCTGCTATAGCTGCTAGCTATAATCTTGGTCTTCTCCCGGTGGGGACAACTTTCTCCGTCCTCTTGCTGAGAAAATACAATGACCCGGCAGGAGGGAATCCTGCATCAACACTGTCTGTGTTTATGGGGGAAACAGGCTAATTTCTCTCCTGTAACCCGTGGTTGCAGGAAAGATATTTGCTCCATGTATGGCCAGCCTTACTTACAGATGAAATGACATCCGAGCGCCCAAGCTTAGCTGTGAGAGCCAGCAACCTACCATTACTTTCAATGGGGCTGCCTCCCACAGCTAATCGCCAGGAACCCTCGCTGGGGTTCTCGCATGTAAATGCGGTCAGGCCCATTCACAGATGTGAATACCAATATGGTACCACGTGGTACCATATTCAAAAAAGGGCAGAGATATATTCCTGGGAACTATAGGTCTGTCAGTCTAACATTGGTATTTTGTAAACTATTTGAGGGGATAAGGGACCATTACCAAGAATTTGCTGATGAAAACACTATAATTAGCCATAATCAGCACAGGTTTATGAAAGGTCACTCTTGCCAAACCAACCTATTAACATTCTATGAGGAAGTGTGCTGCCATCTACACAAAGGTAGGCCGGTGGATGTGGTGTATCTGGATTTTGCAAAAAGCATTTGATACAGTCTCCCACAAATGCTTAATCTATAAGCTGAGATCTGTAGGCATGGACCATAAGCATACATGCCAACAGTCTCGGATTTCCCGGGACAATCCAGAAACTGTTGTCCTGAGAAGTGTTCATCCCGGACAGAATCATGATTTTTTTTCCTCTATCACGCACAATCAGGGAGATCCCTACCTCCTCCACCCCTGGGAAGTCAGGTGCTGCCTGACTGTTTGCAGATTGGTCAGTAAAGTGAGCAGGCGTGGCCACCAGAGAGCGAGGAGTCCGTCTGTGTGCTGTGGAACCATACTCTCCGGTCACGGTTTCTGTCTGGAGCTGAATCAGTGCAGCATTCACCGTAAAAAGCAGAGCCTGAAGCCAGGAAATTCAAAGAGGAGAGCCGCAAGCATGGCGAGTTGACTGATCTGTCTGTCAATCCCCCACTCACCTTTCCTCTGCTCAGTGTCCCCTGCCCAACAACCTGCGCAGGTCTGGTGCCAGCAGGGGGGGAAAGAGAAAGATCAGAGAGGGAGAGGGAGAGAGACAGCTATCCCCTGGAGCTGTAAAACAGGATGGCACCATCTGATGTAAGATCTGTGAAGATGAAAGCAGTAGCACAGTGCTCATGTTCTTATGCCCAAACAGTAATTGAATGCGTCTCTCTCTTCCTCTCTTTCCCTATATATTACCAGAGATTGTCCACCATGTAAGGCATCACAGATTATATAACCACACCCCCTTTAAGGCACACCACTATTTAGCATACTTGAAACCACACCCATCTTTTTGCAGAATTTCTCAATCTTTGGCTGGGCCATGCCCACAAATGAATGCCCCACCCCTAATTATAATCATACTCCGCCTACATCGAAAAAAGTGTCCCTCTAAATTTTTTCAGAATGTTGGCAACTATGCATAAGGTTTGTTCTTTGATAAAAAAAAAAAACTGGCTACGGGGGGCGTGTCCAAAGGGTTGTGATAAATAACGTATACTCTGAATGGTCTAGAGTGGTTGGTGGGGTATCCCAAGGCTCTGTCCTGGGACCAATTCTGTTTAATTTATTTAAAAATGATATAGAGGGTGGGATAAACCGCTTGTTCTCGGTGTTTGTTGACAACACAAAGATATGTAGGGCAATAACCCAGCAGGATATAAAAACTTTACAAGATGACCTGAATAAATTTATGGGGTGGCTACTGCATGGCAAATTAAGCCTAACATTGAAAAATGTAACCTAATGCACTTGGGGGGTAAAAATATAAACACAAGTTACTAATTAGAGGGAGAGCCCCTAGGGGCTTCCATAATGGAGAACGATCTAGGGGTCCTAGTAGAAGACAGAGCAATAGCATGCAATGTCAAGCTGCGGCTACCAAAGCCAGCAGAATATTAGCATGCATAAAAAGGGAATTTAGTCCAGGAGATAAAACAATTATTCTGCCACTTTATAAAACTCTGGTTCAGCCGCATCTGGAGTATTCCTTCAAGTTCTGGTCACTAATCCTCAGGCAGGATATGGTGGAGCTGGAGAGTGTCCAGAGAAGAGCAACAAAATTAATATGGGGACTGGAGGACCGACTACAAGCGCTAAATTTATTCTCCTTGGAGAAGAGAGGCTTGAGAGGAGATATGATAGCGATATACAAAATATCTCAACGGTGATCCCAGAACAAGTATGAAACTTTTCAGTCCCAGGAAGTGCAAGAGGACACGTGGCCACACAAGACTGGAAGAGAAGCAGTTTAACCTTAACCTGCGTAGGGGGTTTTTCACTGTCAGGGCGGTAAGGATGCGGAACACTCTTCCACAAATCGGTGGTGTCGGCAGGCAGTATGGATAGTTTTAAAAGACTCTTGGAGGTGCATCTCAGCAAAAATATACAGGGATATGGGAAATGATTTTTCTACACACTCACACCTACACAGGTTGTACTGGATGGACTGTTGTCTTTATTCAACCTTACCAACTATGTAACTATGAATATGGCCATAAGAAGCAAACGATCACTGAAATATTCACTTTTAATTTTTGTCTATTTTCCCCTATAAACTTTGGACACTAAAGCCTCGTATACACGATCAGATTTTTGGCCAACCGAGCGACAGACTTTTGTCCAAAGGGTGTATGCCAGGATCTTGTCTTGCATACTAACGGCACACAATTGTCGGCCAACAAACACGAACGTAGTGACGTACTACGAGGAGTTTCAGCTCTTGAGCGCCACCCTTTGGGCCCCTTCTGCTAATGTCGCATTTGGTGAGCATTGATTCTGAGCATGCATGTTTGTACTTTGGACTTGTGTGACGGACTTGTGTACGCACAATACGAAAATCTGACAACAGACCGTTGTCCGCCGAAAATTTACTAGCCTGCCATCCAACATTTGTTGGCCGAAAGTTGGACAACAATCGTCTGATGGAGCGTACCAACGGTTGGACTTTAGGCCACCAGTCTGTCATCACACAATTCACTGCTGAAAATCTGATCGCGTGTACGAGGCTTAAAAGTGATCAGACGTGTCATATACGGTTTGCGTTTAAACGAACAATACATTTCAGACATCTAATCAAACAACTGAAAGCTTAGAGAAAAAAAATAGGTTTGCATGGCATTAAATATTTTGTAGTCTATAAATTGCTGTGGAATATATTAGTGATATATAGTGGAATATAATTAAACAAGAAAATCAGAGAGAGCGATAACCAAAAAAAAAATTAATTGTAATAAACCAAAGCAGACAGATAATCTCCAAGGCAATTTATCCATTCATTGCTGTCATGGTTGGGACAAGGTGGAGGAAAGAACACAATCCATATCAGGAGATAAAATGCACTGTTCTGTGCAAGGGCTGCAGATAAACTACTGCCATTTATAGAGTCATTTGAATGAAAGAAACTGCAATGAAGAAGAGAAATGGAGGCACTAACTGCACCAGCTCAACTATGCCTGTCTGCCCGCTTACTAAATCTCGGCGCGGTGAAGTCACATAACCTTGAAGAGGTTTCAGTAAATGTGACCGGTGTTGGGTGGTGGCAGGCCCGATAAACTGCAAACACAAAAAACGCCGAAAAGTGACATCGGTGGGACACGATGCAGCAGGTTGTAGGAAAAAAAAATAAAAAACTGCTCGGTGTAACTAAATTATCACTACATCTCGCGCTCACCTCCCTGGAACCGCTCAAAGCACGGTCGCTGAATGCTTCCAAATGATCATTTGTGCTCCGTTAAAGCAAAACCCCTGACAATCTACAATTACCATACCGCTGGAGACACAGGCAGACCGCAAAATCAAATACACAAGAAAAAGAATGCAGCGTTATTGTGAACTGTAACTGTAAAGGCAGTTATAAGAGGTACTTATTCATTGCCATGGAAACAAGGAGTAAAAGTCTGTTATTCTGTGGGAAGCTCTTTACACATCCACAGTGTGGTAACTATACTGTATACATTCAGAATCTAGTCAACAACCATAAAACTAGCGACGATCAGGTTACACCAGACTCTCTTAACCTTTTAAGCACAGAGGAACCCATGAAATAACTTTTGTGGTCCCAGAGAACTCCTGCTAACAATTATTATACCTACAGCTCACAGTACAACTAGTATGAATAGTAAGCTGACATATGAGAATAAAAGAAAAAGAAATGGGCATACTTGTCTTGTATACTTTCTCTGGCAGTCATTGTTAAAATCTTTCCTTATAATAATTAGCGATAAGTGTCCATTATATTGGTGGTAAGTGGAGAAGGAGATGGATTATTATTGGGAGAAGGGCCCATTACACTGGTTGTCAATGGAAGATATGCTCCTTACATTGTTAGTGTCAGAAACCATGAAAACAGACCGAGACGGAAGTACAGTTAAACCACACTTGTTTAATAATAAAAGTAAAAGAACAAACAGTCAAAACATAGCCAAGGTTCAGTAACTGAAACAGATAGTCAGCCAAGCCAGAAGTCAGGGATCAATGTAGTGGAACAGCAAGCAGGATCTGCAGCCAGAAGGGATGTCAGCAAAGCCAGTCTTTAAACAGGAATGTAGGAGATGTTTCTTGTGATGTTGACCAAGGTGAAAGCAGAGCTCCTCTGGATTGGACGGCTTAAGTAGGCAGGACTGACGAGCAGGATATAATCAACAGCTGAGTAACTGTGGAGAGAGATGGGAGCTGGCAATTAGCCGACAGCTGAGCGGCCAGCTCAGAGAAGGAAGGGCTGAGCCCAGCCATGACAGTAAGTGTGAAGAATGCTTCTTACATTGGTGATCAATGAGACAGAATGCCCTTTACATTGGTGGTCAATGTCAAGAATTCTCCTTATATATGTGGTCAGCCAGAAGAACTCTCCTTACATTTGGCGGTCAGTGGGAAGAATACTCCTTACATTAGTGGTCAGCAGAAAGAATGCTCCTTATATCTGTCTGTCAGTGGGAAGAATACTCCTTACATTGGGGGTCAGTGGGAAGAATGCTTTTTACGAGGTGGTATCAAAATGTTTTAAAGGTTAGTTTTGCAACACGCCAACAGATGGCAGCACAAGGCTGCATGCACAGTCACAGGGAGCACCGACCTTCATAAGTCAGTGTGCCAAAAGGAATTGTCCTGTGCACATCGGGAGCTGTGCAACTGGTGCTATTCTGACCACATGCGTTACCAGGTCTGCTATTTCATCATGGACAGCAAGTTAGAACAAAGAGCAAAGGTGACATTCTGTGTGAAAGTGGGTAAAGCTTTTACAGAGACGTTTACCATGATTCGGCAAGTTTACAGCAATGCTGCAATGAATCGTTCGAGGTGTTTTGAGTGACATGCGTAATTGTTCTTTGACGATCATTATACACAAGATGCTGAATTGTTTTAACATTTTTCTGTTAGAAGATCTTCCTGATCTCTCATCGTCTTCCAGGTGATGTTCTTCCGCTCTTGAAGTGCACGTGCGTCTCAAAACACCTCGAACGACTCACTGCAGCACCATCGCTGTTGTCATGATTGACATCATTGCAGACAATGATTTAACAGCACGTAACCGACGTGGTATGCGGTCAGAATAGCACCAGTTGGACAGCTCTGATGTATGCAGGATGATGTCTTTTGGCACACTGACTTATGAAAGTCCATGCTCCCGGTGACTACGCGTGCAGCTTTGTGCTGCTATCTGTTGGCGCGTTACAAAACTATTCTCGAACCCATTGATAACACCTTGTACATTAGTGATCAGTGGGAAAGGTGCTCCTAACATTGGTGGTCAATGGGAATAGTGCTTGTTACATTAGTAGTTAATGGGAAGAGTGCTCCTTACACCGATGGTCAGTGGGAAGAGTGCACCTTACACCGGTCGTCAGCCGGAAGAATGCTCCTTGCATTGGTGGTCGGTATCAAAAATGCTCCTAGTATATGTGGTCAGTAGGAAGAATACGCCTTACATTAGTGGTCAGTGGAAAAAGTGCTCCTTGCATTGGTGGTCAGTATGAAAAATTTTCCTTACACTGGTGGTCAACATCAAGAATGCTCCTTATTTTTGTGGTCAGCAGAAAAAAAAAAAAAAATACTCCTTACATAAGTGGTCAGTGGGAAAAAACGTTCACCTTACAGATAACTAAAAAAGAACATTAGTGTCAGCATCATCTTATCTGCCTTTACATGCAGGGTCTCATGGCGTCCCACCTACGTTTAACCCAAACGCACATACTGTTCAGGAGCAGACATTGGTCCTAGACCTCACCTTCACATCCTCCTGGCCACTGTACACATTAACCTCTTAACACCTCACACATAGGCCCTTGTTTTACATGTGGTCCAGACAGAAGATCCAGAAGTCCAACTGGCAACATGGGCCCCAGGCCACCTGACATATGATATACAAGGGTGTTTTCGCTCGCCGCCAGACTAGGGACACCTTTTCTCTTATTACCACCCACTCCAGAGCCAAACCATAAGCAGGTTTGTACCAGTAGAGTTAATACTCCTCACTCCAGGCCTTGGCTGTACTGCGCACATCACTAGCAGAATATTACTCAGAGGCTCTTTACTGTTCAGCATTGCAAACAAAAAGTCCAAATTCTGAGTTACACAAGTTCCTTATAATGATAAATAAACCATCTCCAAACTATATATTATTGTCCCACTGGAGAACGTTAGTTGTGGTACTCATACCTTAGGTGCATATTCGATCTCTCCATCCAGGTCTCTCTCTAAATCTCCATTCTGTCTCTCTGCCAAAGGGAAGAGCACACAGGACTCCCTCTGATGGCGCCAGTCTCTCCAAAGGAGCCCCAAAACTGAGACCCCTCCCACCTTATAAAGGAGGTGCCCCACTTCATCACTCCACCCTTAAAAAGGGAAATCTGTCTACATGTGGGATAATTTTTTGTTTCAGTTGTTTAAAGCTGAACGCCGGAAAAAAGGAAAATATTTCTTGCAGTAGGGTTCCCTCTGCACTGCGAGGGTCAAATGCTTGCTTATGCCTAGGGCAGCAGTAAAAAGGATTTTTTTACTGTACTTATCACTCACTCCCATGGGCTCTCTTCATACTTTGTGACTCCCTTTCCATGCAGCCTCTTCTTTAAGGTGCTCTGGAGATTTGAGGCACTCTGATGTTGTCAACTACAATTCAGGGCTTGTAGCCCTGCATTGTATGTTAGGACGCCAAGGGCTCACCCACAAGCCAAAGTACCTGGGAGAAGGGTTGAGCTCTGGCAGTCTGGGGAGCAAGAGATAAGGGAAGGAAAAGTCTTTTTACTGGTAACCTAGGCATAAAGTATTTAAAGTTATATTAAAGTCTTGTATTTTATGGTTTAAAAATAACAAGCATGTTATACTTACCTGCTCTATGCAGTGGTTTTGCACAGAAGAGCCCTGATAATCCTCTTTTGGGGTCACTCACAGGCACTCATGGCCACGCTTCTGACTTTAGAACCACTTTAACCTGTGCAGTACAGGAAGGATTTTTCTTTTCCCTTTGAGTTAATTTTGAGGGCTGGTTGACACCTTAATTTCACAGGAACGGGTGCAGAGTTCCCGTGCGGTGCGATTTTGCAGCCAATTCATTTGAATGGGTTGCAAATTGTACTGGAATGCAGAAAAAGTAGTGCCTGCACTACTTTTAAAATTGTGCCGCATCAAATCGCATGGTACAATGGTACCATAAGACTTTATACCCGCAAACGCACTGCATTTGTGATCTGTGTTTGGGGTGCCATCAACATTACAGTGGCACCCACAACTGATTGCAAGGGCAGTGCATTTGAGCATGGTACAGAAAACAAGCACAAAATACACCTTTCTCACACTGTGTTCTGGTATGAACCAACCTTCTATGATTTGATTTGATTGCATATTGTGCATAATAAAGAAAATTAAGCATCCATAACAGAAAATGGTAACAAGGGTGAATTAAAAAACCAAAGAAAAAATATCACACAGAAAAAGACTGCAGCTATATTTACAATGAAGCCTGTGTTACCAATTTACAATTACGAAATACCACATCGAGGAAGGGTAAAATAACAGATCGTTAATAAATCCCAGCATGTTACAGTCTCTTGATCCAGCAGCTTCCAAAAGGATGATGATGATCTTGGCTCAGCAGATGTCCCAGGGGAAATTTAACCAGGTTCCAGAAACAAAAACAAAAAAAACAAGCAGCCAGGTAATATCTGCTCATCGAAGCAGTGAACAGACGCTAGATAATAAACAAGTTCACTCATATCTACACAAAATAAGAAAAACTGGAAAAAGAGGTCTAAAGCTGAACTCCAGGCAAAACGCAATATATAAATTTTTATATATATATATATATATATATATATATATATATATATATATATATATATATATATATATATATATATATATATATATATATATATATATATATATATATATATATATTCAAATTTATTTGCCAGGGGATTGTTGCCTTGGCCAATTGTTAGGAGATCAAATGATTCCTCTCTAAATCTGGAGTTGTTGCATCCTTTCTCTTCTGTCACTGGGTTGCACTATGCTAATGACATTAGATAAGACAGGGGCTTTGCAAGCTCAGACATGAATGGATGGGGTGTCGCAGACAATGGTCAGGGATGTTCTTTGGTCCCTTGGCCTGCTGGAAGAGCCTATTTATTTGGGTGGCGTTAGGTGATCGGGGTTCTGTGCCACCCGGACGGCTGTCTGGGTGGATGTGTGATGTGCTGCCTCGGGCTGCTAGGCCAGAAGCCCGAGGCCTATCCCAGGGACATTTAGCTGTTAGGCTGCCTGAGGGCCTTTCCAGGAGCGGGAGAGCAGCGTAGGGTTGGGACTGCTGGCTTGTAGTCCAACCAGAAGTAGTGGTTCCGCTGGATGGGGAACTAGCTGTGGTCGGAGGTAGAAGGGGAAGCTGTTGCCACTAAGGGACCAACCACCTTGTTACCGGAGACCACTGTGAGTAAGCTGAAGCCAGGACAAGAGCAGTCTTCTCACCAACCAGTGGAAGTGGGAAAACTTCAGTGAGTGGCAAGCCAGGGACCCAGTGGGACAGCAGAGGTGACGCTTGCAGAGTATCAGTGGGTACGAAGCCAGGGACCTAGCAGGTCAGCAAGGATGACGCTTGAAGAGTATCGGAGTGCCAAGCCATGGACCCAGCAGGGAAGTGGGGGATGACGCTTGAGGAAGATACTGAGCACTAATTGTGGAAGACCGCAGGGAATCCAGTGGCTATTGGATCCGAAGTCTAGTGAAAGACCGGGAGTTCGTTAATTAAAGACCCACAGTGAGTGACTGGAGTAAGCGGAGAGCGGTTTGTGTTGCCAATAGTTGAATACAACTACCGTTAGTAACTGTTACAAGATTGCTGCCATAGGAGACAGCGATCCCTATACAGAAGTGGTGTCCAGCTGGAAACCTTTACCTGTATTGAGGTCTTCCTATAAAAGTCTCTGAATCTGCCAATTATCATTGCATCCAACTAAGGGTGTCCTGGCCCCAACCCTCCATCCCACAGTACTGTTTAAGAGACAATAAATCTTTGTATTCAAAAGTGTCTGGCACCTACCCTTTCATCTTGCAGTACACCCACCATGCCTTGTAACCCACTCTACACAGAAGAATGTCAGCTGTTCCTGACCCTGGAGGTCAGCATTAGGTCTCTAGGGTCTCAGACCTTGCCACACACACACACACACACACACACACACACACACACACACACACACACACACACACACACTTTTACCTCCTAGGTCCTGGACCTCTCTGTAGACTTAAACCTGAACTCCAGGATAAGCAAATATTGCTGAAATACAAGAGTCATGTGTATTCTGTTTTGTGTATTTTATTCAGATCCGTGTGAGTGTGCAGTAATCCAGTGCAAAGCTTTGGAGGAATTTCCTGTAATAAAAAGACTGGTTGCCGCTCTCTCTCTCCTTGTGTAGGGTGAGGTCTCCGCCCCCTTCTGTAGTCTTCTGCAGACAGCCTGTAGTAGGTGGAGTTTGGTGCTGCCACCTGGATACTACAGGTAGCTAATATTAGGTCAGACTCAGGTACCTATAGTTCTATTCAAATATAAGACTTTTTATTTGGATACATAAATTAAACAAATTGTGTTATAGTGTGTATATATATATATATATATATATATATATATATATATATATATATATATATATATATATATATATATATATATATATTTATTTTTTTCTTAGTCCCCCTTTTTGCCCCAAATATTTTAAGTTAATCTGGTTTCAGTTTATTTTTCAATATTGTTATAGATAAGAAAACTGCTTCCGCAGCTCCTGCCTCTGGAGCAGTTCTCTTTATTCCAACCAATGTCAAAGTAATTTTAGAAACTCAACATTACATTGTATTTATGACTTACGGAGTTTTAGTTTTAACAGTATGCTCCACCTGTGAGTGGAACCCAATAGTAATATTTCCAGTGAAAATAAAAGAATAATAAAAAGAAAGAAAACTCCAGTGCCTATTGCAAGAGTTACATCACCAGTGGCTGAAAGAAAAAGATGTGGACCTGCCAGCGCTGGTGGAGACCAAACTAGTGGGCAAGCCTGCTATAATGTGCAAATTCAAACTCAACTCAAATTAAAAGATGGGAAGATCAGAATGCCAAGCTCAGGGTTCTACTGTTTTGCACAACACTGTCCACAAAAAGGCTACATTCACAGCTCAAGTGTTTTTTTTTTTTAATGCAAGGTAGATGCATTCTACATGCACTAAAAATAATATCTTTATGGGGTATTTTGATGGAAACTGTACCAAGCCAATAAAATGTAAAAGCAGCCTTACAATGACAAAGAGCTTGAGAGCAGAAGGAAAAGTCATAATTTGGGCTGCTGAGTCTTCGGCTTGGCTGTCCAATCACAAGCTGAATCACAAGTGAGTCTTAGGCCTGGCTATATTGATCAACTGTGTAACATTCAGCATGGATGACCGAGGGAATACAAGACCTGGCTTAGTTATCTAGAAGGGGTGCTTAGATCCAACAACTGAACGAACAAAACTATAAAGCCTTTCACAGGAAAGCATCTTACATACAGTGGCTTGCGAAAGTATTCGGCCCCCTTGAACTTTTCAACCTTTTGCCACATTTCAGGCTTCAAACATAAAGATATAACATTTTTATTTTTTGTGAAGAATCACCAACAAGTGGGACACAATTGTGAAGTGGAACGAAATCTTTTGGATTTTTGAAACTTTTTTAACTAATAAAAAAATGAAAAGTGGGGCGTGCAAAATTATTCGGCCCCCTTGCGTTAATACTTTGTAGAGCCACCTTTTGCTGCGATTACAGCTGCAAGTCGCTTGGGGTATGTCTCTATCAGTTTTGCACATCGAGAGACTGAAATTCTTGCCCATTCTTCCTTGCAAAACAGCTTGAGCTCAGTGAGGTTGGATGGAGAGCGTTTGTGAACAGCAGTTTATAGCTCTTTCCACAGATTCTCGATTGGATTCAGGTCTGGACTTTGACTTGACATTCTAACACCTGGATACGTTTATTTGTGAATCATTCCTTTGTAGATTGTGCTGTATGTTTGGGATCATTGTCTTGTTGGAAGATAAATCTCCGTCCCAGTTTCAGGTCTTTTGCAGACTCCAACAGGTTTTCATCCAGAATGGTCCTGTATTTGGCTGCATCCATCTTCCCCTCAATTTTAACCATCTTCCCTGTCCCTGCTGAAGAAAAGCAGGCCCAAACCATGATGCTGCCACCACCATGTTTGGCAGTGGGGATGGTGTGTTGAGTGTGACGAGCTGTGTTGCTTTTACGCCAAACATATCGTTTTGCATTGTGGCCAAAAAGTTCGATTTTGGTTTCATTGGACCAGAGCACCTTCTTCCACATGTTTGGTGTGTCTCCCAGGTGGCTTGTGGCAAACTTTAGACGAGACTTTTTATGGATATCTTTGAGAAATGGCTTTCTTCTTGCCACTCTTCCATAAAGGCCAGATTTGTGCAGTGTACAACTGATTGTTGTCCTATGGACAGACTCTCCCACCTCAGCTGTAGTTCTCTGCAGTTCATCCAGAGTGATCATGGGCCTCTTGGCTGCATCTCTGATCAGTCTTCTCCTTGTCTGAGCTGAAAGTTTAGAAGGACAGCCAGGTCTTGGTAGATTTGCAGTGGTCTGATACTCCTTCCATTTCAAAATGATCGCTTGCACAGTGCTCCTTGGGATGTTTAAAGCTTGGGAAATCTTTTTGTATCCAAATCCGGCTTTAAACTTCTCCACAACAATATTACGGACCTGCCTGGTGTGTTCCTTGGTCTTCATGATGCTCTCTGCGCTTTCAACAGAACCCTGAGACTATCACAGAGCAGGTGCATTTATACAGAGACTCGATTACACACCATCAGTCATTTAGGACAACATTGGATCATTCAGAGATCCTCGCTGAACTTCTGGAGTGAGTTTTCTGCACTGAAAGTAAAGGGGCCAAATAATTTTGCACGCACCACTTTTCAGTTTTTTAATTGCTAAAAAAGTTTAAAATATACAATAGATTTCGTTCCACTTCACAATTGTGTCCCACTTGTTGGTGATTCTTCACAAAAAATTTAAATTTTATATCTTTATGTTTGAAGCCTGAAATGTGGCAAAAGGTTGAAAAGTTCAAGGGGGCCGAATACTTTCGCAAGCCACTGTATGTATTTTACCTGTTGCGGTTTACCTAGCTGTTCATCCTTATCACATTCTGTATTGTGCCCTTGGCTTTGGCAGATTTGGTCTACCAAAACCTTCAGTCGATGGCTGGATAGTTCCTATGGCCAAATGACAGACCTAAAAAAAGGCACCCAAACCTTCACCTTAATATGCACAGTTATGAATGTTAATAGTTCCACGACCCCTGTAATATTCTGTTCCAAAATTTTAATTTCACATATTTTTTATTAAATTTTCATGTAGAACAAATAATGAGGTACAACTACATATCAGCCTGCTCGGCAACAAAGTATAACTGCAACAAAGTGTCAATTGTAACAGATCATATACGATTCAATATGCCAATATTCAATTCCAAAACATGGATCAGAGGTAACTTTTATAATTAAGAGGAGCACTAACAGTATTCAGGTCCTCTAAGTGGAGATCTTTCCCCAGAGGCTCAATTTCAGAGTGGGATAGCAAATTACCGCTTATTTAGTGAGTGAAGTGCCCCATCACCCCCATGGGATCACACCGAGTGTGCGGTTCCCTCCCTGTGTCCCGAAGGTCAGGGCCCCCACCCCCCCATACCCTAACAGTATATAGGGCCCGCTCTGGGGGATTGTTGCTCCTTTTAAAGCGTAAACTATAAAATTCTATACGAGTGGAAAATAGGAGAGAAGTAGGAGAGGGAGGCATCATAATGCCTCCGAGAGAGCAGAAGAGAGAAAGGATAGAGAAGAAAGAAAGGAGAGGGTGGAGTCAAGGAGGAGCTAAGAGTCTGGTGTAATGCCCGGGCATAGGGAAATGCCAGAATAGGTTGCCCAAGGTTCCCAGATGGCTTCAAACTTAGGTATTTTGTCTAGAAGCTTCGCTACTATGTGTTCTTGTGACATGATCCAGGATACTTTCCTCTTTGTTGTCAGAAATGAGATAGAGATTTCTTTCCAGGCCCCCGCTAGTGTAATCTTGGCACTGAAAAGGATAAAGTAGACTAAGGTTTGCATATGCTTGTGTAGTGCGTCTACCCTACGGTTCAGCAGAGCAATAGTGGGATCTTGAGGTATCGCCACTCCAGAAATCTTCCTTAGGAGACGGAATACCTTGTTCCATTAAGATCTTACTCGAGAACATGACCAGACATGGAACATGGATACCACCAGGCTGCAGTTTCTAAAGCATAAGGGAGAAGCATCTTTGTACATTACTGCCAGTCTAGCAGGAACATAGTACCCTCTGGTGAGGAGTTTAACATTGAGGATACCTTTGTATATGCATTGTAGAGCCTGAAACTCGGTATTGCTGTCCCAAGACATCTCCATGTCGTGCTCTCACGCCCGGACATATGAAGGCTTGTCATCCCCGTTTGCCAGCAAGGCGTATATAATCGAGATGCCCCCCCTCTGATCTTTAAGGCTAGCACACCATTGTTTATAGAGGAGTAGACTTTAGGGGTACCGTTTTATCTGGCCAGATCGAGGTTAGGAAGTGCCTAGTTTGGGTGAGCCTGAACCTCTCGCGGGCATCTCCAGTTGCCTCTTGCAGTAGCTCAGGGAGAGTGAGCCTGTAGAATTGGGAAAAAGTGTCCTATGGGGAATAAGCCTTTGTTCAGCCACCAACGAAAGGCCTGTATGTTCAAGTCGGGGGGGGAAGGCAGGATTATTGAATAATTGAGCCAATGGGCGCATAGTGGAGGTCACCTTGTGATGTTTGTGTATGGTGTCGCATAGGGCTATTGAGTGAGAAAGAGTGGGCGATAGGATGGGGGCCATGCTTTCGGGTTACACCACAGCAGACAGTCGATTGTGTGTTGGAGGACTGCTACCCTTTCTATAGCTATCCAGTCAGGTTTGGGTCCTCTGGAGTATACCGCCGATATTTGTGCCAACTGTGCTGCCAGATAATACCAAATTTTAAGGAGACTAAGACCCCCTTGCATTTTCAGTCGGAAAAGTGTGTCTTTGGGGCATCTGTGACCTTTTTTCCCCCCCATATAAAACTTGTGATTCGGGATTGGACTTCAAAGAGGACTTTTTTGTTGATGGATATCGGGAGTGATCTAATTAGGTAGAGTAAACGTGGTAATGTCATTTTGACCACAGTTATTCTGCCCAGCCAGGATATGCCCATCTTTCACCATGCCTTCAGGTCCTCCCCTCACTTTCGGAATATGGGAGGGTAATTGGCTCTGTACAGTTTGCTTATATTCTGGGTTAGCTTAATCCCCAAGTACGGTAAGGAGTCAGATGCCCAGGTGAATTGGAAATGCTGTTTCAATTGCTCTCCTGATTGGGGTGGGACAGACACATTTAGGGCAACAGATTTGGCAACATCAACATTAAGGCCTGAAATGTTGCCAAATTCTTGAAGCAGTTTGTAAACGTTTGGTGTAGAAGCTAATGGAGACGTGACGAATAGAAGCAAATCATCTGCGAACAAGGCACATTTGTGTCCCTGGGCGCCACAGAGGACCCCTTTAACGTCGGGATGAGATCTGATCGCTATAGCTAGGGTCTCCATAGCAATGGCGAATATTAAGGGGGAGAGGGGACACCCTTGACTTGTCCCTTTTCTAATCGCTAGAGAATCTGAGTATTTGCCCATCAGGCGAACCTGAGCACTGGGGATTGAATAGCATGAGGCAACTATACCTCTGAATTTGGGGCCGAATCCCTATCTTTCCAGGATCTCGAAAAGGTAGGGCCATGATACTGAATAAAAAGCCTTCTGCAGGTCTAGAGAGCAAAAATCCCTTTTGCGGGGAGCCCCCATCCCAATGGCAGTGAAGTATGGAGATGATCTCTATGACTCTCCTGATTTGGTCCAGGCCCGTCTTCCGGGGATGAAGCCTACCTGGTTCTTATGGATGCAACTTGGGATAAAGCTAGCCATCCTAGAGGCCAGGATTTTGGTCATGATTTTGAGGTCGTCATTGATAAGGGATATCGAACGATATTTGCTAACCTCAGTTGTGCATTTCCCTGGTTTGGGGATTGCCGAAATGTATGCAGTGTTTAGGTCTTTACCTATTAGGGTTCCATCCCTTAGTGAATTAAAAAACCAAGCCATATAGGGGGCTAAAGAGGGGGCAACTTTTTTTATAGTAGCAGACTGAAAATCCGTCTGGGCTTGGGTAGGTGGCGATTGAGGGATTGGATCATCTCCAGAACCTCTGCAGTGGATATGGGGTCATCTAGCAGGTCTCTGTGACTCTTTGATATTATGGGGACACGAGATCTTTAAGGAAAGAGTCAATCGCCGCAGATGGAGGAGGAGGGTCCCCTTTATAGAGTCTCGAGTAAAACGATTCCATAATCCAAATCGGGTTATGGGTCAGGTCGCTTGATGGGGTGCAAATTTTGGGGAAGGCTAGGGTTCGGGGGTAAGCTTGACTGCTAGTTTGGAGCCAGGTTTGTCTTTTTGGAAGTAAAGTTTTGCTCCCGTCCATCACAGAGGTTTCTCAGCTTTGATTGTTAAAGCTAGGTTAAGGTTAATTCGGGCTGTGTCCAAGCGGGACACGGTGTGTGTGGGATTTCGTTTGCGAGTTTTGCTCAGTGAAAGGAAGTCCTCTGTGTGTTTGGACACTATCTGTAGGAGTTTCCCTCTAATCACAGATTTGTGGGCTGCCCATAGGGTTTCGGGTTTAACTGTCATCGTCGTTCTCATTGAAATAGTCTTTCAATGTCTTTTCCCGTATCGTGCACTGTACCGGATCACACAGTAAGGCTTCATTAAGTCGCCATTTTAAAGGAGCGGATGTCCCGAAAGGGCGCTGGGTTCCAAGTACCACAATAGAGTGGTCTGAGAGGGAGGTGTCACTAATTTTGGCAAACAGGGCTTAGGGGATTGAGTGCGATTGCATAAAGATGTGGTCAATCCTGGCATAGGTGTTGTGTGGTGCAGAAAAATGTGTATAATCTTTTGAATGTGGGTTGAGTTCCCTCCAGATATCCTTCAAACCTGCGGAATGTAGTAGCTGGGCGATGTTTGGACTTTGTCTGAATGGGCACTTGGATCTAGGTTTCCCGGTCACCGTTTTGTCTAGGGAAAGGTCAAATGCTATATTCGAATCTCCTCCCACGAAAACTGCCCTGACAGTGTTTCCGTAGTGTGTGTGTTAGGGAGTCAAAATATTTTTCCTGCTCTTTGTTAGGTGTATAGGAGAGGAAAGTGTAGGTCTCTCCATCAATGGTGCCTGTCACTAGCACATAGCGCCCTGCTGGGTCCTCAAGAACCTTGGATGGTGAGAAATTTAGATGTTTTAAGAAGTAGATAGCTGCCCCTTTAGTTTTGGATTTCTGCATTGGTGAGAAAGAATTGGGGGTCCCGTTGGTGTAGAAAGGTGGGCTGGTAGGAAATGGGGAAGTGGGTTTCTAATAAGAGTAGTATGTCCGATTTCATAGAGTGGTACAGTTGGAGCAGTTTCCGCCTTTTGATCAGCGAGTTTAGCCCTTGTGTATTATGTGAGATTATGCGCAAGGTCGAGTTGGCAGAGGTCGTGCTAGACATGGATCAGAGTGTGGTGCATCTCGGAATCGTACTGTACCTTACTCCATGTAGATGGATCGGTCGGCAGCCCTGGGTGCAGGCGATAGGTGCTGCTGTCCAGGCGGGGGAGCCAACGACATGTGATCCTCCAGGACTCCTACATCCTCTTACATATGAGCCGAGTCTCGTTCTCTGTAAAAATAATTAGGTCAGAGACCGGGTAAGTAGCCCCCCAGCCGGCCCAAAGCCCCCCCACCAGGGGCACCTCCGGAACCTTGGTACCCCCTGTGAGAGTCCCAGCCCACTAAACGGCAACCACCCCGTACCCTGACCAAACTCGGTAATAGGATCAACAGGCTTAGTGAACTATAAAAATACTGTATAGTGAGATATAATAGTACATTTCTAGGGTCTCCCCCCTGAGAGGGGTAGCTAGGTAGTATTATAACTTCAAGCTTTGTAACCAGATCGTTTTTGAAGACGGGGGCCCCAGGCCCACGGCCCTAGATCGCTACTGTAACTGAAGTGCAACAAGGGTGTGACCCTTCTTCCTTACCACCCCTCAGATTGTTCCCAAAGGGCCGACCCCTCCGTAACAGAAGATGGGTGTAGTTCAATGTGGATGGGGTCAGCAACAACGGGGGGACGAAATAGGGTGTTCAGATCACGTTGATTGAAGCTTCATCTGTTCAACTGTCCTCAGGTTGGGAGAGAGTGCTTGGATCTTTTGGAGTTGTGCTTTTGCCACACCGGTTTGAGAGGACTTGCAGGGGCCAGACGTTTGCCGAGGGTGTTGCGCCTTTGCCGGCTAATGAGGGTTGCGGGTCTTGTGATAGTAAATCCAGGTGTAGTAGAATACACTCTCCTTCGGCAAACGATGAAAAGGCATAACTTTTGTTGCGAAATGAGAAGTTCAGGTCGAGTGGAAATGACCATCTGTAGGTAATTTCGTTTTGTGTCAAGACTTGGAGAAGGGGTTTCAATGATTTCCGTTTCTGTACAGTGTAGGGTGAGAGGTCCGCAAAAATTTGGATAGGTTGACCCTGGAACATCAGGTTTTCCGCTGCATGCAACCTTTTCTTTACCTCTTCTTTCACTGTGTAAAAATGTGGTTTCACAATGATGTCCCTTGGGAGGCCGTGTGAACGTGGAGGTGAACGTGTAGGGCTCTGTGTGCCCTGTCTAATTTCAGGCGGTGGTCTGCGATGTCAGCAATTAAGTCCTTGATAAGCGCCTGGATTGCCGGCTGAACCTCTTTTACCATTTCAGGAAGTCCCCGTACCCTAAAATTGTAACGCCTGGACCTGAAATAGATACATTTATTGAGAAAGCCCAATCAGAGGGCGATACGCGTGTAGAGGGGAGGAGCCAAGCCCGTGAGGTCACACAGCCACAGTGGTGAGTCGGACTATACAGAGCTGGTTTTAACTGAACATCTTGTGCTTTTTAATTGGGGCATTTTAATAAATGTTGCAAACTGAGAGCACTATGTATCCTCTATTGTTGCATGAATGTGGAACAATATCCTATCAGGAATAATAAGTAATAACGCTAGTGTGGAGGAAGGAGAAAAGCAGTGGGGTAGTATATATGAGAGATCTTTCTTGCGATCCCTCCGGGAGGCTACTGATTGGAAAGTGGATACAGAGCAGCTGGTCGGATGTGGAAGAGATGAGACCATAGCTGAAAGAAAGGAATTGTTTTGAGTCTGACTCATGTATGAGGTGAGCAGGTATAACAGCTGGTGAAGGTGTGCACAATCTGCTGAAGACACGATTTGCACAGTGGTGGATGATATATGAATTGAGAAGTCACAATAATTCAACGCAGAAACGTTTCAGCATATGAACTTTAATTGTAGACATTACTATATAGATTGATTTATTTGAATATAATTTGATATCACTGGATATTTCACATGATAGATTAATAGCTGCACTTCTATTTTTCATTTTATTCTAATAAAATGATGATAAAGACTTCCCTAGGAAAAAGAAACCCATTCTTATGCTAAAGTCAATGACAAAAAGAATGCTCCATTCTAGACAATCTTCGTAGCACGCATTCTCCATAGTCCTCCTTTGAGAACAAGCGATGCCCACTCAGACAGCCTCTTCCAGACTTACTCAGACTTGCGATGATCACAGAAGCCTTTCATTGCTGTGCTCAGCAAAATAGACTGTGATAAACGTCCAAAATTAAAGCCACATTTGAAAGGCCATTAAGTTTTCATCAGGCGCACAATGACTCAAGAGTATGTGAGGTTATCAGACAAAAGTACATTTGTTATTAAGAAGTCATCTGCTTTACAGCGTCTCAGTGAGAGATGACACACCACCTCTTTACTACTCTTATAAAGCATGCACTTAACACCCACAGGCCCCCCCCCCCCCCCCCCGACACCAGAAACATGGACTTTATTTCAAAACACATAAAAATTTTAAAGCGGACCTAAACTCAGATCATTACTTTAACTCCCTCATGTTGTAAATAGTCCACTAAAACTTAGTACATACATAGCTCTTGCTCTATGCGCTGCTTGGCTACAAATTATGGAACAAAAAAAAAAAATCACAAGTGCAGCGCTAAAAAGCTAATAAAAAGTCCCAATATAAATTGATGAAGCAACTCTATATAAACAGTCCATTGGGTGCAAGTCCACACAAAGATAGTGCGGGGAAGGATCCGTCACCAAAAAAAAAAAAAAAGGTTCACACTGACTATTACCCCAACGAATGGACTACTTAATTAAAAGCAGTCAACAAAGCTATAAAAATCATCCACTTGGATATTACCAAATGCATGGAGAGATACGTTGTATGAACACCAGTGGGATCCTCCTTGGACAGGCTCTCTCTCAGGACATCATAGAAATAGGCAAAAAAAAAAAAACTTAATTGCGCAGTATTACTGACAAGTACATTTATTGTAAGAGCCCAGCAACAGCCAGAATACTCAAACATCATGGTAAAAAGCGCATGTAAATTCAGTATAAACTATCAAAGTTTCCAACCAGTATATTGGCCGACTCTCAAGCTTGGCAACGTCACGTGACCCAAAATGATGAAAGTAACCGTGGCTTGGGGTTGTGTGAACAACTTAATTTCATCCTGGAAGCATTTCTTCTTTTTTTTTTTTTTTTTTTTTAGGCACAGCCAACAACTGTAAGGTTCTGGTAACCATACGGTCATTGGCCACGGCTGAAGATACTACCTGGCTCATGGGAATGGCCACAGGCACCACACAATCTCCCCTGCTTAGCACAGGATCCAGCAGCTACTGGAAATCACTGTAGTAGTGATGCCTCCACAGCAATTTCCAGCTTCCACGTGGATCAGCCAGCTAGATCAATGTAACTATGCAAAAATAGTCATACTTTGAATTTATCTTTTTTTAAATTTTAAATCAAGAGAACTGTATAGAAAAAAAATCCAGAGCAACAATGTCTTTACAATATCAAGATGGTATCAATAATAACTTCTATAATTTTTTGGCCATAAAATACAACCCTTTTATTTTACAGATCACAAGTGTCAAAAGGTACAGTACACTTATTAATGAGACTGAGAAAATTGAGTACTGTCTGTGATACTTTTTTTATTTGCACTAACGTATCCTTTTTCATGGATATCCTTTTTCATATATATATTTTACACATCCCCTGCTAATTTTGTACACTTGCCCACTAACAAGGAAATGATCAGTCTATAATTGTAATGGTAGGTTTATTTACATTGAGAGACAGAACAACAAAAAATATACAGAAAAAAAGCATTTCAAAATGTCCCTGACATCCCTGGACAGCTCTTTGGTCTTGGCCATGGTGGAGAGATTGGAATCGGATTGATTTTGGTTCTGTGGACAGGTGTTTTTTTATACAGGTAACAAGCTGATATTAGGAGCACTCCCTTTAAGAGAGTATAGAAGACACCCGGGACAGAAATCTTGTTGATTGATAGGGGATCAAATACTTATTTTACTCATTAAAATGGAAATCAATTTATAACTTTTTTGAAATGTGTTTTTCTGGATATTTTTGTTGTTATTCTGTCTCTCACTGTTAAAATAAACCTACCATATCTCTATAAAAACACATGTTTTAAGACACTACGGATTCCACTTTAACTCCGTCTATATAGTAGCAATACCTCATTATCAACAGTGACAATCCAGGGAAGAGTTTCATACTGCCTGCCTGTAATTGCCCAGTTTAGTTTTTCCTTTTACCATATTTTTAACTTAAAGTTGAACTCAGGGCAGAAAAATAGGAAAACTTTAAATCAACTATGGATTGAAGAATATTAAATGCATTTTAGTAGACAGCTGGCAAATGGATCTGCAGTTTCTTGATATCCACCTCCTGTGATCCCCTTCAAAGTAGCACTCAGACTGGGAAAGAGAGGGGCAGCACTCAGAACCAATCAGGGCCCTATTGCTTAGAAACATGTTTAGAGGAGGGGAGAGCAAAAGAAAAAGAATGACCTCACCAGTGAGCTTTTGCTCTACGTACGAAATTTCAAGTTGTGAACTTTCAAACATGCGTTAACATTTCTGGCGTACGTTCTCATGTGTGCATCCTCTACAAGTGGTTGTGCTTCTGTGTACTTTACAGTATACAGTACTGTATCATTATTTTAACCTTTCCCCCCCCCCCCATGTATTATTTGCGTGAAATGTGTTATAAACCTATTACAGTAACTTATTAGGCCGATTGTGTTTTTTTGGCTATGTTGGCTAACTTTATTGAACTTACAAACAAATTGGACTTCCGAACGTGCTCTAGGAATGGAACTCGTTCATATGTAGGGGACTTACTGTATTATATAAATTAAAGTCAGAGACCAGGCTATACTTTAGTGATGTCTGAAGGGACTTCTGGGACTTTACTAACCTGTCCTACAGAGATGACCAGATCAGAACATTGGCTAGGCAAGATATATTACATACATGTAGGCAGTTCATTTGTCAATTTAATCAGTTACCTGGAGGTCATCCTTTAAATAAGGCCCTAATGATGGCATTCTTCTCTACTTTAAGAGTATAGTGAAGCACTCCCAGATAAGAAAAGCTTTTATTACTAGTAAATGACATGTGCACACTGAAATATTTAGTTTCGGAATTTCGTTTTCGTCCGAAAAATAAATTTATTTAGTTACTCCCGAAATTAGTTTATTTATTTTGCTTCGTTAAAAAATACATTTGTCCGAAATAATTAAGGTCGAATCGGTCATTGAAGGCTTATGGTGTCTGTCGAATGTTCTAAGAAGATTTGACAGAACAGCTAAACTGTACGACGCCGCAATCGTACATTTCCAGTCGAATGTTCCGCCTACAAGCTATAGTAGAATTCTAATGTTGTATGACTAGTAATAATTATATTTATTAATTATTATTACTAGTCAACTGAGATTAGAATTCTTCTATAGCCTATGGGCAGAGCATTTGACCATAAATGTCCACTCGCGGCGACTGCTTCATCAAATGTCGAATCTTTTCTCTCTATGTCGAATAATCTTGGACTAATAGAGTTAGGTTAGGCACGTTCGACCTTTTTTGCTATTGTCTCTATAATGTCGAATCTTTTCTCTCTATGTAGAATAATCTTGGACTAATAGAGCGAAGGTTAGGCACATTCGACCTCAGGTTCGATGGACACAGATCGCTATTGTCAGCGTCATGTTGAATCTCCTATCTATATCAAACTGTCGCAACGAAAATTAAAATAAAGCATTTGTTTATGTCGGATCTTTCAGTTTTTGGATTCTGCACGTTCGTTATCGTTTGTTAAAACGATAACGAAAATACCCGAAATTCGGACGAAAATGCATTCGGACGAAAACGAATGCACATGTCTAAAGGGTTATGAGAATTTAGCTACTAAAATGATACGAGGGCTAAGGCAGTTTTCTGGTACAGTTCATACGGGTTAGAATCAACGTTTTTAATGCTGCGATATTCCCATTGGGAAGAGGGGATGAAATCTCACAACTGGGAGGAGAGACAGCAACCACATTATCAAACTACAAAAAGATAAAATACAAAATTAGGTTGAGTCTGTCAGACACTACATGATTGGCCCACAATCTGCAATTCTGGAAGCACTAGATGCAGAGTTTTTTCTTATCTCCATTTGGGTTGCAATTTTTGGCTAATAGCCCACTGCTTCCCTGAGAGGAGAGTAGTTAGAGGACCTTTCAATAAATGACTAACAATGCATATGGTGATTCATGTTTACGCTTGCCCACAAACAAGAGATTGTATTCTGAAGAACTGTAGAATTTGTTTAGGCATTGCTCGTCTAACAAAGACTGCAGAAAAACTGCCAATTAAAAGAAGTATTTCCTAGACGAATGTTGCCAGAAAAATAACTTTCTCCATTTTTTGTTGGATGAAAAATCTATTAGCATGTCAAAGAACTTTGCATAATCAACCGTCAGTCTGATATTTTTTGGCCCCAATGCGTGTATTTTTGTGAGAGATAAATTAATGCAGGTTTAACATACTAATGAGTGTCATCCTATGACTATAGGCGACCACAGACAGAGGGCTTTTTCAACCATGTACGTAGGAACAATTCAACCACCCTCAGACATGAGCCATTTTTCAAGTCCTGAGCAGGGTGAGGGATTCATAGTGGATCTTCAGCCTACTTGGGAAAACAGCTGAGGAGCCTTCACTAAAGGAGCCTGCAATTTCCTGATCGAAAAAAAAAAATCATCACCCTTGACATGTCCTATCTATGGGCACCTTAGGCTGGGTTCACACCTAACGCTGAAGCTGCTCCCAGCAGGGGTCCTGGTTCACCGCTTCAGGTCCGATTTCAGCCCGAATTTTGGGCTGAATTCAGACCTGAAATGGACCAAAAGACACACAGGGCTTCTGTGCAAATTCGCATTGGAGATATGTGGACCAGCTCCATAGAGAGCTGGTCATAATCTCCTGCTATTGTGAATTGGATGCGAGAATCCCGCATCCAATTCGCAATAGTGTTAACCCGGCCTAAGGGTAGTGAGTGTTAAAGTAGGAGAAAACTTTAGTTGGTACAATATCATGGCTAATTTGGCAAGGATTTTTTTATAGGGAAAAAAAAAAACAAAACAAAAAAACACAAAACTAGAACACCCCAAGCACACTTTTTTAAAAAAAGCAATAAAAAACTGACAGAGGTGCTAAGCCTTCCCAGCTCTCATCTAGTGTTATGACAACTCATTCTTTGCATTTCAATGCACTATAAAAACCCATTAAAATGGCTAATTTACTCTTTATGCCTTCGAGGAGCAGCAGCAGGAGCATGCCACTGGGAAGAGCTACAGGAAAGGACCCTTACTTTCCCATTATTGAGTTGCATTAAAGCTGGCCAAACACTGGTAGAATTTCATATGAATGTTCATACAGAAATGTAAAAAATTCCTCATCAAAGCATTCAGTAGTATCATGATGGACTTAACACATTTTGTAAAATTTTGTTCACGTTGCTATGCCAATCTTTTGATTACCACTTTTTAACTTTTGGGATGCACATGCGCATTACAAGAAGTATGATTTTTCCCTGAATAAAAGCTACAGTCACAGTTAGAATTGTTAGCTTGAAAGAAAAATTTCCATCCTGCTCCTTCAATTTCCCTCGTCACTACAGTTGAAAATGATCACTGACTTGACCCCATACACCTATTAGAAATTTGGAAAAAATCTTTCAAAAACTTTTTTCCGAACAACGTTCTACTGTGTATAGCCAGCTTCACAAAGACTGTTCCAATGAAATATTTCTACATTTAAAAAGTTTGACCCCAACCACATGCACATCTTACCTAATTTAAACATGGAAATCTAATCTTTTGTCCGTGAAATTTTCACAGTATCACCGCCCATGTTTTCTACTATTAATTGAAGTTTTTATGTGATGTTCAGCATTCTCAGTAGTTCAAGATATGCCAACCCATAAGTAATGTAGCATTGCTTCTGCAGGCTTGCAGGAAAAATCTCCAGTAATGGATTGCCAAGTTAAAAGCTGCATTCATATGCAAAGAATGTTTGTGTGCACCTTGAAGAGAGACGAATATTTTTCCTTGAAAATCCTCTCACTAATGTAGCATAACAATCTCATTTATTTCACTGCCTTCCCATTTCTCCCATTTCTCTTGTTAAACAAGTCACTTAAGAGGTCAAAACACATAAAATGACCAGCTTTACACATGTGCGAGACCCAATAAGTAGGTCTACAGCATCATATGGGAGTTAAAAAGCAAAGCCAGCGAGGTGAATAATGGCTCGCAGTCTTTGTTGAACGCATTCATGTAAACATGCTGTTATTAGCTAGCGTTAAATACCAGTTATGTGCATAAACAATCACTGGTTTCGGAAGATGCCAAGACTTTTCTGGGAAACTTCTAAATTGTCTGTGTAATGCCTGAATATTTTCAATCCATAGCAGTCAAAGTTGAACTTGGGGCACAAAAACTTTGAAATATATTCCTCAAAAGCCACAAGGGCTTAAATACACTTTGTGTGGAGCAAATGCTGCGCAGCACATAGCCTGTATGGAATAGAAGCAGAGCTGTGGGAGGGGCCAAACAGACTCCACCCACTACAGAATACCTGCAGAAAACTACAGGAGGGGGGTGGAGACAAGACCAATCACCCTGCACAAGAAGAGAGAGCAGCAGTGAGCGGTCCTTATTACAGGAAGCTCCTGCACAGAGGTAAAGTTTCACATTGGATTACGGCACAGATCTGGAAGAAACACAAATCACACCAAGATTCAAGTAAGAATACACATGACTCTTATATGTAGACAATATTTGGGGCTCTTTCTCAATGTGGGGCTATTTCTATAAGTGGGAGTACTTCGGACTCTGCACTCATCTGAAGGTCTCATCTGAAAATATCATATCATTCCATCTCCACCCAAAAACTGAAACACTGCTATCGGATTTGCTTATGTCTATTTAATAATTGCTGGTATGTTATTTTTGCTTAACCGTCTGTAGACCTGTTCACATTACAATGCTTTATTATCTCCCTTGTCTTACCCAAAATTATGGCCTGTTAACATTAGTGCCCTGTTGCTAGTCTGTTTCTGAAGTAAGAATTTTGCCCTGTTAACCAGCCAACCTTTATTACCTCCAGATTGATAATTGAAAAGGCACCCACCCCATCTCTATCAGTATAAATATAAGCTTCTTTTGGGGGAAGCATTTGCAGGGGGCACATTTGCAACTGGGGCTCTTTCTATAAGTGGGAGCACTTCTGACTCTGCACTTCAGCAAATGAACACAAGAAAATTCTTTGAAAAACACAGCACAGACATCAGGTGACCTAGTTTACCCCTTCAGCTCTTTCTCCTTGTAACATGCACTCTCTACCACTCCTTTTGACAGCTCTGTCCTCTATCCTGAAACTATCTCTCCTTAACCCCTCTTCTCCTCCCCCACAGCATATATATTTCACCATCACTTCTGTCCTCTCCTTATTACTGCACCCACCAACTCCTGCTAATTCTAAATTCACACACACAAAAAACCTCGAGGACCCTGAGGCATGTCCCTTCATATAAATCCCACTCCCATATTACCTCCCTCACCCTCCTGCTTCTCCTAACTTCTGGAGATACTGTATATCCCCAAACCCTGGGCCTCCATCATTTAACTGTACCTCATGCACCCATCACCCTGCACCCTCTGGCAGAAGCTGCAAACACCACAATTTAGTTCCTATTTCTATTCTTCCCAAGACCAGACTCCCTTTCTCTTGTGCCCTTTGGAACTCCCGCTCTGCCTGTAACAAACTCACCTCTCTCCATGACCTCTTTTTTGCCAATTCATTTAACCTACTCGCCATTACCGAAACCTTAACCTATTCGCCATTTGTGAAACCTGGCTTCACAAATCTGACACTGCGTCTTCTGCTGCCCTATCCCATGGTGGTCTTCTCTGGACTCACTCCCCCAGATCCAGTGGATGAAAGGGAGGAGGTGTCGGAATCCTTCTAGCCCTACATAGCACATTCCAAAGTTACCCGCAGAAACCTACGTCATCTCAACCCTTCTCTTCTCTACTCTGTTATTGATAACCTCCACGACAAAATCTCACCCCTATCCTGCACCAACCTAGCCACTTCTGTGTACAACGCTTCACTTCTAGCCTCACTGGACTCACCCATTAAACCTTGGCAAACCGATTATACTAGAAGTCTGAAAAAACATAGTCGTGCTCAAAAATACAATTCCAGCCTCCTCACTGCCAAGCAGATCTATTTTATCACTCTCATTAGCAACTTATCATCCCGTCCCCCTCAACTCTGCCCTACCTTCAACACTCGACTTTGTCCTCCACCCGCCAACTCACTCACTGCCCAGGAGATCGGTAATCACTTCAAACAGAAGATTGATACAATTCGCTTTACACTTCATGCCCACAGGTACAATCATTACTTCCCTCTTTCAACCCCACCACTATAGACCAGGTTGCTCAACTATTTGCTAATGTCCACCTTACCACCTGCCCTCTGGATCCTGTAACCCTCACAAATGCTACGTTCACCCTCTGGCTCTATGCTACACTCTCTAACCCACATCTTCAATCTCTCCCTCTCTTCTCTTCCCCAACTTTCTAAAACATGCACTTGTCAGACCCATACTTAAAAAGCCCTCACTGGACCCATCCAATCTTAACAATCTACGCCCCATCTCCTTGCTCCCCCTTCTTATCCAAACTCCTTGAATGTCTGGTCTATAACCGACTGAGCATCCACCTCGCTGATAATAGCCTCCTTGATCCTCTTCAGTCTGGATTTCGTCCTCAACACTCCACAGAAACTGCTCTCCTAAAACTACTAACAGCCAAAACCAATCAACACTATTCTGTACTCCTACTCCTGGACCTCTCTGCTGCCTTTGACCACCCCCTCCTCCTCAAAAAACTCCACGCCTTTGGTTTCCGTGACTGTACTCTTCGCTGGTTCTCTTCCTACTTATCTAACTGCACCTTTAGCGTTTCCTACAACTCTACTTCCTCTTCCTTTCTCAGTTGGGGTCCCCCAAGGTTCTGTTTTTGGACCTCTCCTATTTTCAATCTACACCTCCTCCCTGGGTCAGTTGATAGCCTCCTATGGCTTCCAATACCACCTCTACGCTAAAGACACCCAAATCTATTTCTCTACTCCTCAGCTCACTCCCTCTGTCACCTCACGTATAACTAATTTACTATCAGCTATATCAGTCTGGATGTCACACCACTTCCTCAAACTCAATTTATCCAAAACCAAACTTCGATGGCACAACTATAAGCCCATCCCCACATGCCAAGGTTTTAGGTGTAGTCCTGGACTCTGAACTCTCCTTTAAGCACCAAGTCCAATCACTGTCCAAATCCTGCCGCTTCAACCTCCGCAACGTCTCCAAAATACGCCCCTTTCGAACCAATGACACAACAAAGTTCTCAGTTCATTCCCTGGTCATCTCTCGCCTCGACTACTGCAACTCCCTTCTCATTGGCTTTCCTCTATATAGTCTATCACCTCTTTAATCCATCATGAATGCTGCTGCCAGACTCATTCACCTTACCAATCGGTCTGTGTCTGCTACCCCTCTCTGTCAATCCCTCCACTGGCTTCTGCTCGGCCAAAGAATTAAATTCAAAATACTAACAACTACTTACAAAGCCATCCACAATTTAGCCCCCAGCTAAATCACTAGCCTAGTCTCTAAATAACAACCTACTCGTTCTCTTCGTTCCTCTCAAGACCTCCTGCTCTCTAGCTCCCTCGTCACCTCCTCCCATGCTCGCCTCCAGGACTTTTCCAAAGCCTTTCCAATCCTATGGAATGCCTTACCCCAAGCTGTCCGCTTATCTCCTACCCTATTATCTTTTAGACGATCCCTGAAAACCCTCCTCTTCAGAGAAGCCTATCCCACCCACACCTAACTACTGTATTTTCATTTTCTCCATCAGCTCATCCCCCCCAGTTATTAACTTTTGTTTCCACTTGACCCTCCCTTCTAGATTGTAAGCTCTAACAAGCTGGGCCCTCTAATCCCTCCTGTATTGATTTGTATTGTAAGTGTACTGTCTGCCCTCATGTTGTAAAGCGCTGCGCAAGCTGTTGGCGCTATATAAATCCTGAATAATAATAATAATAATAATACCCTTGAGTTCAGCTTTGAGTATCATCCTCAGTTTTTAAGTAAATTTCCATGCAATATTTTAGGCACAGAAGTGCTATCTTCGGGCTCATGCACAGCACAACATTGTGCACTGACACTTGTTGCACTAAGCAGCCCATTCAAAATTATAGGGCTGTATGGTCAAGCAATGCACCCAAGTTTAGAGTAGGCACAGGACCATCCAACAAGGTGCCACGCTATAGGGCATGTTGGGATACCCTTCATAATGAGTGGCACCGCATCACACCAACAAATACGTGTGTTACGGAAACACATATTACTGTAGTGTGCTGGTGTAAATGGGCCCTTAAGGGCTCATTTACACTTGCTTCAGCTTAAAACACACATTAAAGCGCCTACCACTTCAACATGCTTTAATGTGTTTTTGATGCTTAGGTGGTGCTTCGATAAAGCTTTAATGATGCTTCGGTAAGGCTTCATTGATGCTTTGGTGAAGCTTCAGTGATGCCCTTTTGAAGCTTTGTTGAAGCTTGGCGAGTGCACCGTGTGTGTGTGGATATGTCATACCTGCAATTTCTCTAAAACAAAGCAAAGCTAAAAGCGGAATTAAAGCCTCTTAAAAGCTTTAGGTGCTTCAAGCGACTTCTATGGGGGCTTTGAAGCACCACTAAAGCTACATGGGGTATAATTTGTGAAGCAAAGCCAAAGCAAAGCAAATGCAGGTGTAAACAGAACTGTAAGCTAACCATTTTATTTAGTGACAGGGGCTTTGACTGGCGTTCAGAGAGCTTTAACAAAGCGTGTCCAAAGCCTTGTTTTGAAACAAGTGTAAACTAGCCCTAAAGGGATTGTAAAGTCTCCAGGTTTTTCACCTTAATGCATTCTATGCATTGAGGTGAAAAACCTTCTGTACTGCAGCTGCCCCCAGAGCCCTCCTTTTACTTTCCTGAGTCAATCCGTTCCAGGGATGTGCACGAGCCCAGTGGCTCCAGTCCTCATTGGATAGATTGATTGGTTGATTGAGCCATTGGTTCCTGCTGCTGTCAATCAAATCCAGTGACATGGGAGCAGGGCACAGGGCTGAGTCCATAAAGAGATTTGTAATTCTGCTCAGCCAATCTTGTGATTTATACATGTTTTCCACACTAAACAGTGTGCTTCTGGGGCTTTTTTTAGTTTGTTTTGCAAAAAATAAAAACCCCAGTGGCAATTAAATACCACCAAAAGAAAGCTCTATTTGTGGGAAGAAAATGATAAAAATTTAGATTGAGTACAGTGGTGCACGACCGCACAATTGTCATTCAAGGTGTAACAGTGCTGAAAGTTGAAAATTGTCCTGGGCAGGAAGGGGGAAGTCCCCTGTATTGAAGTGGTTGAAGACGCTCCTATCACTACTTTTAGAATTCAGATGTGCAGCGGTGTAATCTATCCAAATCCACGGCCAATACAGGACAACTGTGTTTTTATAACACATCTGCACATATTTAGGATATATGATTAGTAAATGTAACAGACCTTGGGCATGATCAGCCATAGCTTTTCAGTGATCTCTGCAATTAACCCTATAGCTTGCTTATTCTGTGAGCTACAGGCAGCTCTCAAATCTTATGTCTCAACCGAATCACTACTATGTTTACTATTCATTTGTTCTCACAATCCTCATAACACAACATTACTGCATTATTTTTTGGACATTGGCCTGCTCTCTGACTTTGAGCACCAACATCCCTGTGTATGCATTGCTTGACGCATCCTTAAGAGGTAAAGAAGATGTTCTTCCTCCACTAGATAAGAGCCGATGATTCATTACTGTGCCATCACACATCTCTAATTTTCTGGAACCACTGAAGTATGAAAAGTATGCCAATAGAAAAAAAAAAACCTGTAACTCATAGCAATCAATTGGAAACCTTGTTAGTAGCAAATTGGATGCCATGGGCCACAAGGAATGTTCCTTACAGCACAATTTTCATACAAGCGCTGAGAGCTACTGCTGTTCTGTATAGCACAGACTACAGTCACAGGGGCTACATCAATGTGTGAAATAATTGCATCTGGCTGGATGCACTGGTAGCAGAAAGAAATAATAATTCTGAGTTGTTGCGCTACACATGTTGTCATCAACACACCATCCGGCATCCTGGATGCGAGAAAAATTCGGGATTTAAAGCATTTTAAGAGCCACTTAGGTCAGGTACATTGAAAACTGATGGCAGTTTTATGCAGTTTAAAAGCACTCAATGAGCTCGATTACTTTTTATATGTAGAACATCACTAATTTAATGTATTGTAAGATGTTTTGTGCGCTCTGCATTAAGAGAAAAACTACAGATATTTGCTGTCTGGAAATCGTTCCAACAGTGTACAGAACCGTTTTCATCTTTTTTATATATTAAAAATGTTATTGCATATATACAATGGTTTTTCAAAAAGTTTCCGCACTTCTTTTTTAACTCTTAAATATAACCCTGTCCACAGCAAATAAATGGAATACCATCATAAAATGCTATCCAAATAAGGGGCCGCACACTGAAGATGTCCAACTCCAGCCAAAGTTTATTACAATGACACCCACCTGCGAGAACCAGTGGCAGCGTAATGCCCCGTACACACGGTCGGACATTGATCGGACATTCCGACAACAAAATCCTAGGATTTTTTCAGACGGATGTTGGCTCAAACTTGTCTTGCATACACAAGGTCACACAAAGTTGCCGGAAAATCCGATCATTCTGAACACGGTGACGTAAAACACGTATGTCGGGACTATAAATGGGGCAGAAGCCAATAGCTTTCATCTATTTATTCTGAGCATGCGTGGCACTTTGTCCGTCGGATTTGTGTACACACGATCGGAAATTCCGACAACGGATTTTGTTGTCGGAAAATTTTATAGCCTGCTCTCAAACTTTGTGTGTTGGAAAATCCGATGGAAAATGTGTGATGGAGCCCACACACGGTCGGAATTTCCGACAACAAGGTCCTATCACACATTTTCGTCGGAAAATCCGACCGTGTGTACGGGGCATTAGACCTGAGGGGAAGACTTTGGTGAGTATGCCTAGCTTCACAAGGTAAGAGGAAAAATGGTTAGCAACATGGGCTAGTGGTGGGTGAAAGGGAGGGATGGTAAAAAAAAAAAATAGTTTTAGCCTGTATTGGGACTTTAGGGCACCCACATTGCATTATGGAATGGGTGGGAGGGTCCATAGAGACAAACCAATAGTGTGTACAGTCACATTTATTGTATCTTATTTCATGATTGTTAGACAAGCTCAACCCTCTTCACCACTCACAGGCCAGTCTGTATCCTCTTTGGTTCTCTGCAAGCAGCCAGGTGCCAAGGCTCTGGAGTCCGTTCTTGTACTACTGTATTCCACCATCCTAATAGCGGGCCACACACTACAGTCATTCAACCTCCAGCCAAGGTTTATTGCAATGCAAGCACACTGCTCACTTCCCCCTCAAAGTCATGCCCCCAGAATGTTTCACCCACTCAGGGGTTCCCCATGATGATGTCCTGCTGTGGGTGAAACATGCTCAGGGTATGTTTTTTTTAGGGGGGGTGGGGAGGGGTGAGCGATGTGCTGTCATTACACTAAACCTTGGCGGAACCATTTGCACATTTATGTGGCATGACATTTGGAGCGTAAATGTTCCTCAAGGTATGTGCCTACAGCTTATTAGGTCAGCTTTGTGCTAGTGCTGCTACTTGGTTTACAGAGCACAACATTTTCAAAGAGAACATCTGCCATGTGGGTTGGAGATATTTATGCATCTGCGGCACTGAAACCTAAACTCTCAGTGTGGAACTTTCCGTCAAGATGGCAACCATTATGGTCTGGTTTGATTATGGCGCACAGCAAACATTTACCCCATATTGACTTTATGCACCATGTTTCCTGAAGAAAGTTTTGTTCTTCTGGCCAATATTAAAAGGAGATAATCTCCCACTAGTATATAGTAAATAATGTCTCCTTTAGATAACCAAGGCTCATTGTCTATCAATTTTCTATTCTTCAATAGTGGTACAAGGACTTGCTGTTCTTCAGGAATCTGAACACGGACGTTGGCATGCACCTAATTTAGAAGGTCCTGATTTATTCAACAATGTTACTGCCACATTTCTGACTTATCCAAGCCCTGTTTCTTTACTTGATAGAAGCCCCCTATAAGATGGGAGTACAAGATGAATAAGACAGCTATAGAGGATATCATACAGCACTGCAGGGCAAAAAATACTCCTTTCTTCTTCAAGCGTACCAATATTGCACAAGTACTGCTAGTTATTATGTAGTACATGTTGGAGCACATTTAAACCTTGCTGTCTTAGAACTTGTCACTGATCCCCGTGGCAGGGATGCTACCACCAGCACTTTTATCAGCTTGAAGTTCATAGATTTTCATTTGTCTTGGATTGGAACATGTAATGAGTAGAGGCACAAAGGACCGTTGTGAAAATGTTCTTTGATCTACAATACTGCATACTTTGCTGAATGCCTGTTGTGTGAAGAGAAAAGGACTAGAATTATCTCAACACCAGTAGCAATCTGCAGAGCTAAACCACAACATGCCTGGAGAAAGAATGGCATCTGGAGGATGGCACATCACTAGATAACTTCCCTATTTCCATCTCATCACAAGCGGAAATGGTCAAGAATCAAATTCCCACTGAGACCGTCTTTTATCTGGCGCCTTAGTATTTAAAAACAAAGAAAAACGACACACAGAAATACTATGACCCACGCAATTTAAAAAAAAGACATTATTAAATATGGCCACTTGTAACACATCCTACAGCTTCAGGCATTTCCTTCACATTCATATAGTATAAAATAAAGCTTTGTTTAATATTGGGGTAATTATTTCTTGGAAGAACTGAAAACCACATTCTTTGCCATAATCACATATACTTATTCACATAGTTGTGAGAATAAGGACAGTTACTGTAAAGTTACCCATGTTCAGGAAAACAACTTATTTAAATTTTTTTTTTTTTTTAATTCGTCACCAGAAGAGGAATAAAAAGGGGAAATCTTCCAGTGGTAACCCTGACAACAATGAGGAATTGAGTGATTCATCTCACTTCCTGTTTTGGCTATGGGACAAAAAGTTAAATGAAAATCTCCACAATGGGACACAGATGGCCCATTGGCCAAAAAAAAAAAACAGAAAAAAAAAAAAAAATAAACTGACAGGACATTTAACCCTTACCTACTCTATCCAAAATGAAAACAGTTTGGGCTTTAGTTCAAATTTAAAGCTGAAAATTAGGTATGGATATTTTTGCAGTTTGGACCAATGTAACTAAGCAATGTGCCATACCTGTGGGATCCTCATGGAAGCTGGAGATCACTGTAGTAGGCTTGGCTACTACAGTGACTGCTGTAGCTTCAAAGCCCTTCGTGAACACAGGAGGTCCCTGGCTTGCACGGATGCCATTCAGAGAACGCTTTGCATTCTGTCAATTAATACAAAGTGTTCTCTAACTGGAAAAGGTGGAGAGGCGGGGTGGTGACATCATGATCTCCATCTCCTCCAATTTATTGGAAAAATGCAGGGGGCTCTCAATGGTGACTGTGCGGAGCAAGTAGCCAACCTCTTGTGGTTACTATACAGCAGGGCAACCACTCGGCACTGGACCAAGAAGCTAGCGACGATCACTGCAGTAGTGTTACCTACTATGGTGATCAGCCAGCTATGGCACATGCATACCTACATTGATCTGAGCTGGACCAATGTAGCTATGCAAAAATATCTAAGCCTAAACTTCAGTTTTTATGCTGTCCACAAAACATTTGTGCAATCTGAATGATATTCGCACAGCTGAATGCAAAAAAAAAGTTTGTGAGATTTGTAACAAAAAAAACAAAAAAAAAACAAAACAAAAGCTCTGGCCTCCACCACATTCAGCATGCAGCAAAGTCAGTAGATAAGACCATACGTTGTCCTAGTCTTAACAATGAAATGAACAAAAGTATTCAGCCAATTACTGCAATGTGACCTGAAATTCATACACAATTACACATAAATTTGAAATAAAAATGAACCGTGTAAAATAGGTACCTTTAGAAACTGTGTTTAATTAAAAAATCTCTCTGGGAATGAGACTACTACAGACTAATGGTCAGCCCTCCATATCCCATTATTCATGTAATCAACCGGAATACTAGATGCTTCCAACATACAATAAAATAGACTTTATAACCTAAACATAATAGCTAGCAGCATGCAATTGCCATGTAATTATAAACAGCTAGGGTCAGTCTCTCCCACCTATGCTCATTTGTAATCCAGAACAATTAAATACATTTCTACAGGTCATCTTAGGCGATTCAATTTTCAAATAGTATTAAAAAAACCAAGTACCTCTGTGTAAAGCCATAGCAGAGGCTGCCCAACTGCTAGCCACTTTCTAGCTCCAATTTAGTGACGTTTATTTTAACCAGAGATTTTCCAATTGGCTGTCATCAGGAATATAGCATCTTGCCTGATATTTTGTTTTGTAAAAATCCTAGGTCTAAATCTACCAGAAAGCAATGTTTCCATGGGACAGTGGTAGGACCAGTACCAATATTAGGACCAATTTCTTCCTAAATGATCAGACTCAGACTGGGACTAGGAGGTACATAATAAATAGCTCATCACTGTATTTTCTGCTGGAAAAGTTGAGACTCCTGTCATGTATAAGATGCTAGGAGGATAATAGAGGGTCTGGTTTACTTGGGACTGAAGAAATTTGCAGCATTGTGGAATCTAATGCACTGAATGAAAATGATGTTTATTGACAATTTTTTAAATCTACAAAGAGACGAGAGTAGGACATATCCATACAAAAGAACATACAGTTCGGGGTATACAATGACCTGAGTAACCTACATTTCCAAGACAGAGTAATTGAGCATGTCAATCATCTCCACACAACTTGAACCTCATCTGTAAAATGATCATAGTACTGCAGAACTATCCACAGAGGAAGAAAAATGTCAAATGTATTAGGTTATAAACACTCCAGGACAAAATAAGGGATATAGAAACCCTCTAAGTTATGAGATATGAGATATGAGATCCCACACTGTCGTACTAAAGGCACTATTGGAAAATGTAGGTCTCCATGGGGGTCACCTATTTAAGTGGAAGGCCTCTTCTAATCCATTATAGAATGCTCGTCTAGTAGGTATGATTATGAAGAAATAGAGCAGAAGAGTAATAAAGAATGAGCAAGAGAGAAGGGAAGAAGAGAGGGGGATAGAAAGTTATTTGGGGGGGGGGTAGAGGGGGGAAAAGGGGTGGGGAGGGGGGGGGAGGGTTACAGGGAATATGGAAGGGACCAGAAATGGAGCCCAAAGCCACCCCAGCCTAAAACCCGATTAAAAAGTCAGTACAGCAGTGCTACACCAAAGTGAAGGGCCTGTCAGTCAAAATGTGTAATGAAGTTTGAGGAGTGGTGGAAGTAGTTCCAAACAGTCCACATGATCCCATAAGTGTCTGGATTCCCAGGAGATTTTTTCCAGGTGACTCAAAGAGTCCAGTACTGGATGAAAATTAGACCATCTTTTAGGGTCTAGTTAAATGTCAAGGTACATTAAAAACTCAATTACGGGCAACAAGTAGAAGCATTCTGTATGCTACCTAATGCTATCCAGCAGATGATGCAGCTTTGCTAGAGACAGACGCTCATTCAAAATAAATTAATGTAAATTCTCTGATCCAATGCATCCAGAAGTGCACACTGGCCCATACAGGGTCAGAAGGAAGGCAAGGAGGCGTGTGCTCTCCTGACACCTGGGCTGTAAACTGATCTTCCCAAAAGTTTCAGGATCAGATTTAAGGAAGGTTTGAAGCTTATTTGGGGAATTTTTTTTTTTTTTTTTTTACAAGCCAGCATGTTCTAGGATCAAAATATTGTTGCCAACTGGTCGACTGGTACACTACAATTAGGACTTGATGGAACACAAGCGCTGACCAATTAGGCTATGTTCCCTGTAAAACGCGAGGTTATAATATTTACATTTTGAGTGTCCATCAGATTATTCAAGAGTACTCTTGGTTGTTTTTAGTGCAGTTAAATTGGATATTTAGTTGTTCAACTATTACAAAAATTAGGTAAGCTGAGGTTTATCTGTGTTTAGCATAGTGACAATGTTTCCTGGATTTCTCAGCAGTTCACTGAATGATTTTACTTGTTGCCTTGAGATGCAGCAGCACTCCGTTCTATTTATCCAGATTATCTCTTGTATAAATGATCAAGGCATACAGAAGCAGAAAGATAACACCTGCAAAAAAAAAAAGCGGACGTCACCCCTCCAACTATCCTCAGCACTCAAAATTCAGCCCCAAGGAATGCTCGGAAGATGCAAGATTAGCAATTACTGAAGACCTCTGCAAACAAGACTGCATCCTAGTTTACACAAGTAGCATCATGTCATGCTGGTAGTGCTTTACATGTCTCTACCCATTTGGCAGAGCACTGGCAGAATCAAGACACACTCTTTTCAGACTAATTTCCCAGCCAGTTAAATACTCTGGAGGATTTCGAAATTTTCTTGTAATGCAAGCTCTACTTCCGAGCAGCCATTACTACAGCAATTACGATATCATATATAAAAACATAAGTATCCATGGGACTGCTTCTGCCAGATTAAACACATACGCGTTCAGTTAAACATACTACAACGGTTTAATCAATAAGACCTTTACTTTGGGGCTATTGCATTTTTTCTAAGAAAGTCAATTACATCGATGGGCTGATAAAGAAAAATTGATCCAAGATGTTGCCTTTGCCATTAGGTAAAACGTAATGAAGGGTTAAATAGGAAAGCGATTACAGTTTATCTACTCCCAGCAGGACAGAATGTTACAAAGATTAAAAACCATCTCCCATTACTTTATATGGGCCGATTCCTTATAAACCGCTTGATGCGAGCAATGAAGAGGAAAGGAAGGGAAGAAAAAAAAAAAAAAAAAAAGCCAACAGCTATTGAAAGCAAAATCATCCCACTTAGCAAGAACGGAGAGAAATTGTCTGCTTTAATCAGGAAAATTGCACATAACCGTTACAATGCTTTGGCGGCCAAGGAAAAAAAATGTGTATATATAAATAGATGAATAAAGACCTTTTAGAAGAGGTCAGCAAGCACAAATTGGCAGTCTAATGGAAAAGATCCTTACAGCGCACGTGCATCTACAAATAAACAAAGACAGATGCTTTACCAAGATTCGTCTGACGAGTCTTGTGCGTTTGGATCACAATCCAGCCAGGATTGAAGCTAAGGGGGCACGAGTCTCTGAGTGACTGCATGACTGGAGAACAAGGGGGGTGGAAAGGATTCAGAGCAGAAACATATTACGGAAAATAAACTGAATCAATGTGTCTGACCTCTCGCAGAGAGGAAAAGTGACAGCTGAGTTAATGTGATGGAGCCAGAATCTTCTCCATGGATTATGATGAAATGGAAGCGTGGGCGAGTGTAAATAAGAGCATTCCCAATATCCTTGAAACAGATCATTACACATGTCAGGCAGGCTCACGCCATCTGTGTGGCAATGTTCCACACATCTTCCAAGTTCCCACAAGAGCTCTCTGGTTTTACAAGAGCGTTCATGCTTCTGCTGTGAAATACAATACTATTGTAATCGGAGATTTATTTTTTGGAACAACCGCTGGCATATAACCAGATAATATCTGGGAATAAAAAAAAATATATACGTGTGTATAAATCGTTCACAGCATAATAGGCCAGCTGCCTGTGTACACTCAATATTGCTAATTTTCCTCAAATGTTCTCAGCAAATTTGTCTCAAAGGGTTAGCCCAATCGCCAACATTCTTCTGAATGTAAAGACACTACCACCTCCAACTATCACTAGCACGCTATACATGGGGGAAGGAGTATTGCAGTCAAAGCAATCATTTTGTTTTCGAAACTAGCTAGCAAGTGAAACTCAAAGTTGAGTCAAAGTTCTCTTATCTCCTCTTCCTTCCTTTGGTTGCACCCTCTTCCCCCTACTCTATACCTTCCCTTCTCCTTCTCTATATTTTTCTATTTCTGGTCCTATGGGCCTATAGTTGATATGCCACCAATGAGGTCATCCTCTCCTTGACTTTTCACCCTAGAATGCCTGTTGGGAAACTGCATTCTTACTGCTCATGGCAGTAACCCTTTCCATTTAATACATATTCATTGCCTTTTTTTTGTCAACATGACTATTAGCAGTTAGTTTTCATCACCCTATTTATTTTGGCTAAATATGTTTTATTCATCACCATGTTTTTCGATAGCCCCCAAATGGTTATAGAGCATACACTGCTGACCAATGGCTTAGTTTCCTGTGGAGGTTCTCAATGTATGTTGAAATATTGGGAACAATTGTATTAGGACTTAGATTCATGATAACCTCAGCTGCTCTGTACATGTTTAATCAGTGGTTAGCACTATCAAGTGGAATTGAACCTATGTTTGTTTTTTGTTTTTTACACTTGGATTGTCTAAACTGAGTTGTGTGTACCTTCATATTTGTATTCTCACCTACTTTCACTAGATAGTTGGTCTATGAATAATCTGATAAGCACATATGCTTTACACACAGAGGTACAACATGTTTTTTTCTGTCATCGAGGGATGAGTCACTACCAATTCATGCGAATGTCTGGCTACGTCTTTATATTTTCTTGTCATGATATCTTGTAACTTTGTCCTTTCATTTTTACATTCAATAAAAAGATTATGCGGAAAAAAAAAGAAGGTTGAGTGAGTGGGCAATTCACAGGAAATTTTAGCAATTCAATGGAAAATGACCCAACACATTAAACTCTTTGAGCTGGTCTCCAGTGGGCAATGCACAAAAAATGTTAGCTGTTCACTGGAAAATTACCCAACCGCTATGAAATCTTTTAACTCATCTAAAACACATATTTGTTATTTTGTGCAGGTATTGCACATTCTACAGCTAGTTCGCAGAGCGCTAGAATAGCCTCTGTTACTTTAAAGTATTTAGCCTAGGTACAACAGAAGAGTCCCTATTACGTCTACAATGCGAAAGGACACTTTTTTTGGTTTCTTTGCTATTGCTGTTCTTGTTGTGTACACGACATAAGGGCTGTATATAGGTATAAAAATAAATACTGTAGGAAATCTAGGCCTACTGCCACTTACTCAGTCATCTTATTTGTCATCTTCCAATAAAAAACTACTTCACAGTAATGGAAGAGGCTTTCATGATCATAAAGCATTCCTTTTGCATTAATAGGCTTGGTTGATAAAAACCTGAGCAAGAATACTTAGAGAAAAATTATGTCACCTCTCATAACAACCAGGATTTACATTTCATGATGTATAAATATAGAAGAAATATGATTACTGTCATAGACAATAGGTGCACTATATTTCAGTTATCTGCTCCAGAAGTTAGTGTGTGAGAATTCTGGCTTTTACCATATCAAGTTTCACCAAGACATTGACAAAACTTTTTGACATCAGCAAAAAATTAATCCAAAATTAATTTAATAGCAAAACGAAATAAGAAAAAGTCTGATTGCCTACTTCAGACAAAAACTCCAGGGCTGTGCACTTTTCAGCCTTCTCTGCAACTTTGATATTCCACCTTATAAAATTTGCCTAATCCAACATCCTCCACCTATATTATATTCAAAGTATAAAAAGTCCCTCAGGGCTAGGATACACTTATTTACAATCTATTCAATCTGCAGATGCATTTAAAGTTAGATTTGCTACAATGTAGCTATTCAACCCTTTGCAGAGTTGGGTAGTAGGTTCCTGAACCACCAGGATCCATGGCATAGCTGTATACTGTGGCAGTGGGACCCTGTGCTACCTGGAAGATTGCTGGTTTACGCTTTTTGGAGAGAAAGGCACGCTGATTGCACAGCTGTGTGCTGGGCTATTTAATTGTGACCTGGCTATGGCTCAGGGCCCCACCCAACAGATAGGAAGTCTGTGCATGGGAGTCAGGTGGACTCCCATTCCTCTGCAGGAGTCAGAGGCTGCAGGAGTCAGAGGCTGCCAGAGCATGCATGTCTGCAGGAGGCAGATGTACTTGGTGGCAGAGCAGCGAGCAGCTGATCGGGAGTAATCTAGGAGAGAGCTTAACTCTAGGAAACGCTCTTGTTCTGAGGAGAAGACCTAAGCTAGCGGCCTGAAGCAGCTGTGTGGCAAGAATGTAAGCCAGGAGGATAAAGTATTGAGTATGCAAGATACAGCAATGCTGGAACCCCCTGCGTGGGCTACAGTGGTCTCTTGTGAACTTTTCTGATCTTTTAAATAGAAGTGGGCTACCAGGCCCTTAAAAATATAGTTTTGGACTGGCGCACTCATTGAAAACGTACCTACTGCTTGAGTCTGATCACCCCAATCTCACAATACCCAGTGCTACACAACTAGTAATCAGCTAGTTACCAACCATGAAAGAATGGAAGGGGTCATTTAGGTTGAACAACCACAAGAAAACCCTGAATTAGCACCCTTTACCACCTGCCGACCGCCGATATACGTCCTAACTTTGAGGACAAATATCGATGTTATGGCAACAGCTAGCTGCCATAACCCCAGTATCCCCGTTTTCAGCCGGCGGTCGGCTACAAGATAAAAGTGGTCCCTGCGGCGGATTGGCCGCGAGATCACTTTTATCGGTGGCGGGAGAGGGCCCCCCTCCCGCAGCGATCCGGTGCCCTCCGCCGCTTACAGAAGCCGTTGGTAGCAGCGGAGGCGATCGTGTTCTTCTCAGGGCTTTGTATGGAGATGAGTGAGGGGAAGATGGCCCCCACCCATCTACATGACACTGCAGGGCGGAAGCGACGTCAAAACGTAACTTCCGCCCATACCTCTTAAAGGCACATTTTTTCAATGTAATTTTTTGAAATGACATTTTTTTATTTTTTTTTATTGCATTGAAGTCCAAATATGAGATCTGAGGACTTTTTGACCCCAGATCTCATATTTAAGAGGACCTGTCATGCTTTTTTCTATTACAAGTTTACATTCCTTGTAATCAGAATAAAAAAGTGATCCAATTTTTTTTTTTTTTTTTTAAACAGTGAAAAAATAAATAAAATAAAGTAAAATAAATAAGAAAAAAAAATTTTTTTAAAGCGCCCTGTCCTGACGAGCTTGCGCGCAGAAGCGAATGCATACGTGAGTAGCGCCCGCATATGAAAACTGTGGTCAAACCACACATGTGAGGTATCGCTGCGACCGGTAGAGCAAGAGCAATAATTCTCGCCCTAAACATCCTCTATATTTGCAAAACATGCAACCTGTAGAATTTTTTAAACATCGCCTATGGAGATTTTTATAGGCAAAAGTTTGACACAATTCCACGAGCGGGCGCAATTTTGAAGCGTGACATGTTGGGTTTCAATTTACTTGGCGTAACATTATATTTCACAATATAAAAAAAAATTGGGCTAACTTTACTGTTGTCTTATTTTTGTATTCAAAAAAGTGAATTTTTTCCCAAAAAAGTGCGCTTATAAGACCGCTGCGTAAATACGGTGCAAAAAAAAGTATTGCATTGGCCGCCATTTTATTCTCTAGGGTGTTAGAAAAAAAACCAATATATAAAGGTTTGGGGGTTCTAAGTAATTTTCTAGCAAAAAAACCTGTTTTAAACATGTAAACACCTAAAATCCAAAACGAGGCTGGTCCTTAAGTGGTAAATCTCAAATTCAAAATGGATTTGATAACTCTACAGGTAATACAGAACTACCATTTAAACAAGGATTGGTAAATTGGGGACTTCGGGACAACAAGTTTCACAATTTTTACACTTTTTAGCCATAAAACGATGAAGGTTTCAAACTACAGGGTTGTGTTGGGAAAGACAAGGAGACAGGCTTACCTGAGGTTCTCGGTCTAGCAGAAAGCTTCTGGATCTATGAGGTGTCAAGGATCTTTTCATCACAGCCCGATGTTGAAAATGATAATAGTCTCCAAAAATCTAGACAGAAAGATAAGAACCATTACAATATGAATTTATAATTTGACTGCCATGGAATTATTATACTAGCAAAAAAGCTTAAAACATTATACAATAAAACCTTGGATTGCGACCATAATTTGTTCTGGAAACAGGCTTGTAATCCAAAGCACTCATATATAAAAGCGAATTTGCCCATGAGAAATAATGGAAACTCAGATGATTCGTTCCACAACCATTTTTTCAGAAGTCCTTCAGTTTATAGTCCATATAAAAAGATTATAGCAATGTGATTCTGTAACCATAAAATGTCCATCCACAAATGGAAGCCTCCACAAGGGGATTAGAACAAAATCCAGCAGGAGCTACAGAGTATAAAAGAGAAGAGAGGTGCCTCTATGTGTAGTAATATGGTTACATTTAATGAAGGTAAAACATTTAGCAACTCACATGGTTGACGATTAAAAGAGGCACATCTAAGTATGCAGGCATCCGGGGTAAAGCTGTCCACATAGACCATCCTCCGCACCGCCGGCTCTCACCGCTGTCTGTCTGCAATCGTGACCGGGAAGACTACCCTGCAGTAGAGCTATCTGAAAGCAGGGCTTGAAGCACTCGTGGAGTGCAGCGTGGAAGAGATGACGTTGATGGTGGTGCAGAGGACAGTCTATGCGGAAAGCCTTACCCCAGATGCCTGCATACTTAGATGTGCCAGTTTTAATCATCATCCATACGAGTTGCTAAATGTTGTACCTTCATTAAATGTAACCATATTGCTATACTTAGAGGCGCCTCTCTTCTCTTTTGTACTCCGTTGTGAAGTGACGCTACTTGTTAATCAAGACATTGCTTGCTTATCAAGTCAAAATGTATATAAAAAAATTGCTGGTCTTGCAAAACTCTCAGACCAAGTTACTCTCAATCCAAGGTTTTACTGTAATCTATATTGAGTTTAGCAAGGAACTTCTTGATGCTACTGATGTTGGTATCCAACTGAATCTTTTTTTTTATTGCATCTAATAATTGTACCATTTCTGCAGGATTTCAAGATCAATAGAAATTCTTCATGAATAAAATCTTAAAGCGGGGGTCCACCTATCTATTTTTTTTTTTTTTTTTTTTAGTTCATTCACAAACTTTTCTTCTCAGCATTACATACTCACATATTGTGTGTAATATGTCCGCCTGTGTCAGATTTCGTCGGAAAGAATAACTTATATTATTCACTACAGGCAGTTTCCATCTTCATTGTGGGCATTTGAAGCCCACAAGCATTTATTTTCTGGATGTGGTGAATGCTGTGCTCCCAGCATTCACCGCTCGTTCCCGCACATGCTCAGTGGCATCCTGGGAAGCCTGAGACTAGCTCCCAGGAGTCTGGGAGAGGCTAGAAACACGCCTACTCCCATGGGAGGAGAACCAGGAAGTGCAAAGAAGAATAGAAAAATAAAAGGTAAATTTAAATTTTTTAAACGGCATGTCAGCATCTAGGCAAGGAAGAGAATACATACAGATATTGTTCAAAATTTGGGTGGAACCCCGCTTTAAAGTAGTTGTAAAGGCAGACGTTTTTTTTTATTCTAATGCATTGTATGCATTAAGATAAAAAGCCTTCTGTGTGCAACAGCCCCCCTCAGCCCCTCTAATACATACCTGAGCTCCATCTAGATCCACCATTGTCGCTGGAGTGTCTCAGCTGCCCAGGACTCCCCTCCTCATTGGCTGAGACAACAGTGTGGCGCCATTGGCTACTGCTTCTGTCAAAGTCAGTTAGCTAATGAGGAGAGAAAGGGGGCAGGGCGGGGCCGTGGCTCTGTGTCTGAATGAACATACGGAGCTACAGCTGGCTCGGGTGCCCCCCCTATAGCAAGCTGCTTGCTGTGGGGGCACTCAACAGGAGGGAGAGGGGCCAGGAGCACCGAAGAGGGACCATCTGGGCTGCTCTGTGCAAAACCAACTGCACAGAGCAGGTAAGTATAACATATTTGTTATTTTTCACAAAGCAAACCAGACTTTAGTTTCACTTTAAGATATCTTAAAAAACAATGAGGTTTAGGTATATGCAAAATAAACTTATGGATTCTCATGCCAGCTGCAATTCTTTTTTCTTTACCCATATTAAAAAAGAAACCCTTCAATTTGCCAGATATGTAAACATATTGGTACGTTCACACTCCAGTCAATGGCTAAGCTCATCCATCACTAACCACTGGCAGCTGATGTACATATCAGTATTTATGCTCGTCATAGAAAAGACAGCGGTGCCTCTTCTGAAGGCTTCACCTTCTTTACACTGGGGAAAATACAAGATGGTGATGCCCAATGGGGAAACAGTCTCTGTGGATAGATTTGTTTGGCAATTACGCACCAGTGAGCTTTTTAAAAGCAAACACATAGCAGTGGTTTGTGTAAACATTGGCAAAGTGAAGGCTTGTAAGACTTCTATTTTTCGACCTGAAAATTGACAGCTAGAATTTCAGCTGCCGTAAGAAGCAACCACTTTAATAACTTTATAAACTAACTTTTATAAAATTCAATTTTATTATAATTATGGCTTTACTGTACAATTAAAACCACAGATTAAAAACACAAAGCCACATTAGAATCTGATGGTGTTTGTTTTTCTATGTGCAGTATTATGTGTTCTCTCAGCGAGTAATGGCTTCCAATAGCAAAGCTGAAATACAGTATTTAGCTAAAAGTGGTCACATTCCAGTTTTGGTCATTGATTAGCAAAATATTAGCAAAGTTAAACATGGAGAACGCACACCAGAAATGCAACCAGGAGTACAGCCATGCCTTAGATTTCACATTAAGTGGTGAGGCAACCCTGGAAAATTCAGGATTTGTAAGCCATGCTTTTCTTTCCCTCTTTTCTTAGAGATGCCAGAATGTATCTGAGCTGTTCTGATAGGTCAAAGCAGTCAGGTGCCAGAATGTTACCAATCAAAATCACTCTGACCAATCCCGAAGGAAGACCACAGCTTTCAAATCCCCGTACTACCCTACCAACTGTGTGGGCAGTGACAGCTAATTATCTATGGAGGGATTGGAGGCAAGTGCAGCAGGGACAGGGGATGGGGAGGGTGTGGAGTGTTTGTTTACCTTTTCGTAAAAAGTGAACTTTAGGCTTCATGTACACTGCTGCTTGTTAAGGCTTGGTTCACACTGATGCGAGTTCATGACGAATGCGATGCGTCAAAAACACTTTAAATTCGCATGTCATCCCTAAAGTCATTGTTTTCAATGACGGTCGTTCACATACATGCGTTGCGATTCCTCTATGAATGTGATGCGATTAAAAAAAAAAGGGTCTTGTGTGAGTTTACTGCGTTGCGAATTTAGTCTCCATAGACATCAATGTAAATCGTTCTTGAATCGCATTAATGGGTCACATATGTGCAAATTCCACCACACTACTCTCCACAAAAACCAGGAAGTACACAGGAAGTTAAGACCTTTATTTTTACATTCTGATTCCATTGGCTAGAATATCAATCGCAGCTATGTCCAACTCCTGAAATTCGCTGTAAAATTGCGGTAAATTCGCACCTCAAAAAGGACAAAAAACGGAACAAAATCACAACGCATCAGTGTGAACCGGGCCTAAAGGACGTTTAGGAGCAGTTGGGCGTTGTTTTTCAGCTGCCCCTGAACTCTCCTGTAGGTCATCTTATCAGGTCTTATCAGTACACAGGGTCATTTATAGTCGTTTCTAGGCAGTTGAGTTTAAAAGCATTTTTTGGAAAGCAAAAAAAAATGCGTTCAGGACGGATTTTCAGAGGCATTTGAAACGCCAAATGCCTGTAACAGCTTGTAAACGCGTGTAAACGCAGTAACTCGCATTTAGCCACATTTCGTTTACAGGCAGTTTTAATGGAGATACATTTTTGACTATTTGAGAAAAAAAAAAACGCGGCAAAACGAGCGTTTTTAAAATGTCGTTTACAATCTGTTCAGGGGAGGTTGTAAAATGTCCCCGTGTACATTAAGCCTAAAAGTTAAAATGCATGTGTTATTTAGTGTAGTTATGATTGGTATAGGATTCTGTAGCCCCAATTTGTCTATTGCTGATTTTTTGTATCCAATTTCATGTTTTATATTTTATGTATTTTTCCTATAATAAATGTATATGATATTTGTAAAATTGTTTTTTTTTTTTTTGGTAGTGCCTTCAAAATCCCACCTTAGGGGTTCTCTTTTTTTTTTATCAATTATGTTGCCTTTTAAGGCAATGCTAAAACAGATGCTGTGAGGCAGATTATCGGACAGAAAAAAATCTACCTCTATCACTACTTAAATCGGGGGTCCACCTATCTATCTTTTTTTTTTTTTTTAGTTTATTCACAGACTTTTCTTCTCAGCATTACATACTCACATATTGTGTGTAATATGTCCGCCTGTGTCAGATTTAGTCAGAAAGAATAACTTATATTATTCACTGCAGGCGGTTTCCATCTTCATTGTGGGCATTTGAAGCCCACAAGCATTTATTTCCTGGATGTGGTGAATGCTGTGCTCCCAGCATTCACCGCTCGTTCCCGCACATGCTCAGTGACATCCTGGGAAGCCTGAGACTATCTCCCAGGAGTCTGGAAGAGGCTAGAAACACGCCTACTCCCACGGGAGGAGAACCAGGAAGTGCAAAGAAGAATAGAAAAATAAAAGGTAATTACGGCGATTTAAATTTTTTTAAACGGCATGTCAGCATCTAGGCAAGGAAGAGAATATATACAGATATTGTTCAAAATTTGGGTGGAACTCCGCTTTAATTGTGCATATGTTTGGTGTGAAATTCGGTCTCATCTTGCGTGGTAAATCTGTCTAAATTTGCATGCAGGGGCCACAGAAAAACTACAGCATAGACTTCACTAAATAGGAGGCAGTCTGATTTGTGTCTAAATGTGTCTCTAATTTGTTTGATTAATATTTCACACTATTTTTTTCTTAGAAAAAGAATACTGAATGCAATAAAGTAAAAAGTTTGCCTTTATATTTTACCAGATTTCCTTAGTTAGAACTATTTCTATTGATACTTTGTAAAAGAACTATTCCTATTGAATGCATTTAACTGCTAAGGCATGTCTGTCTATATCATAGGAGACAGGATTGCCTGTGCAATAAAGCTCACCAATGCAGCTAAATCAGAGAACAGATTTCTTAGCTGGAATTGCATTCATTTAATGGATACATGCGTACTTGACAAGTCGGGTTAAGTGTCAAATGCAAATCAGTTGGCTGTTGTGGTAACTTACTGAACACCTAGAAGACAGATAGAAAACCTCTAGAAGACCTGCCTGCCATACTGTGTGATAAATTGAGAGAGGTTGTCTACGGCACAGCTACAAATCTGGTGCAGGTCAAAAAGGAGCAAAGAAACTGAAAGCTCTCATATCAAAAGTTTTAAATTGGCAGTTGTATAGTAGAAACCAAATCAAAACTAGCAAAAATAATAAAAAAAATAGGAAAAAAAAAAAAAAAACTTCAAAGCAAAGTTATTTCAAGTCTATTTCAATTTGAATGTACTCCTATAAACAATCCCAAAAAATTTAGTCTAAGCAAATCGACCAGTAAATTACAGATGACTGCCTTGTAGATCATGGTAGTAACATTCTTTATTCATATCTGCTTTAGTTCCTCTAAATGACCCCCTAAATTTTAGTTTACACCGGTACTTTAGAAATGGGATAAGTAACATATCTAAACCAGTAGATTGCAGGTGGCTGTCTTGTAGAATGCAGTAATACAACAGAATTTATTCATTTTAAAAGGAAACGTCTAAAACACAAATATCACACATAGGGGTATAACACATGTCATCAGGCACAGTCATAACGCAGTACCTCGCCTTTTTTTTTACAACTTGGTCTTCCCAGTCATTAATGACCCTTGGTTAGCACTGGTCTGCATTCCATGCCCACTTTACACATTGTACCACTTTAAAGCATGCTAAAGTAGCCTCCCAGTTGATATAATCAAGTGTCATTTACACATGCCCTTGAGCTGAACTCCAGCCTTGAACAAAAAAATGACCCTTGAGGAGGGGGCCCTTTGCACAGATTGAAATGGTTATTTGCTTGTTATGTCTAGGATTGTTGGAGTAAGGAGAAAAAAATGTGCGCTATTCCATGCTCCGGCAGGCTTCCTCTACCTGTTTCATCAGGTTTCTGCACGTTTGCCCTCTTCACATATTATGTGAGAACACACATGCTAGAGCAGCCTTTCTCAACCTTTTCAACACAGAGGAACCCTTGAAATAGTTCTCCAGTCTCAGGGAACCCCTGCTAAAAATTAGAAATCTACAACTCATGATAGATTAGTGTGATGGTCCGTGGGAAGAATGGTCCTTACACGTTGGTCATTGGGAAGAATTACCTCCTTACAGATAGTTAAAAAGATCAATGGTGTCAGTGGGAACTTATCTGAGAGGCAGAAATTGCCCAATGTTGAAGGAACCCCTAGCAACCTCTGGAGGAACCCTAGTTGAGAATCACTGTGCTAGAACTTGGGGAAGAAGAGTTCTGGAGTCTGCTGTAACAGGGAATATGCCAAGTAAAACAGCCTCTTCGTTAAACCCTCTAGAAATAACGAGCATGTATCTCTTGCAGTGCAAGAGTTTTTTTTTTTCCCCGCCTGGAGTTCAGATTTAGTTTTTACACCCTAAGGCCCCTTTCACACTGGGGCGGTTTGCAGGCATTATTGCGCTAAAAATAGCACCTGCAAACCGCCCCTAAACAGCCTCCGCTGGGGCTTTCACACTGAAGCGGTGCGCTGGCAGGAGAAGAAAAAATCTCCTGCAAGCCGCATCTTTGGAGCGGTGAAGGAGCGGTGTATTCACCGCTCCTAAACCGCTCCTTCCCACTGAAAACAATGGGACAGCGCGGCTATACCGCGGCTATACCGCGGCTATAGCCGCGCTATACGGGGGGTTTTAACCCTTTTTCGGCCGCCAGCGGGGGGTTAAAACCGCACCGCTAGCGGCCGAATACCGCGGTAAAACAGCGCTGTTTTACCGCCGACGCCCCCTATCGCCCCAGTGTGAAAGGGGCCTAAATGCCACTGAAGCTTCATTAAACAGGGGCACCAACTGACCTGCTCTTAGAGACTTCATGTACACGGGACGTTTTTACAACCTCTCCAGAACGATTTAACTTGACAGATAGTAACCCACGTTTAAAACATCCGTTTTGCCGCGTTTACATGCCACGTTTAGCGTTTAGAAGCGTTTCTTCAACATAGTCAAAAATTTAAAACGCCAGTAAACGAAATGCGGCTAAACGAGAGTTACAGCGTTTATCCGCGTTTGGCGCTTGTAATGCCTCTAAACTCAGCTTCTGAACCCATTTTTTTGCGTTCCAAAAAAGCCTCTAAACTCTACTGCCTAGAAATGACTATAAACGACCCTGTGTACATGTACTGATAAGATAACCGAGGAGAGTTCAGGAGCAGTTGAAAAAAAATGCCCAACTGCTCCTAAACGTCAGTTTAGCAGCAGCAGTGTACATGAGGCCTTGTCTCATTAAAGTGGAGTTCCACCCAAAAATGGAACTTCCACTTTAAGGGAAGGTGACATTGCCACATTTGGCATGTAATTTTTTTTTTTGTGGGGGAGAGCGGATACCCTCTTTTTAGAGGGTTCCAGCTCCCACTTCCTCCTGGCGCACCACGGCACCAGAAGGGAGATCACCTCTCCCCCCTCCCTCTCGGCAACCATCTGGGACACGTCACAGGTCCTAAATGATTGCCCGGCCAGTCACAGCTCGCGCATGCGCAGTGCGTGCCTGGCTGTGAAGCCACAGCAGAGCGGCCACAGTGACTATGCCAGCGCCGCAGAGAGGAGGGGGAGACTAGCGGGGCTTTGTTCCCCCGCATCACTGGACCCTGGGACAGGCAAGTGTCCGATTATTAAAAGTCAGAAGCCGCAGTATTTGTAGCTGCCGACTAAAAAAAAAAAAAAAAAAAAAATGAAGCAAAACTCCGCTTTAAGTTAGGTCTGCCTTTTCATCCAAGCATGTAATTTGCCCCCATGTTCCTAAACGTTGCCTTTTTTCTCGTTTATGTATCCCAGATGCTTGATTATCACGTTTCTGCTGAACTTCGATTTAAAGATGTTGGTTAGGGCAAATTACATTTGGGAACAGGTCTAGTAACTTGGTAGGGTAGTAGGCCTTAAAAAAAAAAAAAAAAAAAAAAGGAAAACATGCTTTACATGCATCTTGGCAGCTGTTTTGGCAAAGATCTGCTTAATCAGCTGTTTTAACAGCACTGCCAAAGCCGACGGCACTCAAGAGAGTTGATCAGCTTCATTCAGTGAGCATCTAAGGTCAAGGAACAAAATGGATGAGCTGCATCACACTGAAGAACACAGAGTGCACTCAGAGGTGGCAGCCGGCTTGCCAGTTCTGTGAAAACAGCAAATTAGCAGGGGTTCAAAGTGGGAAGATTGCTTGCTGATCAGCAGCAGCCCGGGGTGTATTCAAACAAGTTTTCCAGTTCTAGTCTGGAAAAAATAAATAAATAAAAAAACTCTTTAAAAGCTTACCTCCCATCTTTTCTACCTTATAGTTATTTCTGAAAGTAAAAATTCCAACTTTTACCACTGTAGATCTTCAGGTGCTTTAGTGCAGTTAAAACAATCTCTAAGGTTGCTTTTGGAGTGGCTGCCCCTATGTGTGCAGACTAAACCCCTGTTTTTAATGCATACTGTTAGACAGGATAATTTGGTTGTTTGCAGGCTGGTCAGTAAACTGAGCTGGGAATTTCTCTGGTTTTGTTTTGCATGCGTTGCCGGGTATAGGCAAGGGCAGTGGCCATTTGTTTGTGCTGCCCCTATATTGCATACCTGACAACTTTCCGAGATGGGAATGAGGGACATCTATTAGGAAAACTATGTAGGCATAGGACCAGTGGCGACCAGCGTAGCTTCTCAGACCCACTTCCCGATTGGCCATGAGGATAAAGTAGTGTGAGAACAGCAAATATTCATTTGGTAGTGTCACACAACGGGGTGGGCTTGGAGCGCAGTGCTCTGCGCCCCGAGCCCACCCTATTTTGAAGCCCATTAGAGCCTCCAGCTCTAACCATGTGCTTCATCCGATGCCTTGCATGTAGATAAGGGGGCCGGATACATGGATGGGGGGGCGGAGCCCGTTATGGACAGGCCGCCACTGCATAGGACACACTCCTGATCCCCCCACACACACACACGTAAATGAGAATAATACAAAAAATTACTGGTGAAACCCACAAGTGTTTTTTTTTCCCCCACTACTATTCATTTATCATGGCTAATGGAATTTACAGATGCAGCCATTTATGCCGCATACACACGAGCGGACTTTTAGACCGTACTGGTCCGACGGTCTATCCGACGGACTTTCCTAACGAACGGACTTGCCTACACACGATCACACCAAAGTCCGACGGATTGATACGTGATGACAAACGACTGGACTAAAATAAGGAAGTTGAGAGCCAGTAGCCAATAGCTGCCCTAGCGTCGGTCTTAGTTCGTCGTTCTAGCATACAGACGAGCGGATTTTTCTACCAGACTCGAGTCCGTCGGAAAGATTTGAAACTTGTTTTATTTCTAGGTCCGTCAGACTTTTGGGAAAAAAAAAAAGTCAGCTGAAGCCCACACACGATTGAATTGTCCAACGGAGTCCGGTCCGCCAGACCAAGTCTGCCAGAAAGCCCGCTTGTGTGTACGCATTAGAAATCAGATGAAAGGTTTAGCATTGTAAAACACTTTTGGATATAAGAATAGTACATTTTATATACAACTATATATATATCAGACCAAAAATAAGGGACAAATCAGGGAGGAAAGAGGGTCAGAGGGACAGTTCCTCACAATCGTGCTTCTTGTTAGACCAAATATCTCTAATAACTGTACGGCATGTCATTATTCAAGTCATATTTACTGGGATGGAATAGCAAACATAATGGGTTTTCTATCCAGTAAGATTGCTTGTAACCTTTGATAGTGGTCAATGTCTGCAGACATTAGAATGACGCCTTAACTGGTCCAAAGTGAACCAGGTCTATGGTACATAAAGCGGACCATTCACATCTATTAATTTAGGCACATGTCAACACTTGTACACAGGTGAGCCACTATTGAACTGTTGGGCGGCACAGTGGTGTAGTGGGTAGCACTTTCGCGTAGCAGTAAAAAGTGTCGCTGGTTCAAACCCCAACCACGACACTACCTGCCTGGTGTTTGCATGTTCTCCCTGTGCCTGCGTGGGTTTCCTCCGGGTACTCCGGTTTCCTCCCACACTCCAAAGACATGCTGGCAGGCTAATTGACTTCTGCCCCAAAAAAATTGGCCCTAGTATATGAATGTGAGTTGGGGACCTTGGATTGTGGGCTCCTTGAGGGTAGGGACCGATGGGAGTGTGTGATGTATGTGTGGAGTGCTGCGTAAATTGACGGCGCTCTATGGGTACCTTAAATAAATAATAAAAATAGATGAGCATCTTAATGAGAGACAATGTATAGGGATAGGGATAATTGTAGACACGCACCCACATTCACTCAGGCTGAACTGGATGGACTGGTGTCTTTATTCAACCTGACTATGCAACTATGAATACAGTGCTTGTTCATGTGTGACGTACAAATTTTGACACATTGATGCTCTGCATAGGGCCTTTTGAGGACAATGGCAGCATATGAAAACGCATTATAATTTATAACACACAAACTCATTAAAGTATGCATGGAAAGGTTTGCATCCAGCCTTCAAGTCATCATAGGAGGGTAAATCTTTCACCAAGAATGCTGGGAGCAGAGTGATCTGCCTTACTTTTTTTAGCGGAGACCTGCCACCATGCTCCTCTCCATGCTTGCACAGTGAAAAGTTAAATTTTACTGTAAAGTCTCTGCGACTGATCTATGTGATGCAGCGATTTTACAACATGCTGGAAAAACCAGAGTGCGATAACCGCCAGTTCCAGTATACAGCCACATTATCAGTCTGTTGTTAATGCTCCTCATGACCCAACTGAGGCAGGAAATGCTCAAATCTGTTGCTAGACTTTGAAATCTCTATATATGGGGTCAACAAAATTAGGATTTTAAACAAAATCATAAACCTATCCTTCACAGTGGGAAAATAAGAAATGTGTTTGCAATCTGCTGTAGTATGAGGTTTACAGTTATTTTTCATTGCAATTAATTATTCCCAAATGAAACCCATTAAAAAAATAAATTGTAAACAAGGACAGAAGCAAATTTTACCCGAAGATACATCAACGCCAGAAAAGAGAAAAGCTCTGAATAGTGAAGGCGGATATACTTCTTTGTTCTCTTTGTGTCGGTTTTCAGCTATACATTAATGCGTCTAGAACATACAGAATGGTTTGGCGATCAAAGCTCTCTATACCCGTCGCTGTGCTTACAGATAAACAAGCTTTCTGAACAGCCGCGAATGCCAATGTCTGGTCTCCAGCAGCTTCCAATGAATAGAACGCAGTGAATACAAGACAATGGGAAAGGGTACGGTGTTTATTTTTAGAATATACAGAATCAATTTAGTTTTAATAACAGAAGCTTTTACACTCCGAGAGGCCATAACCCCTTTTTAAACATGAACTCTAAAAAGGTACATGTGTTGGATGGCTTTGGAATGTAACTAATGACCCTCCAAGAAAGCCTGGAAAAATTACTACGTCTGACATCCGGCACAAAACCTTCACTGCATCTGTACGCTGGCCAACACTTTATTATCCTTAATACCATGTGTTAACAGAACTAGAATTATGTTTTCAAATCTCTTCCCTAGGGGCATGCTTGGAAATGATGCGTTTTACTTGACCCCCGGCTGTTAAAAAAAAAAAATATATATATATATAATAATAATAATAATAATAATAATAATCTTGTAATGTCTATTTGTATTTTTTTTTTATATTAAAAATTTAAAAGAATGTATGCATTTCTATGTATTTGTGCATTAATTCATACATAGATCTTAACATGATTCTAAAGGCTTTTCACCTTCATGCATAGAACCTTCTGTGTTCAGTTCAGTGCCGTGCCCCCCCAGCCCACCTAATTCTTACCTGAGCTCCCTCTGATCCAGAGATGTTCACTATAGTCTCGGCTGTCCTTGGACTCTCACTCATTGGTTGAGACAGTAGTGGGAGCCCAATCACAGAATCACAGCCAATGAGGAGGGGGGGCAGGGCCAAGTCGTGCCACGGCTCTGTGTGTCTTATGGGCCTATAGAGCAGCGGCTTCAGAGAAAGCACACAGCGATGCCCCCAGGGCAAGTGGCTTTCAATGGGCGCTCTGCTTGAAGGGGAGGTGCCAGGAGTGCCGGCGGGGGACCCCAAAAAGGAGAGTATTGTAGCTGCTGTTTGCAAAACCACTGCACAAATTAGGTAAAGTATATAACATGTTATTTTAAAAATGAAAAAATAAATAAAAAACAAAAACAAAAAAAAAACTTTAATACCACTGTAATATAGTTTGAGCTTAAAGAGGAACTGCAGTCTGATCACATAATTTGCAATAAAAAACATCTTTGCCATTCTGAAGCTTCCCTCCCACCACTTTGCATATTATTTTATACATACTGTGATTCTGTACTTGCCAAATATGCTGCAGAAATCTCCCTCCACTAAGTGTGGTTGCAGCCATTTTAACTGTGGGCAGCTGAAGCTGCTGCCTGTTCACTTCCTGGATTTACACAGACACACAGGAGGCACACTTCCAGCTCTGCAGCTCCCATTGGCCCTCTTATGACTCATCCCCTCTCCCTTTCTGGCGAACTCTCACGAGAGTAAGAGAGAGTGCTGTGCATGATGTCATAAGCCTAGGCTGTTTACCAGACAAGAAACAGGAAGTGGGCTGTATAAGGTATTTACTGGCAGAAAAAAATGTTTTACTATCCAAAGTTAAAACAACAAGGGGAGAAGATTTAATAGATGAAAAGAAAAAAATGACTGAAGGTCCGCTTTAATAGTTTATCAAGACTAGCAATAGATGAAAAGATTTTATACTAGAAAGAACAGGAAGTGAAACATCTGCCCATTCTGGATCACGCTAGGACCTTCTGCAACTTATGGTCTGGTCTGGTCAATTAGCAAAAGTGTTTTATGTGTGGTAAAGTACTTTTATTCCACTTTTCAATGACAGCAGGAAGAACTGAAGAAGGCTCAGTCATGTTGCACATAGATTTTTCAACAAGTAACATAAGATCACTTGGAATCACTTGTTAGCACCCTGCAAATGGCACACAAATAAGGGGCAGTATTAGCCCCCGTTCACACCTATGCGAATTAGATGCGGCTTACAACGCATCCAATTTTAACCGGTTCAATACCGGGCCTTTTCACCCCCTTCCTTCCCAGACCAATTTTTAGTTTTCAGCGCTGTCGCACTTTAAATGACAATTGCGCGGCCGTGCGACGTTGTACCCAAACAAAATTGACGTCCTTTTTTCCCCACAAATAGAGCTTTCTTTTGGTGGTATTTGATCACCTCTGCGGTTTTTATTTTTTGCGCTATAAACAAAAGAAGAGCGACAATTTTGAAAAAAAAACAATATTTTTTACTTTTTGCTATAATAAATATCCCAATTTTTTTAAAAAAAAACTAATTTTCTCCTCAGTTTCGGCCGATACGTATTCTTCTACATATTTTTGGTAAAAAAAAAATAAAAAAAATCACAAAAGGCGTATATTGATTGGTTTGCGCAAAAGTTATAGCGTCTATAAAATACGGGATAGATTTATGGCATTGTTTTAAAAAAAATATTTTTTATTTATTTTTTTTACTAATAATAGCGGTGATCGTGATTTTTTTTGCTTGACTGCGACATTATGGCGGACACATCGGACACTTTTGACACATTTTTGGGACCATTCACATTTATACAGCGATCAATGCTATAAAATTGCATTGATTACTGTGTAAATGTGACAGGCAGTGAAGGGGTTAACCACTAGGGGGCGGGGAGGGGTTAAATGTGTTTCCTAGGGAATGCTTCTAACTGTAGGGGGAGGGGACGCACAAGGGGAGGAGACCGATCAGTGTTCCTCCATTCTGGGCTGACAGGACATGGATCTCTGTGTTTACACACAGAGATCCACGGTCTGGCCCGGTTAACGGCAACCGCGGGTGCCTGGCGGACATCGCAGCCGATGGGCACACGCAGCGGGTCCCGAGCAACGCGGCGCGCGCACCTCCTAGGCGGCCAGGAACCAGAGGCCGTCATATGACGTCCACCCAGGATGGGAGATCCCATCTGTGGACGTCATTTGACTATAGGCGGGTAGGGAAGTGGTTAAACTAGGTTAATTTAAATGAGGCTTGTTCACATATGTGTATTGCATTCGCACTGCGCAATTGCACAAAATGTGTGAGTTTCCTGGTCATTTCGGTGAAAATTACGAGCCCCTTATCTTCTATGGGAACGCATCTGCTTCTGAACATGGATTTTCTCCTTCTCCTCACTACACCCCCCCCCCGCCCCCCTCCCTGCTCACTGATCCTGAGCTAAAACGCAGATGAACCTTTGAACAGGAGATTTTTATCTCCCCAGTGAAACCTGAGCTTCAATTCGCACCGCACATGTGTGAACCCAGGCTCACTGTTGATGGCCAACCCAAGGTTGGTTAAACATGGGAACATTTTACAGAACATATGACCAGATTTGCAGAGAGTTCACGAGACAAAACAATCACACATTCTATGCAAGACAGAAATGGAAGATATCAACCACACTGTAATGTCCGTCTTTTTAAAAGACCAATGCAAATTCTTATTTAGAACTCCAGGTAATAACTATACACAATCCATATACTCAACCTGGAGTTCCAGAGATAGAAAAAAACCCATAGAAGCTGTACAAAGATGATATTTTTTACATTTACTCATTCACTTTGATGAAGAAACATCATTCAACATTCATTAAATTTTAATTCATATATTCTGTGTATAGAAATCTTAAGTCAACTCATGAAACTATTCCAGAACTTTAGCATCATTATTTGAACAATGGCAATACTTGTGGGGCTGGTTTAGTAGCCAGTGTTTAAAAAAACCTACAGCTGGGAGTTTTTTTTAGCTCTAATACCTGGCTCCTTAGAAGCATACACACAGACTGCTGTAGTGTACATTAGGTCACCAAACCCTTTCTTGTTGAGAATTCAAAGAGGAGTTAAAACAACCATTGGCTTGCATGGATAAAAGTGCTTGGTCACTAAACCAAATCTTGCATGAAGATGCTTGTGATGGAACCACATTTAGACCAAGGGTCTCCAAACTTTCTAAACAAAGGGCCAGTTTAATGTCCTTTAGACTTTAGGGGGGCAGGCTGTGAGTAAGCAATGCCCAATATTTGGTGTCAGTAGGAGAAACAGTGCCCCATCGTTGGTGTTTTTTTTTTTGAGAATGGTGCCCCATAATTGTCATTGGGAGGAATTGTGCCCTTCATTAGTGTCAGTGGGATTAATAGCGCCCCAAGGGGTGGATAAGAGCAAGCGAAGGGCCAATTCTGGCCCCTGGGCCACAGTTTGGAGACCACTGATTTAGACGATCCACGGTAACATTACTTAAAAAAACAAGGACTGCTACAAAGAAGCAAGGCTGTGAAACACATCAGAAAGCCTCAAACATATACCAAGCTCACACCCTTCATTTCCATGTCCTGTTGAGTAGAGAAGACAAGGAATAATATGTGCGTACCATCATTAGGAAGTAGCATTCCTACCATCTGCTAACTCTAGGCTAGCCATTAATAATCAGGGTTCAGTGGAACCCTAGGGTTCATGCAGAGGTTGCTATGGGCTCCCTGAGCTGTGGCCAATTGACCTCCTATCTGATGGTATCTGTGTAGTTTTGGGGTAAATCACACTTGGCAGAGCCAGCAGCATGACTTAACTTTTTAGCTATCTGTAATGGGGCATTTTGACCATGACTGTAAGGGGACATTTTTCGCAATGATTTTAGCAGGGAGAGGCTACCTTAGGCTATGATGGAAGGCTGATGTAAAAACCCAAGCTCAATGGATTGCTTTTAATAAGAGGTTTAGGATTTTTAAAAGCCTATATGGATTGGGGAACCTATATTTGATTCCAGCTAACCCAGCAATAGAAATAGCCACTGCACAGCAGCAAGAACTGGAAGAACAACATTTGTGAAACCTGAAACAGTTTTACTGAAGAACTGGCAGCCAACGAGTTACATCCGGAGGCCTCTCTAAATCTTCACCAATTCTTTCTACAACCAGCAGCCACAGGAAAAAAAAGGTTATATCAGACAGTATCAAATCACAACTGTATATGTGCTGACCCCTAAATGTATTACAATGTCAAGCCTTATGAAATATCGGCAACTTCCTATTTCCCAGCATATCCCACAGCTGTGCCTGCTGACTTTCAATCACATAGCACTCAGTGTAGCGGAGAGATTACCGTCCTAAACTTTATTGCCAAAAATGTATTACTTCCAAAGAAAAAAATAGAAATGTAGCTTCCTCAAACAGATGTGCACAGAGTTCCTCAGAAAATCATATTACTCATACATACAAAAAGTCATTAGTTAAAGCATTTTGGGTGTGTTGTGGTGTTTGAAGTAAGAATTGATGACCATGAAGAAAATTAACAAATTATGAGGGGAATGGAGCAAAACACTAAACGAAATAAAATTACAAAAATAAATCAAGACACCTTTCTGGCGGAAACCAAAGGATCTGCAAAGGTGCGCTTTCAAACTCTGCACCTGCAAACCTGGACAACTGCAACTATTTCAAAACAGTCAAACAAATGGTTCCAGATGCATGCAAAATAACTTAAAGTGAAATTAAATCCTCCTATCCTTCTCATCCAAGGAAGCTGCTACCTTAGCCTCTGTTTGATTTGAAACTGCCATGGTGCTACTCATGTGATCGGTGACATCAGGACCTTGGACCATTGGGAATATTGGGGAGAAGACTGTGGGTCTAGCAGTAAGTAGATCTTATGTCCCCCAGACCTAAACAAGCAAATAAGTGTAAACACAGGGATCAATTTGAAGTTTTCTTGAGTTGGGCTTTAAAAAATATCTAATACCCCCCCCCCCCCAATTTATGGATTGAATAGGGATGGTTAAAACCAATCCGTTTTTTGCCATCTGTGTCCTATTGGGAGGATTTTACTTAATTTCCTGTTGTGTAGACACAACAGGAAGAGGAAATCTCCACAACACAAGACCAAGACCTCTTTGCAGTGGTCAATGGAACAAGTTTTCCCATTGGAAACTCAAATCTTTGGATTTTTCCATCACTTTCTGCAGCAATTACAATGGCCACAAGATAAAAAAGAGAGCGGGTGAAAAACAACAAATCAAATCTGACAGGGGAGCTAAACTTTTACCTCTCTATCCAAAAAAATGGAAATTCCATGTAAAAGAGGCCTACGTCTTATTACACATAGTCCCAGAGCTGGCTGAAAGATACAAGGAATAGGCAACAGGTTGCGTGTGCCCTTCTCCTTGTTAGCATCACAACCATGCTTGTCCAGTAAAGCCGACCATACAATAGAAGGATTTCAATTTAAAATTTTAACGTTAGGTTAGCAAGCTCAAATCAATTTTAGTTTTTGACCGTGGTGAAGAGAAAGTTCAAAAGGAGAAGGATGGCCATTTCTTCTCGAATCTAAATGTGGTTTATATACAGGCAAAATTGACCATATTGCGATGTGCATGTTCTAGACCAAGGATCCTCAAACTATGGCCCTCCAGCTGTTGCAGAACTACATATCCCATGAGGCATTGTAAAACTGACATTCACAGACATGACTAGGCATGATGGGAATTGTAGTTCCTGAACTGGAGGGCCATAGTTTGAAGACCCCTGTTCTAGACACAAATGAAACCTATTTAGGAAGTCTGGGATTCCATTCAAGTAACAATACTGGACAAAATATTAAAGGCTTTTTAAATAAATTTATTTGGCTTGATCAAAAGCTCTGATGAACAAATTTTTCAGAATTTCTGTATGAATGTCAGCTGCTGGTCTCTAATCTGCTCCTGCAGCGCTCACAGTAGGCTGGGCAGGGGGAGGGCATGGCTGGCACCAGATCTCAGCTATGTGCAGAAAATTGGAGCCAGTTGTCAATCAGGCAGTAGAGTGGAACCCGACAATAAGGTCAGAATCCTTCCCAACTCTGGTGCCGCTCTGCCCTGTCCATTGATGGTGGGAAAGAGCCTGCTATAAGCAGAGTCTGGATCAATGGAGTACAAAAAGGTAAATGTACTCTTGTGGCCCACAATACTTACCCATGTAAACTTTTGCCTCACTAGTGAATGCCTTTTGTTTAAGTTATGGCAAAGCTTTGATTAGGCTTTAAAAGCTAGTGCACACAAGTGATTTTTTCTACAGCTGTCATCGCCCACAAGTAATACCTAGCAGTCCAAACCAATGCAGTTGTATGTAGCAAATTTGGAACTCTATATTTAGCAATTAATGGATTCCATACATTACTGTCCATTTTTTCTGTTATGCAGCAAATAATTACTGGCCGATCATTGCTGTGGCACAATTTGCACAAGTAAGCCCACCCTTACTGCTCCTTCTCCCAGTGGAAGTCTAGAAGTTGGCTGACTCGCTGAAGATTATTCACTTCCTGTGTATCAGATATCTTTTCTCAATAGCTGCTAATAAATTGAGCAGGGTAATTGCAATGTCCAGTCTAATCTGTCTCTAGTAATAATCCATAAACAGCTACATTTAATACAATCACGTACACTCACCGGCCACTTTTTTTTTTTTTTTTAGGTACACATGTTCAATTGTTTGGTAACATAAATTGCTGATCAGCCAATCATGTGGCAGCAATTCAATGCATTTAGGCTTGTAGACGTGGTGAAGACGACCTGCTAAAGTTCAAGCCAAGCATCAGAATGGGGAAGAAAGGGGATTTAAGTGACTTTGAAAGTGGCATGGTTGTTGGTGCCAGATGGGCTGGCCTGAGTATTTCAAAAACTGCTGATCTACCGGGATTTTCACACACAACCATCTCTAGGGTTTATAGAGAATGGTCCCGAAAAAGTGAAAATATCCTGTGGGCGGCAGTTGTATGAACGAAAATGCCTTGCTGATGTCAGAGGAGAATGGGCAGACTGGTTCGAGATGATACAGTAGAAAGGCAACAGTAGTTCAACCACTCGTTACAACCAAGGTATGCAAAATACCATCTCTGAATGCACAACACATTGAACATTGAAGCAGGTGGGCTACAGCAGCAGAAGACCACACAGGGTGCCTCTCCTGTCAGCTAAGAACAGGAAACAGGCTACAATTCGCACAGGCTCACCAAAATTGGACAATAGAAGATTGGAAAAACGTTGCCTGGTCTGATGAGTTTCGATTTCAGCTGCGACATTCAGATGGTAGGGTCAGAATTTGACGTAAACAACATGAAAGCATGGATCCATCCTGCCTGCCTGTATCAATGGTTCAGGCTGGTGGTGTAATGGTGTGGGGGATATTTTCTTGGCACACTTTGGGCCCCTTAGTACCAATTGAGCATCATTTAAATGCCACGGCCTACCTGAGTATTGTTGCTGACCATGTCCATCCCTTTATGACTACAGTGTCCCCATCTTCTGATGGCTCCTTCCAGCAGGATAATGTACCATGTCACAAAGCTCAAATCATCTCACCACTGGTTTCTTGAACATGACAATGAGGTCACTGTACTCCAATGGCCTCCACAGTCACCAGATCTCAATCCAATAGAGCACCTTTGGGATGTGGTGGACCAGGAGAATTGCATAATGGATGTGCAGCTGAAAAATCTGCAGCAACTGTGTGGTGCTATCACGTCAGTATGGGCCAAAATCTCTAAGGAATGTTCCCAACACCTTGAGGAATCTATGCTATGAAGAATTAAGGCAGTTCTGAAGGCATAAGGGGGTCCAACCTGGTACTAGCAAGGTGTACCCAATAAAGATATTTATGTTCGACCTGCCCTCTAATCACCCCCTATTGGCAAATGGTGTACTCCCTGCTTCAATCCATCTTTGGTACTGGAGTGCTCTTTGACCCGAGGATCTTTTTCTGGGCCTCCCACCTACCTCCTTCTCTAAAAATATCAAAAAAACTCTTGGCACGTGTGCTAACTGCAGCACAGTGTTTGGTGGCCCTAAAGTGGAAAAAGAGGGAACCCCCTCACCATTCGAAATGCATTCCAGGATCAGAGATGTCAAAAGAATGGAGTACCTGATGGCCTCTCTAAATGACACTCTTGATAAACATAATCGAGTATCGGAGCCCTGGGTCCTGTTGGAGACTCCTGCGGCCTAATGCTCCGTACTTCTCGATCACCTTCGATTGGCTCCCTTCAGGTTGTTCCGGGCTTCAGGGATGGGTAGTTGTCCTCTCTTTCTCTCCTTCTCTACATTCTTACCATTTTCAACCTTTTCACTATATCTTTCCCCTCTTCCATTTGTTTATACGCCTTTATATAGGGTAGAAATGGTTGTACTATGTGAGTAAAACGTTGATTCTGCATACTACCATTGGTTGGAAGCTGTGCACGCAAGCATCGAAATGTACCACCAACCAAATGTTTGTTGACTATATGCCAGAAGTACCTGCACTACTACAAATTGTATTGCCCTGTACCCTATGTTGAAAAACTTCTTTTTTTCTTCGAAAATCAATAAAAATTGTCAGTTCTTAAAAAGATATTTATGTTCGACTATAGGCTGCATGGAAATCATATGCATTCCAGCAGCACACGGAAATGTGTGTTAATGGCACCCCAATGCACATGTGTAGTAGCACACCACAAGTCATGTTAAAAGCATTTATCAACGCATATGTATTGTTGCATGTCAAAGATGTGAACTTGCCCTTAACATGCAAAAAAACATGAGTGAAAGTACAAATGACTTTGCACTTTAGACACCTTAGTAGTGGTCAATATTACTTGTGAATCTCAGAGGGATCTGTAATCTCATGACAGAGGTGCCTCACAGTTCCCGTTGGTAAACCCCCATGAAAGGAAATGTGAATTGTTAGTTAAATTACCACCTAATAAACATTTCTGAAGTGAGGAACATGCAGGCTGTTTTACAACCTGCAATTTTGCTGCTCATAATCATTTTTCTAGTTAATCATCTGCTAAGCATAAACCTCTAACATGCTTTCATAGTCCTTTTCAGATCTTTGACAGGAAGAAAAATGTACGTTTTTTTTGGTATAACAGTATGACAGCTTCTGTCAGAAGCCGATTATCCTCTAGTTGGAGAATGTATGGGCAAATGCCAAAGCTGTCCTGCAGCCAATCTGCCACCCAAAACTGAGCCGTTCACTGAACTTTATAAGGGCAAGGTGTCTGCCTTAGTAAGCCAAGCAAAGAGAAAATCCAATTTTGCTCACAAAAGAAAAAAAAAAAAAAAAAAAAAAAAAAAAAAAAGAACCATGGTTTTACTACCAAGGGTTAGGGTTGCAAGGCTGTTAGCCCAGCCAGACATTTCAGATTGCAACGTGCTTGTTTTGTAGAGATTGTACATGGACAAACAAACATACTTTTTCTTTAGAAATACAAGCCCAAGAGATACTAGTATGAGCTCCAGGCTAGATGGCCGCCAGCCAGACTGACACTTCGACAATTCTGATGACTACTTTTTTTCCCTCCCTTTCATTTAAGTAGAATTAAAGGCAAAACTTGTTTTTCTGTTCTGGATAGAGTAAGGGAGGGTTAGAACACCTGATGGTTAATTTTTTGCCACCTGTGTACCCTATTGGGGAGATTTTCCTTCACTTCCTGTCCCATAACCAAAACAGGAAGCGAGAGGAAATCTCTGATAATTAAGGGAATCCCTTGGGGACTAGCTCACCAGAACCAATGTCCCCATTGGAAGATTTCTCCTCTATTACCTTTCTGGGGACAACCCATAATTTGGGATTTTCTTTACCTTTTATTTTCAATGATCATGGTAAACTGGACAAATAAGGAGGATGAATCTTCCTAATGGAAGCACAGACAGCAACAACAACTGACAGGTGTTTTAATCGCTCTTCACTCTATCCCAAACTAAAAGAAAAAGTTTTACCTGTATACTTTAATATCCAAACATACCCTTTAATGGGTGACTGAATTTGTCGAAGGGCAGAACTTTGCTGGTACGTGTTAATATCATGTGGATATTCATTTTCCTCCTCTTCTTTCTTATAACCAACTTCAAGCAAATGTAAACCCAAAAATGCCATGGTGCTGCACGTGTGACCAGTTAGGAGACCAGCCAACTAATGGCTTGACAGTTTGGTTGAGAACACAAGCAGCTGTGACACTTAATCATGGCATGCCTTTAATGTAAATGTTTTGTAAAAAAAAAGTTAAAGACTAACTCCAGGCCCCCACCAAAAAAAAAAAAAAATTAAAAATTAAAAAAAGCTGCTGACTTTCAATATTGGGGCACTTACCTGGCCAGGCATCCAGCAATATCCTCGCCCAAGCCGATTCTTCACTCATCTATCAGGTGCTGGCACCGCCATCTTGACTAAGGGAAACCACCAGTAAAGTCTTGCGGCTTCACAGCCAGTTTCCTACTGTGCATGCACGAAGCGAGCTGCGCTTTCTGAATGGGCCACAGTCTTCTGGGACCTGTGAAGTGTCCCAGAAGGCTGCAGAGGAAGGAGGGGGGCTGAACTTCCGTCTCATTTCAAAACCAGGTACCCACTCCCCACCAAATGGTGCCAAAAGTGACAGTGGAGGGGGGGGGGGGCAGACAAGTGTTCCCTTTTGGATGGAGCTCAGCTTTAAAGTGGAACTAAACCCAACGATTTAACAGTTTCCCAAAACTGTTACATTCAAGGCATGCAGTAAATAAGTGAATGATAATGGTCACAGTTGCTTGTACTCTCTGACCCAAACTGTCAGACCATCAAAAGGCTGGAGTCATAACAGATCACATATGCAGCACCATAGCAAATGTAGATCAACAGAGGCCAAGATGGCAGCTTCCTTGGCTGCAAAGGAGGGGGTTTAGTTCCACTTTAGATTGATGGGTTTAGGTCCACTTTAAATTCAAACTTTTTAAGCAGTTACACAAGTGTTTTTTTTCCCTTTTGAAGATCAAGGTTTTAAAAGGAGAAGTTCACCTTTACAAAAATAAATAAATGCACTTTTTTTGCGTGTAAAAATATGCATTTCTTACTATTTTTTGTAATGGACCTCTAAAGCATTGCACCCTCGATCAGCAGATCATGGGTGTAATGCCACAGTCCTGCAGACTGTCTGCGTATCTGTAAGGCCATATGTCTAATACAGCCAGGTAATTACACTGACAGGAAGACTTCATGAACTACCACAGCACTCAACAGTGCTGTGGTAGTTCATTGAGAACTACAAGGCGACAGCCACAATGGCGATCAGACCTTGTAGTTTTCCCAGTCACAGAACACTGTGAATGGAGGACACTGCCAGGTGGGAGGTGCGGGGAGAGAAGATGGCTGTCAGAATGGGGATCAGTGCACCTGTAACATGTTACACCCTGTATATGGGCGTAACATGTTACTACAATAAGACAAAAGATGAGCCAATCTCTTGCTTTTACCTATAGGCAAGCCTATAATAAGGCTTACCTATAGGTAGTGTAAATATCTCCTAATTGTGCACTGTTTAGGAGATATTTACTGTACACACAGCCGGTGACATCACTGGCACATGCGCTTTGAAGGAACGGCCACCCGTGATGTTCCTTCAGAGCCCTGTGCCGCACATGCACGGGAGTGATGTCATCGCGGCTCCGGCCAGTCACAGAGCCGGAGTCCATGAACCCAGAAGCAAGACGGGTGAAGATGAGAGCGCATTGAGAGCTGACATTTCGGCGCTGGAAGAGCTTAGTTTTAAAGGTAAGTTTACCATAATGTGCTACTAGCACATTATGATATTACCTTGCAGGTACAAAAAAAAAAAAAAAAAGTCCAGTGGTTTACAACCGCTTTAAATAAATGAGTAAAAGCTGACCATTGTAAGCACTCCATTCGTGTCAAACTGCTTGTCTCCTCAACATTCTGCCACAATTGCTGGTCAGCTTGGCCTGGAAAAGGAAGTTGAAAAATAACACTGGCTAGATCACAAGAAGAAAAAGCATAAAAAGCTGAAAATGCAGCCACCACATCTAAGGATTGGTAAGCTGCAAAAAAAAATATATATTTTTTTTGCTTCTGGGTTTAGATATGCTTTATTATGAAAAGCATTGAGTGTCAAATATATTCTTTCAACTTGTTTGTATAACTTAGCTAACAAATCCGAAAGGAAGAAGAACAGGAGTTTTGCACGCTATTGCGTAAACTTCTATGGAAATTCGTTCCTCCTTGTGGTTTCTTTGTCAGTAAACATACAAGACATAAAGCCGCAAATTATTAACCCCCCAAAAAAGGAAGCGAGCATTTCTCTGGGAAACCACTACAAAAAAAAAAAAAAAAAAGTTGACCTACAAGAAGGTTAAAAATCTTATAATAATCAACACTTCAGTGCACTTTGTAGATCATAAAAATTGGTAAATTGCATTATTTTCTTTTAAGCTGAACTTTACTGTGGCAGGCATGCAGTACTGTGCCTTCCTAGAGGCATTTCATATAAATGTGTGGAGATTGTCCCTCTAGTGGCTTCTTGTAATTTCAGCAATGGCTATAAGAGGCACTTGTTCTGTAGCTTCAGAAGTGTTAAAAAAAAAACAAAAAAAAACAAAACAAAAAAAAAAACACAAAATGTTCAACGATGCCTCTAAACTGCATTTATTTTGCTATTAAGGGCACCTTTCATCTATAAAGATTTGCACAGGAAAAGACGAACAATGTAATCATCGCACAGCATCACAAAACAGCAAAACCCATCCATTGAGCAAAAGTGGCTGCATCTAATTACATACAGGATTCCAAACTACACCAACATGCATATAGAAGGTTTACATTAAAGCCAAAGATCACCAAACCTATGCATACAAAGGAAGCGCATTACCTAATGTGCAGGATTTTTTTTAGGTTGCAGCTTTTAGTCACACAACTTTTGTGATTTGACTTTTTTCTGCCTTGTTGCAAGGGATGTCTGTGGGTAGTGATCAAATCTCACTTCTATTACAAGGAAAGGATATAGGTCATTGGAAGGCTCTGAAACGCACGCGATGCTTACACCTACTGTCAGTGTTCAACATTGCACCATTATGTCCCATAAGGTTTCACGCTTTGTAGCAACAACTGTCGGGGTACCAAACATTTTTAAATAGGTGGCCCCGTTAAAGTGCAGATCTCTGTATTTTTCATCACAGGCAAACTGGATGGTGCTTAGAAAACCTATTAATATCAACCGACCTTGTTTTTGGACAGCCTTGACCTGAATTTTAAAAAATATCCTGCATGCTACATTTTGTGTGCACTGACCTGCTGAATAGAGGTTTTCAAAAACACACTGAACACGCTTTAAAATACAAGTCGTCGACTCACCAAAAGTTTTTCTGGCTCGAGTCTCTCATTTGACAAAAGGGTATGATGCACTTTGTTTTGTCTAACTAGGAGGTCCTGTTCCCAAGACACAGTGGTCAGATGCGCACCCCCCTCCCCAAACCACTTTCCAATCATGCATAAAATTAAGGAGATGAATACTTCATTAATATTGAAATACAGTATATGTCAGGATAAATAAATAAATCCTGAAAGCTACCCTAAACAAGCCCTAAGCTACAATTAGCTTCAGGTGCGATTAAAACAAATTCGTGTGAAGGTGAATCCAGTGCCTATAGACAGCTGCTATGCATCAATCACAATCCCATAATGTGTGAAAAAAACTGAATAAAAACATAGCAAAGAGAATGCAACGCTGCATTCTCTTTGCTATTTTTATACAGTATATGTCAGGGCCCGGATCTGAACCTAGAAAACTCTGTTGTTCCTGGCCATGCATCTTCTTGCTGAGCCACCTGGAATTCTGAACTTATTCAGCATTGATGGACAGAGCTTGCCTCCGCCCACCAGGCGTTCCCCGAGACAAGGGCCATCACATATATGCAGGGGGAGAAGTCAAGTTTGTTTCAGTCCTGTTCTGAAGGTGCTTCCAGGAATGGTGTGGAATGAATGTCTGCCAATGATGTCAGCGCGCGAGAAACCGCTGTACCCCCCCCCCCCATGGGGTGATCACTACAAACCGGGTGATAGTAAAAGAGCATTTCCACTGCTCAACAACTGACACACCCAAAAATTCTGCTTTGATACGAGGAGACACCTAGGAGCTGGAAGTGCATAACGGTAGAAGGGATTTTCAGTAGAAAATCATTGGAGAGGTAAACAGAGGTGATAAAAAAAATGAATATACTGCCATATTTAGATTGTGGACCATCTTGAGGGATCTTATTTAAAGTGGAACTAAACTATTTCAGCACCACAAAACTGCTGAACGCAACTCAATTCATCAAAGTGAAGAAAGGTCTCCCTATGACCGCACATCCATACCATCCCTAGGATAGATGTAAGTGGCAACCTCAGCCTGGCGTGGCCTAGCTGGAGTCCAGGCTGAGGTTGCCAGGGATGGTATGGATGTGCGGTCATAGGGAGAACTTTTACTTCAAACTATTGCAGGAGCCTCGACGAGCTCCCTCTCAAACCAGCACTCCCTGCGGTGGATGTTTAGGACTTGCACCCCTTCTAGAGAGCCTGAGCGGCACATGATGTAGGTTTTTGGATCATAGCTATTTAGGTCATGTTTAATATTCCGAGAAAACTCCCCCAACCCAAATGTATCTCCATACCCAGCCCCACTACATTTCTAGCTGTGGTCATTTTAAGTGAGGGAAGATGGTTCTTATAGCATTTACTTCCATCTGCCCTTAGCTCAGGCATACAATGGGAGGGTGTGCTTAGCTGAGAAGGTCCCTCTTCCAGATGAAAGGAAAAAAAAGTGTACACTCTTAATTTGAGGGTATGTACATCCAAATCGGAGGATGGGTTTAAGAATTACAGCTCTTAAGAATAGCCACCCCCCCCCCCTCCCTTTTTCATGGGACCAAAAGTAATTGGACAATTGAATCAAAATCTGTTTCATGGCCAGGTGTGGGCTTATCCTTCCTTATTTCTTCATCAATTAAGCAGATAAAAGGTCGGGAGCTGATTTGATTCTAAGTGTGGTATTTGCATTTGGAGTCTATTGCTGTGAACCTACATAATGAATTCAAAAGGAGCTGTCTGTAAGTGAAACAGGCCATTGTAAGGCTTCAATGAAACAAATCCATCAGAGAAAAAGCAGCAACATTACAAATGGCCAAATCAGCAATTTGGTACATTCTGAGGAAAGAATAATGCACTGGTGAGCTCAACATAAAAAGGCCTGGATGTCGACGGAAGACAACAGTGGTGAATGATCGCAGGATCCTCTTTATGTTAAAGAAAAACCCACTCACAAAATCCAGACAAGTGAAGGACACTCTCCAGGAGGTGGGCGTATCATTGTGAAAGTCTACAATCAATAGAAGACTTCACAAGTGCAAATACAGAGGGTTCACCACAAGGTGCAAACCATTCAGAAGCCTAAAGAATAGAAAAGCTAGATTAGACTCTGCCAACAAAAAATCTAAAAAAGCCAGACCAGTTCTGGAAAAGCATTCTTTGGACAGATGAAGCCAAGATTAATTTGTACCAGAATGACAGGGAAAAAATAAAAAATAAAGCTTGGAATAAGCTTGGAACACCTCACGATCCAAAGCACACTTCTGTAAAACATGGTGGAGCTTGCAGTGTGATGGCATGGGCGTGCATGGCTTCCAGTTGCACTGGGTCATTGGTGTTTATTGATGATGTGACAGAAGACAGAAGCAGCAATTCTGCAGTGTTTAGAGATATACCGTCAGTCTGATTCAGCCAAATGCAGCAAAGTTGATTGGATGACACTTTATAGTACAGATGGACAATGATCCAAAAACACACTGCAAAAGCAACCTAACAGTTTTTGAAGGAAAAGAAGTGGAATATTCTGCAATGGCCGAGTCAATCACCTGATCTCAACCCAATTGAGCATGCATTTCACTTGCTGAAGGCAAAACTAAAGGCAGAAAGACCCACAAACAACAACTGAAGACAGCTGCAGCTAAACCCTGACAAAGCATCAGAAAGGAGGAAACCCAGTCTTTGGTAATGTCCATGGGTTCCAGACTTCAGGCAGTCATTACCAATAAGACCCCATTCACACTGAGGAGGTTTTCAGGCACATTAGTGCTAGAAATAGCCTCTGAAAAGCACCTGAAAACTGCCTCACACTGCGCTGCAGTATGAAAGGGGGTCTAAAGGATGAAGGGGGGGGGGCTGTGTATAAACATGGTTGTAGTTTCTAAAATTTGTACTTGAAATTTATGTTCAACCCTTTGAATTAAAGCTGAAAGTCTGCACTTCAAATTCATTTGGATTGTTTTGTTTAAATTTTATTCTGGTGGCATACAGAGCCAAAAGTATGAAAATTGTGCTCAAGTCCAAATATATATGGACCTAACTGTAAATACAATATACCTTTCTATCTATTTACTAATGCTAGCAGCATAAGGATCACAAATTAAAGTGTTTGTAAAGTCATGAAAGTGATTTTACATGTATCCCAAGCAGATTTGCTGCCATTGATGAAAGTGTAAGTGTTTACTAGAAATAGAAATGAACAGGGGAAATACCTTTTCTGAAACTGCAGCCGCGGTCACATGATCCCCCTGTGCTGGCCAGCCTCGATCTTTGCAGAGAAGTGGGAGTGGCCAATATTCCCCTCTGCTGGCTGATGTCACAGAGTAATCTCCGCCCCCTCCTGCTTCTCTATATAGAACGAGGCTGGCCAGCAGAGGTGAATCATGTGATCGCACGGCTGCAGTGTCAGAAAAGGTATTTCCCCTGCCCATTTCTAACACTTACATTAATGGCAGCATAACTGCATCTGATTCCTGTCCTATGTGCAGCATTATGCAGCTAAATAGAGGCAGGAGGGGTGGGGAGAAAAGCAATCTCATGATGACAGGGAGGGAGAGGGGAGAGACTGTCAGAGGAGAGAGCAGGGCTGCAGATGACAGAGGCACATACTGATTTCGGTGTCAGGGCTCAGCAGCCCTGATAAAATCGGAGTCAGCGTACAGGAGGAGGGAAGAAACTGGCAGGATCACACAGGTATTACAGGGGCCAAATGGGTTAACAAGCGCTTTAATGTTGATTCAGAGAATTTAATTGCCCTTTAAAGCTTATGTGATGCCACATACTTTCTCAAATTGCATTGGGTGGGAATGGGCCCTCCAAGTTCCTTTTGTCCTAGGTGCTTTAAAATTGCTTGAGGTGCTAAAATATGTGATTCTATTTAAAAGAAAATTCAATATATTGCATTGATATATTTCATCGATCTCCAGAAGCAATAAAGATAGAATTACCATTTAAAGCTTTTGTACAAACGATCTTGCTGAACACTGCAAGTGCTGCCAGAACGAGCGCACACTTGTCACAAGCTTCTCTCCCATCAGTACAGCCATGCTTTGTATGTAGCACACCATAGGGACAGCCTCATTCAACTACATAGGGTCATTAGCATCAGTGATGTCGCCATACTTCATGCGCAAAAGGCGAGAAAGTATTTTACTGAAAATTACAGGAACCGTGATTAGGCAAGATGGAAATGAGGAACAAATCAAGAGATCTCCAGCTCTGCAGTTAGCAAAGATTTGTGCCTCTTATAGTTCAATTTAGCTTAATGCCAAATGCATCCACATTCATCAGGAGGTTTCATGGGAACACTATGCAGCACTCAATTCTAAATAAACGTGTTTGCAGACAGCCATGAACTTTTTACATGACATCACAGATAGCTCCTCAGTCCCCAATTGAAGGGGTTAAATACACCAGGCACAGCTGTTTAGCTCTCATCTCTTCTCAAGCAACAGCAATTATCAACAATAATGGCTAGGCTAGTACAAGAAAACATAATTTCCATCATGTTCCCGCATTATTTAGCTACAGCAGACTTTGGAAAATGGCAGCAAAGTAATAATCAGCAGAGAGAGAAAAAAATGGTTGTCTTTCCCTTTCAAAATCCACAGCATTAAAGAGAATATAGCTCGCTTACATTTTTATTTCTGATACGCACATTATACAGTATATGCAGCCATTGATACTTTATTTGCAGTGCTTAATAAAAGCTGTGCTTATCTGTTCCTCGTAGGTGGTGACAGATGACAATGGAAGGCAAGAACAGAGCATTGTCATCCTATGGTAGAAGAGCCTGAACAAGAACTTTCATGGCTCGTATTTTATTGCAAGCTGCATTTTTAAAGTTAATATAAATTACTGTATTTATTGGCGTATAACACTCACTTTTTCACCATGAAAATCAGGTGCAAATACCATGTGCGCGTTATACGCCAATACTTCAATTTTAGCTGCCTCGGAGGGGACAGGGAGGGGAGCAGGATGAGCGCCATCACATTACATACAGTGAGAATCTCCTTTTTACTTGGCGGCCTCTGTAATAGGAAGTCCCGTCTCCTGGGCCGCCATTGGACCACTGTTCTGTCTATCATAGGAGATTCTCACTGTATGTAATCTGTCGACGCTCGTCCCTCCCTGTTCCCTCTAGGCTGCAGATGGGCATCAATCAGGCTGAACTGATGGCAATGGTGAGGCTGCTGCGTTGATGGCAATGGTAAAGGCTGCTGCATTGATGTGGACTAATGAGTGAGGCTGCATTGATGTGGACTGATGAAGCTGCATTGATGGCACTTGTGAGGCTGCAGATGGGCACTGACCCTTTTTTTGCTTCAAAGTTCCTTATTTAAAATGTAAGTTTTTTTTTTCCTGAAACTTCCCTCTTAAAATGAATGTGCGTGTTATACGCCGATAAATACGGTATCTTAAAATGGAGTGGAACTAAACTCACTGCAACAACCCTTTTAATTTTATCCCTCCAAGTCCATCTTAAACAAAAAGCTAAATGTTCTATCCTTTACAGTTTTAGGTCTTTTTATGCTGCAAATAAGCACTGCTAGGTTTCCGGCCATACTCTATCACAGCTATCCAAGAAGGCAGCGAGTCACCAAGCCACAACTGTTCGGCGTACGAACGTGGCAGGGCAGTATAGTGCCAATTTAGTTAAAGCTGGCAGGGTTTGTGCACATGCAAAAAACCCGCCATGCATGTGCATATGCGTCACTGGTCTCTGCCAGATTCAAGATACCCGACAGACTCTGGCAGTGAATATGCGCACAAACTGGCATTCTTATAAAGGTGGAGTGGAAGAGGGGCAAAGGGAGGCCATTTATTAAACATGGTAAAGCTCATATGAGATTTTAATAACGGTGTTTACATATAGTTTACAGTAAATGCTGCAAACCTAACTTTTTTTTGTTTACCTATAAACATTTTGGTTTACCTATAATACAGTACAGGCGGTCTCCGGGTTACAAACAAGGTCTGTAGGTTTGTTCTTAAGTTGAATTTGTAGGTAAGTTGGAACAGGTCAATTTTTTAAGTGTAGCGTCAGCCAAAAAAAAATATTTTTAAGATTTTTGGATAGCATAGAGAAGGGTTAACACCCCTGTAACGCTTGTTTTGCTGTCTGTATCCCAGTTATGAGATTTCACCTCACTTTCTGTTCCTGTGACAATTGGGTTTTGAAAATTTTGGGTTGCTGTGGAAAGAAGGATTGGTAATAAAGCATCAGAGGAGGTACCTTTTTCCCATAATAACTCTTACAGGAGAGAATTTCCCTTCCTAATGGTAAATTTCCTCTCACTTCCTGTTGTCTCTATCGGTTTGTAAGTAGGAGTCATTTATAAAAGTCGGATGTTTGTAACTAGGGGACTGCCTATATACTGTTCCCTTTTAGTATATAGTTACATAGTTAGTCAGGTTGAAGAAAAAAAAAAAAAAAAAGACACAAGTCCATCTAGTTCAACCAAAAATAAATACAATCCCATATACACAATCCTTGAGTTGATCCAGAGGAAGGCGAAAAACCCTAGAAAAGCACGATCCAATTTGCTACAGCAGGGGAAAAAATTCCTTCCTGATCCCCTGAGAGGCAATCGGATTTTCTCTGGATCAACTTTACCTATAAAAGGCTAGTGCCCATTTATATTCTGTACATTTAGGAAAGAATTCAGGTCTTTTCAAAGCAATCTACTGAGCTGGCCAGAACCACCCCTGGAGGGAGTATATTCCACATTTTCACAGCTCTTATTGTGAAGAAACCTTTTCGTATTTGGAGATTAAATCTTTTTTCCTCTAGACATAAAGAGTGCCCCCGTGTCCTCTGTGATAACCTTAAAGTGAATAACTCAACACCAAGTTCACTATATGGACCACTCATGTATTTATACACTTGGTCATATCCCCCCTTAATCTCCTCTCTTCTCAAGAGAGAATACATTCAGTTCCTCTAATCTCTACTCATATCTGAGCTCCTCCATGCCTCTTATCAGTTTGGTTGCCCTTCTCTGCACTTTCTCCAGTTCCGATATGCTTTGAGAACTGGTGTCCAAAACTGAACTGCATATTCCGTTGAGGTCTTCCTAATGATTTTAACAGGGGTAAAATGATATATCTCTCTCTGGAGTCCATACCTCTCATAATACAAGAAAGGACTTTGCTCAGAGAGATGGCTACCCTCTTGTTGTACACTATGAACTATTAAAAGAACAATATCTAAACAAAATGAAAATATAATGTATTGCAGCTTACCAGTTCTTTAATGTGGTGGCTGCAATGGTTTTTTTTTTTACACTTTTTCTTTTACTTTATTTTCACCTGGTAATCTTGTAAATAACACTTCCTTTCCCTGGGTCCCTACACTCACCTCTTCCATTGCATCTATGAAGGGTGCCATGCTTGCTATCCAGGCTGGACTTCAAGCATTACATGGGAAAGGGGAGATTAATAATTTACAGAAAAAAAAAAAAAGAGGTTTATAATTTGTTTTTTTATAGCTGAACTCCATCTTTTGATATACTTTACAGTTTGGCTCAAACGAACTAGACTGACCGGCCACTTTATTAGTTATACCTGTTCAATTGCTTGGTAACGCAAATTGCTAATCAGCCAATCACATGGAAGCAACTCAATGCATTTAAGCATCTAGATGTGGCGAAGACAATTTTCTGAAGTTCAAACTGAGCATCAGAATGGGGATTTAAGTGACCTTGAATGTGGCATGGTTGTTGGTGCCAGACGGGCTGGTCTGGGTATTTAAAAAGCTGCTGATCCACTGGGATTTTCATACACAACCATCTCTAGGGTTTACAAAGATTGGTCCGAAAAATATCCAGTGAGCGGCAGTTGTGTGGAGGAAAATACCTTGTTTATGTCAGAGGAGAATGGGCAGACTGGCTCCAGATGATAGAAAGGCAACAGTAACTCAAATAACCACTCGTTACAACCAAGGTATGCTAAATACCATCTCTGAATGCACAACACATCGAACCTTGAAGTAGATGGGCTCCAGCAGCAGAAGACCACACCGGGGGCCACTCCTGTCAGCTAAGAACAGGAAACTGAGGCTACAATTCACACAGGCTTACCAAAATTGGACAATAGAAGATTGGAAAAAATGTTGCCTGGTCTGAAGAGTCTCCATTTCAGCTGCGAAATTCAGATGGTAGGGTCAGAATTTGGCCTAAACATGAAAGCATGGATCCATCTTGCCTTGTATCAACAGTTCGGGCTGGTGGTGGTGGTGTAATGGTGTGGGGGATATTTTCTTGGCACACTTAGGGGCCCTTAGTACCAATTGAGCATTGTTTAAACGCCAAGGCCTACCTGAGTATTGTTGCTTACCATGTCCATCCCTTTATGACTACAGTGTACCCATCTTCTGATGGCTCCTTCCAGCAGGATAATGCACCGTGTCACAAAGCTCCAATCATCTCAAACTGGTTTCTTAAACATGACATAAAAAGCTTCCTCTGATTGGCTGAGTCAGAGGTTGAGACATCAGCCTGCCTCTCTGACTCCATAATAAAAAGATTGAGAAATGCTGCACCAGTTATTCAGTCTAGCTGTAGACATAACCTTCAACAAAAAAGGACTGGTAAATATAAAAGTCCAAGTTTATTTACAGGGAAGCTAGTAGCAACACAACCAAGGTCATACATTGGCACAGAGTACTTAACTCTGGGCTCAAACTACACAGTACAGTAAAAGTGATAAACAATTTAATAAAAAGAGTTATACACTCACTGACGTCTTTCTTTATTGCTCATCAATATTAGAGAAGGAAAGGATGTAAAACAAAAAAAAAAAATAAAACATAAAAAAATAAACTGGTACATCTTTCTAACTAGTCCTTCGAGGTTTACTATAGACCAGCGTAATCTTGCATGATTTTCTGAGCCACAATTAAGCCAGGTACACACGGGCTGATTGTCAGGAGATATTTGCCGGTTCAAATTAAAACCAGCCGACCTTTGGCTCATGTGTATGTCCGTCTGTTGGACAGAAGCCTGTGGTCTGGGTGGCTTCTGTCAGACCTGCATGCTGGAAAACCAGCAGGTGACTGACTTCCGATCAGCGCTGTTAGCCAATGGCAGAGAGCACTGATAGGAGTGTTCTGGTGGTGGTGGTGGGGGGGGGGGAATCAGCAAAGTAGTGTCCGAATGGATTATTTATTGCATGATCACATCACAAGAAAAGTGCACTTTTCTTGTGATGTGATCATGCAATAAATAATCCGTTTGGACGCTACTTTGTTGAACCATGGTGTACTGGCAAATATCTACTTTCTGAACCAGTCTCCAGCTGGTTATTGCTGCGGTACCCAAACTTTGAGAGCTTTTACAGGAACGTGTGCAATGGGAATATGGGGTATTACATCCCCCTGTCAGAACACAATAGCTCAGCAGGGGAGATCGCTATAGTTAGTATAGCTGCTCCGACAGGAGCCGGCAGTTTTTTTTTTTCCATTTAACCCGATGGGTTGAACAAAAAAAAAAAACAAATAGTGTGTACCAGGTTTAAAGCCAATGCTTTAATTACCACCAGGACACTCAGACAACATGAACGCACCAGAAAAGGAACCTGCAGACAAAGGTTTGTTGCAGTTTCACATATGAAGGATGGTGATTTTTACAAGACAATAACTGAATACGGCTTGGATTTCCCAGTGGCCAAACCATTATCTAATTTAGCTTGTTTTATCATGCAGAGTTTGTAATAAATGAAACATGAAAAGTCATGCAAAGTGAAACTTCAGCCATAACCTTTTTTCTTGGTTTTGGATGCAGTACAAAATAGCATGAACCGGTTAGTATTTGTGTTTTTGTTGGTCTCTTTTTGGAGAAAATCCTATCCCGCAGGCAAACTGGGAGGAAGTTTTACAATTTGATTTCAATGAAAATATGTTCACATTGGCAGATTTCCGCCTCTACTCCTATTCTGGTGACAACTGGAACAAAAAAAATTTACAGGTCACCACTCACTATCACCAGGGCAGAAAGCGTGTGCTTCTTAAGAGGAGACCGGAGACAGAGAATGCAGTAAAACCCTAAAAGTGGTTCTAACCATTCCCCTTCCTATCCATAACTAATAAAAACACAAGACCCAATTTTTATTGAGCCTCATCCTCAAAAAAAAAAAAACCCAAAACATAAAAGGGGGGGGGGGGGCTCACCTTGGGCCCTGACTTGAGTCGCTCATAGATGCTGGTGACGTCACTGGGCTTAACTGCTTTCTCTTGGAAAATCATGTACTCTAAATCCTGTTGGAATGTGCTCCAGTAGGGGTCCGATTTAAAAAAAAAAAAATGTTTTTTTAATTTTAGTTTGGGGAGGTGGGGCGGTCCAGTAACAAGCAGATCTCGCATTGTCATGCAGGGTCCACTTCAACTTCTCTGAGCTGCTTCACATCTTAACTGAAATCAGAATTCATCAACTGTTAGCTACAGCCAGATGTCCTACAAAATCTGCCTACAGAACAAAAATTAAAATGGATTGTGCTGATAAATGGAGTTACTCCAAAACCGTCATAAAGGCAGGTACGAGACAGACCATGAACGTCATCACTTTCCACTCATGAAACAATGTTCTGCTCTTAAAACACAGAACATCTCGTTAGTCATGCTGTGTAAAGTACACCTCATCCTGATACTATGCCAGGAAAGTCTGTTTTCAAAAGCTACAAGAACCCCAGGAGGCATAAAAAAAATACCTGACTGCTACATCACACTAAGCTGTCCATGACCTGTATGGGGGAGCAAAATGTCATGGCACCACAGGGACCGTTCATGCCTCTCCAGGTGATGAGTAGAGGTGGCCTTAAACGACCTAGCCTCCTGTCACAAGTGTTCAAACTACTGGTCAAGACCCTCAAAATACTTTTAGGATTTTTTAGTTACCAGTATATCAGTTTTAAATGAGGAAAACACAACCTGTGCTTAATTTAAAATGGTAAGCAAAATGTTGGTTCCAAAAAAAAAAAAAAAAGACACAGCTGTGGTCAAGCCTCAAACTGAGCTTTGCAGCTCTTGCCACTGGTGAAAAGTGGAAGTTTTTTTAAGAATAGATATAAAAGATCAAAGCCAACCAATTCCCAGGAGCCAGGAGATGCTCTTTAAAGTGGAGCTCCACCAAAAAGGTCCACTTGTTTGCACCCTCCCCCCCTCCACTGACACATTTGGCACTTTTTTGGGGGGCAGGTTCCTGGTAGTTTTCCCCGCTTACCGGAGACGTCGGTAGCGGCGAAAACTATCCAACCTTCTGGACTGATGGGCAGGAAGTTGAGTGAGATGGCCCCCGCTCGACTCTATGCCCTTGGAGGACCGGAGCGACGTCACTTCCGCCCTCCAGCCTTAAAAGGGCCCATTTTTTGGGGGGGGAGAAAAGTAAAATTACTTTTTTTTTTGCTTCTAAGTGTAAATGTGAGATCTGAGGTCTTTTTTTTTAACCCAGATCTCGCATTAAAGAGGCCCTGTCCTGCTTATTTCTATTACAGGGGATGTTTACATTCCTTGTAATAAAAATAACAGTGATCAAAAAGTTTTTAAAAAGGGACAGTGGAAAAATAAAAAGTAAAATAGATTAAAAAAAATAAAAAAATAAAAATTAAAAAGAAATAAAAATAAAAAATTTAAAGCGCCCCGTCCCTCCAAGTTCACGCGCAGAAGCGAACGCATATGCAAGTCGCGCCCACATATGTAAAAGGTGTTCAAATGACACGTGAGATATCACCACGTATGTTAGAGCGAGAGCAATAGATCTAGCACGAGACCTCCTCTGTAACTCAAAACAGATAACCTGAAAAAAATTTTTTAAAGCGTTGCTTATGGAGAATTTTAAAGTACCGTAGCTTGTCGCCATTGCACGAGCATGCACAATTTTAAAGCATGAAATGTTGGTTATCAAATTTACTCGCCGTAACATCATCTTTCACATTATACAAAAAAATTGGGGTAACTTTTCAGTTTTCTATTTTTTGAATTCAAATGAATTTTTTCCAAAACAATTGTGGTTGAAGGACCGCTGCACAAATACGGTGACAAAGTATTGCAACAATCTCCATTTTATTCTCTAGGGTCTCTGCTATAATAATAATATTATATCTATATCTATATCTAATGATTATATATATTTAGGAGTTCTAAGTAATTTTCTAGCAAAAAATACTGATTTTACCTTGTAAACAACAAATGTCAGAAATAGGCTTGGTCCGGAAGTGGTTAAATTTGCACCGAATTTGCAGTGTGAACCGGGACTTATATTTTATATTTATCAATTAACAAAATGTAAATTAAATGAACAGATGAGAAATCCATCTTTGCCTTCAAAAGGGCTTCAATTATTGTAGGTACAGTTGCACAGTTTGAGAACTAACCACAGATCTTCTGTGGATGTCGGCTGCCTCAAATCCTTCTGTCTCTTCATTTAACCCCAGACAGAGTCCATGATGTTGAGATCAGGGGCCAAACCTTCACTTCTAGGACTCTGAAAGCATTCTTACTTTACAGCATTTATTCACGCCTGTCTAAAACTTTTGCACAGTATGGGATTGATTTACTAAAGGCAAATAGGCTGTGAACTTTGCACGTGCAGTTGCTCCAGAGCTTAGTAAATGAGATAAGGCTTCAAAGAATACCCAATCACGTGCAAGGAAAATAAAAAAAATAAAAACAGTATTTTTGCTTGTACGTAATTGGATGATGGAATTAAGCAGAGCTTCTGCTCATTTACTAAGCTCTGGATCAATTGCTTTTGCAGAGCGCAACTGCACTTTGCAAAGGACACAGTCTATTTGCCTTTAGTAAATCAACCCCGGACTGTCCCGGGGTAATTTATTTATTTTTTCCTCCCCGAGGGGTTGATTTAGGCAAACAGACTGTGCACTTTGCAAGTGCAGTTGCTCTAGAGCTTATTAAATGAGCAGAAGCTCTGCTGACTTCCATCATCCAATCATGTGCAAGCAAAAATGTTTTTTTTTAATTTCCTTGCATGTGGGTATTCTTTGCAAAGCAAAGCTTTACCTCATTTATTAAGCTTTGGAGCAACTGCATTAGCAGAATGCTCATGCACTTTGCAAAGTGCACAGTCTATTTGCCTTTAGTAAATCAACCCCTACATGTATATAAACACACACACACACACTACACTTGCTTCATCTGACCATCTAACTAGTGTTTCTTAAACTTTTTAAAACTTTTATAAAAGCCAAATGGCAACTCACATTTTAAGAAGTGTTAATAGGCATAAAATAAGTGTGGATGTAGTCCCAGCAACGGGGGGAATCCTCAGTGTAGTCAGTCCCTGTTCCTTCCAATGGAGGTGCGCTGTGACATCTTCTCAGAACACCGCTGGATGGTGCTTCAGCCAGCCGTGGTGGAGAGTGTGCCAATACGAGGTGTGGAATGCAAGCTGGTAACTAGGTGGAGGAGGATGACGTCACTGGAGTGCGACGCGTTTCCTGAGCATGCAGGCCGTGAATGACGTGACGGCCGCGCTCCTTCTTCAAAGCAGATCTGGGATCCCCCGTTGCTGGGACTATATCCACACCTATTATTCTTAAAATGCGAGTTGCCATTTGGCTTTTGTTTATTAAACCTTTTTAAGAAAACTCTGCACCCAGAGGCGCCTTTCCTTCTCATCTTGGTTTTTCAGCACACTAGGAACATGGTTTGTGTTCCCCCTGGACGGCTGCCGTGAGCGTGGATCATTACCCCCAACCCCCCCCCCCCACCTTTTTTTCCTGCTCTCCTCCCCTGGTTTTAATTTTGGACTTTTTATACAATCATATTGATTGTGGACTTGAAGCCTTTTCATTTGTATGCATACATTATTATGCCTTTGCAGCACATCTAATAACTCTGTGATAACTAGGTTTTAGTTTTGCACCTTCTACTTGTGTAAAATTGCGTTACAAAAAGAACCAATGAATGACAGACTGACAGAGATGACATTTTTATAGGTTACTTTTAACTTTTGCAACATTGATTTCCAGGTACCATTTCATTTTTTTTGATATGTTCAAGGTTTCAAAACGCTAGCAACTTTAGATAATTTTTCAAAACTCCCACGATACACCTGCAACTCTCATGCGGCACACTAGTCTGCTGCGGCACACAGTTTGAGAATCACTGATGTAAGCTGAGGAAGGAACAAGATATTGCCATTGTTTTGCCTGAGAGAGGCAGAATGTACAAGGGCAGCTAAATGACCATCGATTTGGGACCAATGTTCCATTAAAAAAAAAAAAAAATGGAATATTAGCAAGCCACTGGGATTAGGTTGGGTAAGGACTGAGGGGGTCTTTGATAAACAGGGCAAGCAAGGTTACAGCCTTGAAATAGCTGAAGATGTTGGTCTGAACGGTTCCTGACATTACTCAGTTTGTGGTGAGGTATGTGTGTGGATTATATAAAGAGGGAAGGGATGTACGGGTAGGAGGGGAGCGCTATGTTATATTAAAAACAAAAACACTGAATATACATACTAAAACAGTCAGACATCTCTGGTGTAACAAGGCCCGACAAGGAGAAATCATTTTCCTTTTAAAAAGGATTTTAATTAAATCCTGGCTTCCCTAAAGCAGCCTGGGCATCCTGACTCGATCTGTAAGGGGATAAGAAGAGAAGAAGTATAAAAAAATAAAAAAAAAAAACGAAAAAAAAAAAACTTTACCTCAGGATGCAAAAGCAGCGAAGCAGAACGGAGTAATTCTGTCTGAAATGAGGATCAGATTGAATGTTCAAATGGAGCCAGGCATTCTTTTTCTCTTCTATTACTGAAGCCCGCACAGTGACATGCAGGTTGAGATGTTACACTATGAAATCTAACATTAAGCAGAGTTAATAGCATGGTGCAGATTCTTCATCCTTCATGGGATTTAACTAACTCATTTCAGACCGCAGAGGGAGGGCAGCGCGGGGCAAAAGATGCCCATATGGTTGCTAGGGCTTTGTATTTAACAGGACAATTATTTACCAATTAAAATGTCTTACTCCGACAAGGAGAATGCCGTTGGAAGAATGCAAGAACAATTCAAGGACAAACGTAATAGGAAGGCATTAAAAAAATATATATAATTATGTCTCGCTGCCGAGAAAATCCTATTCACCTCAACGCTGCCTGAAAACACAATGCAATTCTAGAACGGTGATTGATGAGTGGATTCTGTAGGCAAAGTGCCCTCTCTGCTGGCACACTTTTCAGTCTGGAGAGACAGATCGGGGACAGACACCAAGCAGAAATTGGTAATCAAATGGGAAGAAAAAGATGTTGTAGATGTCGCTAAGCTATCCTGATGTCATGTGTCAAAGTTGTATATACTAATACATATACAACACTGGTGCATCTAGTTTTTGTAAAAAAAAAAAAGAAAAAAAAAAAAGGGGAAAAACACAATGGCAAGACTTGACCTAGGATCTGAATAAAGAATCCAGTGCCAACAGGTCTAAATATCTGATAAGAATTAGCCAAACATTCTACAGCTTCACATTGTGTACGGATGGACTTCCTGTAAATCCAAACTTTACGACTATGAAGCATTTGGATTTTTTAATCTGTTGGCTACAGAGTGCCCATGCAAACAATAGAAGTCTATTATTCCTTATTAATAGGAAAGGTGCTCACATGTTGACCTACCAGGCTATAGAAAACCTAGATCTGTTGGCTGTGAAAGGCCCAATATGCAACAGATTTGGCCATCGACAAGCAGTGGCCAAGCCACAAAGATATAGGTAGGTGCTGATCAGCCATAACATTCTACGAACCATACAAATGGCCTGTACACACGTTCAGATTATAGTACGATCGCTTTGAAAGCTGTATTTTTCGTACCATCTTCGGCTCGTTAGTACACAGCTTTTGATAGCCGATCACGACAGTTCATCCGATATTATGCGATCAGAAAAGCACAAACATTTTTCTCATACGATACCAGATTGTATGATTTTTCGCTTTAATCAGTGTAGTTGTTGTCTGAAAATACAGTACATATACACTACAAACACATTTCATCACTTCCGAATATTTATTCTGTCGTATGAGAATTTTCGTAACTTTCATAACCTACTCAATTACTACTTGCGACGAGCAAGCGAAAAAAGCCGGGCGACATGTCAGCCAATTTTAGGATCGTGTGTACAGGGGCAAAAGGCTACATACACTGATCAGCCATAAGGTTATTACCACTGATAGGTTAAGTAAATAACATTGGTTCTCTCATTATAATGGCATCTGAAAGTAGGTGGGATATATTAGGCAGCAAGAGAACATGTTGTCCCTGAAGTTGGTGGAAAACAGAAAAACAGAAGACAGAAAAGTCACACTAAATGGAACTTCAGACTAAAACTTTTTTGTTTTGGATGCAGTACAAAATGGTAAGAACCTGTTAGTATTTTTGTTAGTTTCTCCATTGGAGCAATTACTGTCCCACAGAGGTAGAAAGCGAAGAAATTTTCATCTTCGATTTCAAGACACATATGCTCCCATTGGCAGATTTCCCCCTTCTACTGCTGTTCTGGGGACCACAGAAAAAAAAAATTACATTTCACCTCGAACCTTTGAATGTCACGCGAACAAAAAGTGTGAGCGAGCTTCCCAATGGCTTTCCATTGCAATGGCATTTGGGGGTGGGTAGCAAGTGAACATGTTGTCCATTAAGTTGAAGGCAGAAAAATGGCAGGCATAAGGATTTGAGCGACTTTGGCAAGGGCCAAATTATAATGGCTAAAAAGCTGGGACGGAACAACCTCAAAACTGTAGGTCTTGTGTGATGTTCCTTGTCTGCAGTAGTCTGGACCTTCCAAAAGTGGTCCAAGGAAGGAAAACTGATGAACCAGTGACAATATCATGGGAGGCCAAGGCTCACTGATGCACGTGGGGAGCCAAGGCTGGCCTGTGTAGTCCAGTCCAATAGAAGAGCTACTGTATTGTACTGCTGAAAAATTAAATGCTGGTTCTGATAGAATGGCATCAAGACACACAGTGCCTAGCAGTTTGTTGCAAATGGGGTTGCCCAGTTGCAGACCAGTCAGGGTGCCCATGCTGACCCGTGTCCACAGCCAAAAGCCCCTACAATGGGCACGTGAACATCAGAATTGGATCACAGAGCAACAGAAGGTGCCCTGGTCTTCTTTTAAGTCATGTGGATGGCTTGGTGCGCGTGCGTTGCTTACCTGAGGAAGAGATGGCAACATAATGCACTATGGGAAAAAAGCAAGCCAGGCGGAGTCAGTGTGATGCTTTGTCTAGTGGAGTCCATGTCTCGACAGGTCAGGGCTCTTTTGGCAGCAAAAGGGGACCTACTCAATATTAGGTGGGTGTAATATTATGGTGGATCGTCATATTATGGCTGATCGGGATATATATGGCAGCTGGTCTTGGTACAACTGCACTTTCTGATTAAACTACAATGTCCAACTCTGTGATTCTATAAGTCAGTTATTTCTACACATTTTTTTTTAATCTTGTATGGCTTTTTAGTGGTTTTGTGTTCTGGCTGGTGCCTGCGTTTATGGTGCATTAACTATCAGGTTTTTTTGATGGCCAGGCTTTCATTTTGCCACTAACCTATCCAAGAAAAATTGCCTTCTCCTGTAAATTTGATCACATCACATGTCCAGAAAAGGCAAGCCTGAGTTTAGTATTTTTGCTATCCAGTGAAATGTCTGGTTTCATGCGCTTCACTGTTTGCTTCCTATCTATGTTGTCCATGGAATGGGCAGGAGCCTTCTCCAGCATCATAACGCAACACGTCAATTTTCCTCTGCATATGTTTGCAGACATATGGTATCCTTTGCTGCCCTATGAGGTAACATTTTTCTTAAGTAGTAATGATTTTATTAGCCCATTGCACTTGCAATCTATTCACAAATGAAATGATCTAAATGGGCTCAGCTGGATACAATACATGCATAAAGAATAGCCCTCTTAACTAGAACCATTTCATCTGCACGCATACACATAGTTTAATAGTATTTTAATACTTGAAAATAAGGATTACTCTGGTGTACCAATTCTCATAATCAACAATCTTTTCAATTTATCTCCCTCATTTAAATTCAGATGTATTCCCCGCATTAAGAGATAACAGATCTAATTAAAAATTATGACCTTGTGAAAATAGTTACATGTAGCATGCGTGGCCAGCATAACGGGGAAAGAGATTTTTAGGATAAGCAGTATTTGGACAACAGCTGGTTACAGCTTCATAAATGGCATGTTGATGTGTATATATATATATATATACACACTCACAGAAGAAATGCCATCATGCTGATCCTTTGGTTTAAAACAGACCTCAAACAAACCTGCAGCAACCAAAAACCAAAGCTTGTGTTCTACAAAGATGTTCTGGGTCAGGGACTTCACAAAAAGAAAAAGCTAGATCATCAACATGGCCACGAGAAAGCCAACATACGGAATTGTGCAGCAATGTTACATTTCAGAGGACGTTCCTTCTACCTTAGAATATTGATTCAAATATCTGCATCCTCAATAAAAGAAGTCCTACTCCTTGGAAGAGCAGCAGGATCATGGCTGAGTGTTTTTAAAATGAAAGCCTCTGGACAAAGATTGGAAAAAATGAAGTGTTAAAATCTATATGGTAAGCACAAACCTCCCATTTACGTTTATGTAACTTTACTCACTTTTCAAATCTCCACTACAAAAAGTGTTCTTTCATCTCCAGACCCTACATAATTCACACATAATCCATAGACTAAGGTAGGGGGTCTCCAAGCTTTCCAAACAAAGGGCCACTTTACTGTTCTTTAGATTTTTTTTTGAGGATTAGACTGTGGCTAGTGGGAGTAGAAAATGTCAGTGGGAGGAATAGTGCCCCAATGTTGTTGGTATCAGTCAGAGAAATACTGCTACATCGTTGGAGTCAGCGGCAGTAATACTTCTCAGTGGGAGAAATAGTGCCCAATTGTTGGTGTCTGTGGGAGGAATAATTCCAATATTTACATCAGTGGGAGGAATGGTGAACCATCATTGGTGTCAGTGGGAGGAATGATGTCTTATCCGTGCTGTCTGTAAGATGAATAGTGCCTTATATCAGTGCGAGGAATAGTGTCACAGGGGCTGGATAAAGGCAAAGGACCAAATCTGGCCCATGTGCCACATTTTGGAGACCACTGTTTTAAGCAAAGGATAAAAAAAAGACAGGAGTAGGTGTAGCTCTTATAAACCAGTGGTGCCCAACCTCAGTCCTCAAGTACCCACAACAGGCCAGGTTTGCAAGTTTTCCTTTATCTTGCACAGGTGCTTTAAATTAGAGTCTATGGCTTGGTATTTTGGACAGCTTTTTTATCTAACACCCCTTTCACACTGAGGCGCTTTTCAGGCAATTTAACGCTAAAAAAAAAAAAAAACACGCCTGAAAAGCTCATGAAAACCTATTTCTATTGAAATCAATGAATGCTTTCACACTGGGGCAGTGCACTGGCAGGGCAGTGAAAAAACACCTCCATTGAAATGAATGGGAAGCTCTTCAAAAGCGCTCAGTGTTTTACTGGCAGTTTAGAAGTTCTTCAGTGTGAAACGGGCCTTAGACCCCTTTCACACTGGGGCGCTTTGCAGGCACTACAGCGCTAAAAATAGCGCCTGCAAGGCGCCCTGAAAGAGCCGCTCCTGTCCCTTAAATGTGAGAGCCCCGAGGGCTTTCACACTGGAGCGGTACGCTGGCAGGACGCTAAAAAAAGTCCTGCTAGCAGCATCTTTGGAGTGGTGTGTATACCGCTCCTCCACCACTCCTGCCCATTGAAAGCAATGTGCAGCGTGGCTATACCGCTTTAACCCTTTCTCGGCCTATAGCGGGGGATAAAAGCACAAAATTGACAGTACAGCACCGCTAAAAATAGCGGCACTTTACCGCCGACACACCCACTGTCCCAGTGTGAAAGGGGCCTATGAGAAATTTCCAAAACATGGCCTGTTGGGGGTACTTGAGGACTGAGGTTGAGAACCACTGGTCTAAACCAAACAGGGAGTAAGAGACCACACACACTGGACAATCCTTTCAATTCGTACCTCCAACACCAACTATCACTGCATGCCTTTTTAGCGACGCTAAACTCTGCTTAAAAAAAAAATCTTTTCAAGTATGTATCCTTAACTCGAAAAAACTGCCTTCTACTGCTCTCGGCCTCCTCCAAAATCTTTTTTTTTTTTTTAGCTGCTGTGATCTGACTTCCTATTAAAAGGGTGGCTATGTTCACTATCCATGGTCCCACTGTATGTAGGAATGTAGCCACCCTCTCTCGCTCACTTCCAATATGGACTATGGGATTTGTAATGTGCATAGAGCACATGACCTCAATCAACGTTCATTTCTTGTTCCAAAGAAAGAGAAGTGAGAGGTTTGCAAGCTTATGATGGATGTTACAAGGAGGCAGAAAAAAAACACAGCAAGAAATGCTTTTCATGAAAAATAGATAACAGGGCCATTAAGTAGTCGATGTGTTTGGATTATTTTTGCAGAATAAGGATATCAACTGTGTCCCTTTAAACAGGGCAAGGCAGTGAAGATTTTTTTTTTTTTTTAATTTGTCTGTCCTGAAAAAAAGAGTCAATACATAAAATGTATTCTTCTTCTCATATCTCCCCCAGACTGGACAAAAACCTGCCGACCTCAGGCTTACCCCATGATCCCACTATTATTGCTTTAGCTCAGCCAGCAATGTACTCTATCCCAAATGTAATTTTCCTATTAATATATTTTCAAGCTAAGCCTGAGGATATTTGCTGTGATCAAGAACAGGATTGTTGTCAGAGAAAAAAAAAAATAATGAATGATCACATGTTCGTCTAACAGTGATCAGAAAAAAAAAAAAAAAAAAAAAAAAAGATTTTTTTCTCTTTTTTTTGTTCTTTTTTTTGTTACGGGACCGTAGAAATAAACGATAATTACTTTTTATCATCTGGCTGCCGGAGAGGTGTGCGGCTCATTGCGCGACATGCCAGCATGGCAGCTAATAGGTAATTTAGGCAAGAGTGGGTGTGGGGAGAAATACTGTCTCGCATCCAGCTAAAACACATTGAAATGAAGGAGTTTAACTCAGTTGCTAGGTTTCCAGTTTAAAAGGTTTTTTTTTTTTTTTAATATGCATGTGAATGTGATCAGTGCAAAAGATAAGATACAGAAATATGGGAACAGCCACTGCCAAGGCAAACAGAGACCTGTAAGTCACCTGAAGTGTGACATCTGTTGGCCTATCAACTGCCTAACCTCCCACGCTGGGATTGATATACTGAAGGCAAATGGACTCCACTTTTTGTAAGGGATGCTGCACTTTGCATGTGCATGCTGTGAACCTTGAACCATCCAATCATGTGCAAGCAACATGCTTTTTTTTTTTTCCTTTGCAAGTGAATGCGTATTCTTTGGAAAGTGACATTTCACCACGTTCACTAAATTCTGGGGAAAATTCCCATACAAAGTGCTACTTCCCTTGCAAAGTGAACAGCGTATTTTGTTTTAGTAAATTAATCAGTGTCTCATGTTCTGAGTGTACAGTGTGTCAGGATATTCATTTGAGCGACAGCAAGTGCCAGACTTTAGCTGGAGTGTGTGTGTGTGGGGGGTTAGTGGTCATTTGACAGGTCAGGCTCAAACTTCGAGGGAATTAAAATTATATATATATATATATATATATATATATATATATATATATATATATATATATATATATATATATATATACACATACATATACATATACATATACATACATACATACATATATATATATATATATATATATATATATATATATATATATATACACACACATACATATATACATATATACACATACATATATACATATACATACACACATATGGTAGGTTAATTGGATCCTGTCTAAATTGTCCCTAGTATGTATGAATGAGAGTTAGGGACCTTCAATTGTAAGCTCCTTGAGGGTAGGGACTGACGTGAATGCATATGTAAAGCGCTGCGTAAATTGACGGCGCTATACAAGTAACATAAATAAAATACACACACACACACACACACACACACATATATATACATATATACATATACACACATACACACTGGTAAGTAAAAATAAGAAATACCAAATTAATCAATTTCCAGCATCGGTCAACATGATAGATAATCAATTACACCCATCAATAAACGTCAAAAAGTAATGGAACCTAAGGCCTGGTAAACACAGGTGGCTGAGCCTGTTCAATGTAAATGCCGTTGTCTTTCCCCCACTAGGGAACCCCAGGTGCAGTGCACAGCCTCCCATAGAACAGAACGGTTGTGTGCTGCTGCTGCTGTACTTGTGTTATGCTGGTGCTGTCATAAAACAGGTGTATGCAGAACAGTTTTTTTATTCTGTGCAACCGCCCATATGCAATAATCATGGTTATGATAGCACCAGCTTATACCCATGTACAGCTGTGCACAGCCATTCTTGGAAAGCTGTGCACTTTGGCTTCCCTAGTGGTGGAAAGAAGGCAGCTTTTGCATTGCTCAGCCACCTGTGTGCAAGAGCCCTAAAGGCAATCAAGTAGAACAAAGAAGGATTGCCGCTCCAGGTGAGGTCAGGAAGCCTGATGGATAGTAGGGTGCACGCCTCCGCTCGCCTCTGGATACAGCGCACAAAAAAAAGAATAGGCTGCACACCACAATATAGTCCAAAACTTTAATTCCAACATCCCGAAGTGACACAAGCACAGATGCCTGGTATGGTAGACGCTTTTTTTTTACACTACTATGAGCGATCAATACAGCGCTCATAGTAGTGAGAAACACGTCTACCAAACCAGGCATCTGAGCTTGTGGTGTCACTTCGGGATGTTGGAATAAAGATTTTGGACTATATTGTGGTGTGCAGCCTATCATTTTTTGAGCCCTAAAGGCAAGACAAAGATTACATGGCCTCAACATACTGTACATGTTTGAAAAATGGGCACATGGTCATCCCAGCCTGCAAATCAAGATGGCCAAAGACCCTGAACACAGGAGAAGCTGGAGAGAAGATATTAGCAAGGGAGCTCATAGCTATCACATCATTGGAGGGGAGGTCTAGTTGTGTTTTAAAGGATGCCAGTGGAATTATTGGTGTAATTCAGGCTAAAACACCTAAAATGCACGCAAGAATTTTTACCACCCACTGCAATGCAGTAGGAATAGATCCTATAGAGAAACTATTTTGTTGCTTTATTCTGCCAACATTGAAAAAATGCAAACAAATGCAGGGCAACTAGTCTCTGAAGACTGAGCAGCAACGTCACTGATATCTAGGGGACCATTAAAAAGAGAATGTGGATGAGAAACAAATATTCCATACAAAAAAATCAAGGCAATAAAATAAAAAGGTACAACAAAAGTGATGTTCAGGAAAATGTAACAACTCAAAACATGCACTTACTGCAAATACACTCCAGTTCCCTTTAAATAAAGCTTAAACCTTCATATGGCAGCGCAATATGTTGCAGGCCTTTCTGGCACAGTACACACGGGAAAGAAGGGAATAAACACAAGCTGAGAATTTTTAAGCAGAAAGCCAATTTATAAAGCGCCTAGGGAGGCCTAAGTCCTGTTGTAGAATGCTTTCCCTTCACGCCAAGCTCTATCACACTTGTAGCTTCCAGGGTTCAATTAATAAGGAAGCTGTTTATGGATAACAAGAATATCCCCATTTTTAGGTTTACCCTCTGCTTATACACATTTACTTGCAGATGACTTTTTCCAGACTGTAACCATATTTTATCCTATTTTATATTATTATATTGTTTTATATATTTATCTGTATTGTTGAAAGGAAGAAAGCAGGTAATCACATACAGGCAATTGGATTTTCTAGATTTATAGAGGGCTAGTTGTATCTACGCGTATGCCAAAAGCTTACCCTTTTGGCCTCTATGACTACCAGAAGCATGGTGGAGTTTCCTTATCATTGCCATAGTATAATTGTCAAGGTCAAGCAGACTGGCATTCTTGCTAGCTAAGGAGTAAAGCAGTATGTAATGAGCAAAAATGGCTGACCTTTTTTAAAAATAAACTACATAATATACACAAATTATAGCTTTTAAAACATAACCATTTTTGATAAGATCACTCATATTAAGTGCTTATCTAAACCAACAACGAGCTGCTCCTTTTTATGGTGCATGCACACAGGTCTAAACATTGCTGTGGGAAATTAGAAACCCATTTACATATTTGGTGGACTTGCCCATTGGTGCAAGCCTTTTGGGCTGAAATATTTCAAATCCTCTCCCAGTTATTTACAACCACTATTCAACCGGACCCACATGTCTCTCCGTTGAACATAAGCCCACTGAAGTTAAAGGGCAATTTAAACTATCTCCAAATCAAGACAGCTGCTAAGCTAATGATTGCAAGATCTTGAAAGATGCCTTCACTTTGCTCTCTTGCAACTAAACAGAGTTACACAAGAAAAGGATATATGCAAACATTGAGGCTACTTTCCAGGACAAGGTCTGCAGATACGTCAAAATTTGGCAGCCGTGAGGGAACAAGTTCCTACCCCCAGACTTAAATTAAACTTTTGGAACCTTAATAAATTGTCCTTCACAGTTCTGCTCTGAGCAGATTTTTTGAGCCATGGAACCCACCTTACCCTCTCCACCTTCTTTCTTTACCTTTTCATACTTTCTCGTTTTCACTTCTGGCTTTTTAAGATTCTGCCTACCTCAGGCTTACCCAAGGGGCATTCCTTGTTTGACTTTTACAATACTTGGTTAGATTACATATTATGTGAATGTAAGGTTTTGTTTTCCTGCATTTGATATTCAAGTTATTGTCAGAGGCAATGGGCATAACTAATGTACTTGCCATGCTTCACATGGTAACTGCTAACTGTTGTCCCTCCCTGGGTGGAGGCAATAAATATTTTATGTTATATATATATATATATATATATATATATATATATATATATATATATATATATATATATATATATATATATATATATATATATATATCCTTCAATTTAAAAAATAAATAAAAAATTGGAAAATTAAAAAAAAAAATTAAAAAAAAATAAAAAAAATAAAAAAAAAATACTCCCACCTATGCTGGATCTTTCTGCCAGGATCTGGTAAAAAAAATCCAGCTCAAAATTACTGGTGTTTATAAACGTTTACAGGTAAATGGTATGTAAAAGTGTATTAGTATAAACTCATTCTATTGGCTAGAAGGTTCATCTATTCTGACCACTGGAATTAATTTACATGCATGTATGAGCATAAATTATGCCAGTAAGTTCTTCTCGGAACGCAGGTAAAGTGCCTCTAAAAGCAAAAGGATTCCTACTCGTGTGCATGAGGTCTTGAAATGCTGCCATCTATGCTGGATCTTTCTGCCAGGAGCTGGCAAAAAAAATCCGCTATTAAATATGCTTAGTTCGGTGTCCAATTAAGTGCATTTTTGGGTGTATGGTGTTTAGAAGTGTATGCATGTAATCTCATTCTATTGGCTAGAATATTCATTTATTCTAGACACTAGAAGGAATTTAAGCTTTTAAATGCTGAAGTGGAAGTAAACTATCTGAGCACCACAGTCCGAAAATGCTATTTAAGTCATTTTTAATATTCAAAGCAAACGCACACCCATCCATGTCCCCATGCTTTATTTTGTTGAGTAATCATTTTGAAATACACCCTCCTAGCATTTCTAGCCATGGCCATCTTCGCTAATGGCAGAGGATTTGTGTAGCATTTACTATTATGAAATTCATCTGCACTTAGTTTAGGCATGCACACAGGAAGGTGTGCTTAGCTGAGAAAGCCCCTCCTAGCTTCCTCCAGATAAAAGTGAAAAAAAGGCCAAACCACGGCACTACCTGCCTGGAGTTTATTTTCTCCCTGTGCCTGCGTGGGTTTCCTCCGGGTACTCAAGTTTCCTCCCACACTCCAAGAACATGCTGATAGGATAATTGTCTAAATTTAAATTGGACCATAGTATGTGTATGTATGAATGTGAGTTGGGAACCTTAGATTGTACGTTCATTGAGGGCAGGAACTGATGTGAATGTACAATTTATATGTAAAGTGCTGCGTAAATGCTATACAAGTGCCTGTAATAAATAAATAAATGCCAATAAAGATTCCGGGGATGAAGGACATTTTGGCCTAGGCCAGAAACCAACTGAAGAAAATGAAAATAAAAAAAAAAGAAGAAGTTTAAATCAAGTAAATATAATATACCTTCCTCTATTTACGAAAGCTAGCAACATAAGGATTAGAATAAGGCAACATTGAGAAAGCTTAGTTCCACTTTATGCGTGAATGTGCATAATTTATACTTGTAAACTCATCTTTGAATGCAGGTGTGTGACTTTTATGTGCCCTGAACGCTACTCCAAAATGCGAATCTAAACACGCACAATGTGCATGGACTCATTGGCTCAAATGGAGTTATGCTTAAAAGGTATATAAAAAAAAAATTAAAAATAAAAATGCACCTAAAAGTAATGTTTTTTTTCAGCCGGTTAAAGGAGTAGTACAGACAAAGCTTGTTTGGCTTTTCTTCTCCTGTGGATTACAGCAGTGAAGTTTGTTCTGCACTCTTCTGACATGTTTTCTGCCAACAGCAAGCTGAAGCGCACTGTCGGATGACGTTACAGAGCCGGTCCAGGCCGGGGAAATATTGGGATCCACCCAGGAGGGGGGGGGGGAGAATAGTCACCAGCCCTCTGCCCATGGAGCATTGAAAACTGAGCAAACAGCTGGCGGGGGACCAATGCTACACCCACCTAGGTAGGTATGATAGGATTCTTAAAAAAATGTTTTCCCCCCAAACTCCTCTTTTAAATATACTACTGAAAGCATTTTGTTACATTTGTTTGCTAAAAGTAAAAAAAAAAAAAAGTTGATCCTGCAGGCAATCATTGACCTAATAACTTTCTGTGCTCTGTGCCGCATCCTTATCAGTTATATTGTTATTTGCTCTTCCTGGAAACTACAGAACACCCCCCATGTGTTATGCAGGAGAGAGAGGGGTGTTCTGAAGCCCTGCCCTAAGGTGACAACGCTGCTTTCCTATAAATGCATTGCGGTAAGTGGTGTCACTCTAGGACAGTGTGCTTACTGACAGGATCACCAGGTGAAAATCCCAAAAAGACAAATGCAGCCACCACATGAAAGGATAAGCCAGGTACAAGATATTCTATTTTTTGCTCTTGGGTTTAGATGGGTTTGAAGGTAATCTTTTTTTTTTTTTTTTTACATGTATAAAAGTGAACTCTGCTGACATTGGAAGAATGAGGAATCCATAGGTTTGAGCATTTTCAGAAGGATAGGTTAGCAGTGGCAGCCTGTATTTTTTCCTCCGCAAAGCTTTCACTTGATCATGGTTCAGTAGCTTATTCATTTCCTACTTTTCATCAAGAATGCAACTTGCTTCATATCAAGATGTCACTGCTTCCGTGAGAAGAAAAGTCAAGTTCTGGTACAAGCCACACATCAGATACCTCCATTGTGCATTGCTTCAAGTCTAGTGTCATGAACAAGATCTAGATAATGCAATGGGACATTTCATTTCATGTTCTCCTTTCTAGTGGACATTTCAGTCTGTCGTAGTTCAATATATTCATAACTCCCTGACTTTTTTTCTTCCTTTCAACGTTACTTAAAAATGATCTACAACAACAAGTTGAGTTTTACAGAATATTTTTTTTCAGAAAAACAGGACTATTAAAGTAAACCTTACTTTTTAAAGTTTGGATGGGGTTAGAGCCTCCATTGCATTTTTAATTTGTGTTCAAATTAATATTTCCTGTACCAATTGACTACTAGGGCACTGGATTTCCATTTCCCCTTCCCTCAAATGTAATCGGCACGAACTACTATAAAGAGGTCACTGGAAATTTCATAGAATTACTCCATCAGTTACTTATGTTTTATATACTGGGGTTTAAAGGGAATGCCTAGTGGTATTGGGTAGATTTTCTTAATAACAGGAATAATAGAAAAAAAAAATTGAAAGCCCAACTCTGGGCAAAATCTGTTCTTCCTTCCTGCCTCCCAACCTACTCTAATCCATCCTGCAAGGTCTTAAGCCTTCCTTACGTGGTGAAATCAGTTATACTCACTTGAGTCACCCCAGAAGCCTTGCCGATACTGGTTTTCGCCTGCAAGGATCTCTAGCCCAGCTTCCCACATTGCCCCTGGATGGCCCCCTTCACTCTCCTTGGTCCTACCTTAAGCCCCATACACATGGGCTGAATGTACAGACTTATAGATGACCCTGGTCGTGGTAGACTGTTGTGCTGTTAGCCACTGATTGATGCTCTACACTTTCTGCAGAAGGTAGTCCATACCCTCTACCCAATAAAATTTATTTACTATATATATATATATATATTTATTTTTTTTAAACAGTGTAAACTTCTGCCTCATTCATGACGTAAAACCAGAACAATTATGAGTAAAAGGTAGCATGAAGTCTCAAGTCCACTTGATTCAGCCAACATTAAGCTCTGACACTACCGTAATATTCAGCTATATATAGTAGTGCCATTATACTGACCTAACTACACTAATGGAGGCCAAAGAACATTTTCTTTTATGTTTATACACAGAATGTGGATGTTTACACAGTTTATCCTGCCTGCCATTTCAACCTTGGCAGATGTGCTGAGTAGCCTTGAATACAGAAGCCCCACATTCTGGAATATATGTTTACTTGGAAAACAACATACAGTATTTTAAACAATGTGTCCTGAAACTCTATAGTATTCTATGGCAGCTGTATTGTGAAGCATAACAAATCAGCTCATTTAATGTGCGTAAACAAAGGCACAAAGCAAAATAATAAAGTAACAAAATGATAGATGTGGGCAAATGTGCTTTGTTTGATGCAACTCACGCTGGTCTACATTCCAGCCTTTGAGCTGCCGTGATGTGAGGTTATATTTTTAAAACTTTAAATGTAAAAAAAAAAAAGTTGTAGCCGAGTTTATAGCTTGTTATTTTGGATTGCTTTATTATAATCTTGCACTTTGAAAAACTGAAGTTAAAAAAAAAAAAGAAAAAAAAATTATATACACAAAAGTGAGTACACCCCTCACATTTTTGTAAATGTTTTATTATATCTTTTCATGTGACAACACTGAAGAAATGACACTTTGCTACAGTTTGTATAACAGTGTAAATTTGCTGTCCCTTCAAAATAACTCAACACACAGCCATTAATATCTAAACAGCTGGCAACAAAATGAGTTTACCCCTAAGTGAAAATGTCCACATTGGGCCCAATTAGCCATTTTCCCTCCCCGGTGTCATGTGACTCGTTAGTGTTACAAGGTCTCAGGTGTGAATGGGGAGCAGGTGTGTTAAATTTGGTGTTATCGCTCTCACTCTCTCATACCGGTCACTGGAAGTTCAACATGGCACCTCATAGCAAAGAACTCTGAGGATTTAAAAAAAAGAATTGTTGCTCTACATAAAGATGGCCTAGGCTATAAGAAGATTGTCAAGACCCTGAAACTGAGCTGCAACACGATGGCCAAGACCATACAGTGGTTTAACAGGACAGGTTCCACTCAGAACAGGCCTCGCCATAGTCGACTAAATAATTTGAGCGCACGTGCTCAGCGTCATATCCAGAGGTTGTCTTTGGGAAATAGATGTATGAGTGCTGCCAGCATTGCTGCAGAGGTTGAAGGGGTGGGGGTGGGGGTGGGGTCAGCCTGTCAGTGCTCAGACCATACGCTGCACACTGCATCGAATTGATCTGCATGGCTGTTGTCCCAGAAGGAAGCCTCTTCTAAAGATGATGCACAAGAAAGCCCGCAAACAGTTTGCTGAAGACAAGAAGACTAAGACATGGATTACTGGAACCATGTCCTGTGGTCTGATGAGACCAAGATAAACTTATTTGGTTCAGATGGTGTCAAGCGTGTGTGGAGGCAACCAGGTGAGGAGTACAAAAACAATGTGTCTTGCCTACAGTCAAGCATGGTGGTGGGAGTGTCATGGTCTGGGGCTGCATGAGTGCTGCCAGCACTGGGGAGCTACAGTTCATTGAGGGAACCATGAATGCCAACATGTACTGTGACATACTGAAGCAAAGCATGATCCCCTCCCTTCGGAGACTGGGCCACAGGGCAGTATTCCAACATAATGACCCTAAACACACCTCCAAGAGTGCCTTGCTAAAGAAGCTGAGGGTAAAGGTGATGGATTGGCCAAGAATGTCTCCAGACTTAAACCCTATTGAGCATCTGTGGGGCATCCTCAAAATGGAAGGTGGATGAGCACAAGGTCTCTAACATCCACCAGCTTCGTGATGTTGTCATGGAGGAGTGAAAGAGGACTCCAGTGGCAACCTGTGAAGCTCTGGTGAACTCCATGCCCAAGAGGGTTAAAGCAGTGCTGGAAAATAATGGTGGCCACACAAAATATTGACTTTTGGGCCCAAGTTGGACATTTTCACTTAGGGTTGTACTTTTGTTACCAGCAGTTTAGACATTAATGGCTGTGTGTTGAGTTATTTTGAGGGGACAGCAAATTTACACTGTTATACAAGCTGTACACTCACTACTTTGCTACAATGTAAAGTGTCATTTCTTCAGTGTTGTCACATGAAAAGATGTAATAAAATAATTACAAAAATGTGAGGGGTGCACTCACTTGGGCACACACACACACACACACACACATTATATCTATCTATCTCCCATTTGTTTTAAAAAATTTTCAATCAAAGGAGCCCATCATTCCAATGCTTACTTTATAAAGTAAACCTGGGCAATCAATTTAACTCGAAAGAGAATGCATCGGGGGGTTGCACATTTAGACAAAAAGCAGACTGATGTTGCCCACAGAAATTTGATAAGGTATGGTCCTGTTGGCTAGACGATAATGCCACGGCGCCTGATGCAATAAATAATTCCTAAATTGACATTTTGTTTATAGTATGCTAGCAGGTTGACCCAATTTTTCTTGTCACATTATCCTGTCACTTTAATACAGAGCACAATGTTTCCTGAATTAATCCTCTCCCCCATTGGGGTATAGATAAACAAGTTTGTATATGTTAAAGGATGCGCCCTGGAGCGGTCTGTTGCCACTTTAGAGGATGTGCCCCTGCGTGGGTAATGTTTGGTCCGTTTGTGGGCAACTCTGTATGATAATATAAAACGTAATAAAAAGATTTTGCAAAAAAAAAAAAAAAAAAAAAAAAAACAGACTGATGAGTAGAGTTGAGAAGCCCTGGGCAGAACTGTGGGCTCGGAAGTATGTGTTCCCAAACAAATTAGATTACCTGAACCTAAAACAGTAGTTACCGACCTCATTTCCCAAGCACAGGTGCTTTAAATTATTGTCAATAATTTGGGGTTTGACTGATATATCTAAGGAAAATTACATTGCCTGTTGGGGTACTTGAGGACTGAATTTGAAAACCAATGACCTAGATCATGCTTCCATTTATCTGGCCCTTGGGGCACTATTTCATAACACAGATACCAACAATGAGACAAATGCTGCCACTGGGGCCCTGTTCCTCCTACTGACAGACAATGGGGCACAATTTCTCCCAATGAGACTAATGATGGGGGGTACAATCCCTTCCACTGACCTCAACAATGGGGTATGTTTTTTTTTCCCCCACTGACATTTTCTACTTTGTTTAGAAAGTTTGGAGACCCCTGACCTAGATGATGCAACACCACAAGGTAATTGAGTGAAGTCAAGCAATGCATAGGATAAAACCCACGGAAGAAAGGCTCGTCTTTTGTATGTGGTATCTTTAAAGAGAACTACAATCAACAACAAAAAAGTGTGCATGCCCCCTTTAAATGCAAAATTCATAATACCCTAAATTAATAAGTGGAAAAACTTTAAGGGCTAGTCTACACTTGCTTCAAAAACATGGCTTCGGACACGCTTTGTTAAAGCTCTCTGAACGCCAGTCAAAGCTCCTGTCACTAAAAGAAAAAAAAATAATGGTTAGCTTACAGTCCTGTTTACACCTGCTTTTGCTTGGTGCTTTGGTGGGGCTTCAAGCGAGCTTTGCCATAGACTTCTATGGAGGCTTTGAAGCACCACTGAAGCTACATGGGAGTATAGTTTTTGAAGTGAAAGCAAAGCAAAAGCAAGGTGTAAACAGGACTGTAAGCTAACCATTCTATTTAGTAACAGGAGCTTTGACTAGCGTTCAGAGAGCTTTAACAAAGCCTGTCCGCAGCAAGTGTAAGTGAGCCCTTAAAAAATACATACCGTAATTTAAAGTACATCAATATAAAGATCTAGTGAAAAATGAATACATTAAATAAAGTAATCAACTCATGTGGCTGGAATGTCAAAAATATATAAAATATTCTTAAAAAGTGGTGCTTCATACCATCAAAATGTATATAAATCATTCAAATATGTGAACCAAATCTCTCTCTCTCCGTTTTCGTGAGGCGGTCGGCTACAAGATAAAAGTGGTCTCTGCGGCGGATTCGCCACGAGATCACCTTTATCGGTGGCGATCCGGTGCCCTCCACCGGAGCCGTCGGCAGCGGCGGAGGCGATCGCGTCTGTCCTCTAGCTGTGCCTGGAGACGAGTGAGGGGAAGATGGTGCCCAGTCATCCCCATGACACTGCAGGGCGGAAGCGACGTCAAAATGTCACTTCCGCCCATACGTCTTAAAGGGCATATTTTTTTAAATGTTATTTATTTAACCACTTCCCGCCCTCCGTATAGTAAAATGACGGGGGCGGGATGCACTCTCGTTCTTGGACGATGTCATAAGACAGCGCCCCAGAACCACCGATCTCTTCCTAGGACACTGCGAAACACCTATCTCGGTAAAGAGCTGATGACGCGGCTCTTTACCCATGTGATCGGTTGTGTCCAATCACAGCCAGTCACAGGTAAAACAAGTGACGTTTATCGCCCCTCACTGACAGAGTGTGCGGCGAGGAGAGCCGATCAGTGGCATCTCTTCGCAGGGGAGATCCGTACAGGTAATCAGGGCACTGATCAGTGCCTTGATTACAGTACAGCTTTAGCAGTGCCTATCAGTGACACCAGTCAGTGCTGCCTTTCAGTGCCCCCTCATCAACGGATATATACATAGAAATTATATACACACACACATTATATATATATATATATATATATATATATATATATATATATATATATATATATATATATATATATATATATATATATATATATATATACACACACACACACACATACATACATATACACACACACACACACACACACTCTATATACTCACTTTATTTAATTACTTGGTAATAAATTGCTAAAGTGTCTGGTGAGTGCATATCAGCCAATCACATGGCAGCAACCCAATGCATTGCGTTGCTGATAAATATATATATTCGTATTAGAGATCTCTCGCTCTCCCATATTTTATATATATATATATATATATATATATATATATATATAATCTCTCTATCACACACTATACAGTCACTAAAACATGTTGTAGAACATATTTGAAAACTATTTTAGGGAATGGTAATTTTATGGAGTAAAAGTAATACGATATAAAACACAAAACAAACAATCTAATGGGTACAGTGGATTTATAGCACTATAAATGTCACCTACAAGGACAGATACAATTCTTTTTGCATAGTACTGTAGCCATTGCGGCTTTCCTGACTACAGAGATGAACGCCATCCCTTGTTCTACAGTCCTGTAACAATAGCCGGAAGTGTTCATCATCTGGGGGGGGGGGGAGAAGCCTGTTACCGTGACGACCAAAATATAACAGCGGTAGATAAGGTCAGTCAGTCATCGCAATAACCCACTGCAAAGGGAAAAACACAGAACTTTGGCACCACTGTAATTAAGATTGAATGGGAGAAGTCTGTATTAAAAATTTACAAAGCATTGTACTGAGCAGAACACGCTCAGGAGAAAAAACATTTACACTTGAGGTATTTAAACCAACAGGAAGATCACGGTTAGTTGCACGCAACCCTGCCTAAGGTGAACGCAGAGAGTTTCAAAGCAGAAAAAACGTTTTACTCTGCTGCTTTTCAGTATATTCCTGGCCTGAAAGACTGACGAGGTAAAGTCACGGCACTTCCAAGCACAGCAAATGGGAACGCGGTCAGGTCACGGCACAACGGCACCGTGCAAAGTGCATTATCCATCCCTTCAAATGAAAGGTTTTCTTCTAGATCTGACCACAGTAAACTACAACAACTCCTTTCCTTTAATTTGTAAACCTTTATCACGTAGTGGAATGTTACATTTCAATTTCTCGCAAGCCATGGCAATCGGTCAACTGTATTCAAGGTTTATTTAAGTACAGTAAGTGACTGAGTGGTTTAAAATTTGCTGGGTTTCAAAAGTGGTACCTTCTATATAGCTCCTGACCTGCTAAATGTTCATAACAGGTGAACTCCAGATATGATCTTTTATTGTAAAGTTATGTGTTTATTGCAGTTATGTGATCTTTTTGCATAGACCCCCAGACTTGCTAGGTATTCAGGACTTGAAAGAGACCCACAACATATCTGCGCACTCATCGGGGATTATCGTGCATACCAACAGACACTGTGGGTCTCTGCCACGTTCTAGAGCAGTGGTCTCCAAACTGCGAGCCAGATTTAGAGATTTTAGGGTGAACTTCTACTTTAATTCTTTTATACCTGTCTGGAATTTTTTTTAAAAAAAGCTAGCCCTTTGCTAGTTTTTATCTGGCCCTAGGGGGACGAATCCTCCCACTGACACCAACAAATGGGCACGGTTTATTTCACCGATAACGATGATGGGTTACCATTCAGACCCGTACGCACGATACGAAAATTGGAAGTAAAATTTTGTCCGGTGAACGATCTGCCGATTTTCAGATCGTTAGTACAGTGCTTTCGACAGCCGATTCCGTTTTTTTGTCTGACAGCTGGATGTGCAGACTATAAAATTTTTGTCGTACGTGAGCTCAACGTCTGATTTTCGTTTAAATTAGTACGGTTTTCGTACGAAAAAAATCCTAGGAGCAAGACTATGAATGCTCAGAAACGAAAGAATACATCCAAAACTATTCAACACATTACGTCACTCTGTCATATGAGAATTTTCGAATGGCGACTAACCTCTTCACTTTCGACATAAGACTAGCATGCCACAAAAAAAAAAAAAAAAGGACAAACGGTCGTCCGAAAATCTGAGGCTTTACTCCCACTAATACCAATTATGGGGCACTACACCTCCACCTACTGACCACCAACCCTGAGACCATGTTTATTCTCACGGATGCAGGGCTTAGGTTATTTTCTACCCTCCCTGTCCACAATTCAGCCCCCCTAAAAACTGAAGCACAGAAAACTGGCCCTTTGCAAAGTTTGGAGACCTCTGTTCTAGAAACTAGTGACATCTGTACACATGTATGTTCTCAGTATGTGCACACATGCTGCGGGTCTCTCCCGGGTCCCAAATACCCAGCAGAGTGATGTTGGAATTCGTTTTTAAAGATAGGGGTGCAGAAGTGCAGTGTTGGGGGTAGGGTAAAATAGCTGTTAGAAGTTTCACTTTAATGCATAGATTGATTAAAGTGGAAGTTCAGCCCAAGACTAAAATCTCTAAATCTACTTGCAGCTACAATCTAAGACTAACTTATCTAGCTAGCAAAAATCACTATACCGTGGGAACAGAAAGTATTCAGATCCCCTAAATTTTTCACTCTTTGTTATATTGCAGCCATTTGCTAAAATCATTTAAGCTCATTTTTTTTCCTCATTAATGTACACACAGCACCCCATATTGACAGAAAAACACAGAATTGTTGACATTTTTGCAGATTTATTAAAACAGAAAAACTGAAATATAACATGGTCCTAAGTATTCAGACCCTTTGCTGTGACACTCATATTTAACTCAGGTGCTGTCCATTTCTTCTGATCATTCTTGGGATGGTTCTGCACCTTCATTTGAGTCCAGCTGTGTTTGATTATACTGATTGGACTTGATTAGGAAAGCCACACACCTGTCTATATAAGACCTTACAGCTCACAGTGCATGTCAGAGCAAATGAGAATCATGAGGTCAAAAGGAACTGCCTGAAGAGCTCAGGGACAGAATTGTGGCAAGGCGCAGATCTGGCCAAGGTTACAAAAATTCCTGCTGCACTTAAGGTTCCCAAGAGCACAGTGGCCTCCATAATCCATAAATGGAAGACGTTTGGGACGACCAGAACCCTTCCAGGAGCTGGCCGTCCGGCCAAACTGAGCCATCAGGGGAGAAGAGCCTTGGTGAGAGAGGTAAAGAAGAACCCAAAGATGCTTTACAGGGCTAGAAAGGTTAGTCTTAGATTGTGGCTGCAAGAAGATTTAGAGATTTTAGTTTTAGGGTGAACTTCTACTTTAATTCTTTTATACCTGTCTGGAATGCAGCTTTAAATTTCAATTGTGTCCAAGTTAAGCAAGGCATAGTATTTGATGCCATCCACTGTACGTGCGCACTCATTCCAACAACCATACGTGTCTAGGCTGTAAGGGTTAACAATCCCAGCAACGCTACATGCCTGTACTGTAAGGGTTAATCCCAAACACTGGTATGTTTCTATACAGTAAGGGTTAACAATCTGACAGAAGGCAGCATTCCATAGTCATCCAGTGCATGGAGCTAAACTCCTCTGCCTGGAGAGCAGGAATTAATGAAATAAAAGTCTGGCCGGCTTGCTAGCTTTCTGGAATCTACCCTGGGCACAGATGTGGAGAAGGAAATGGAAGTTGAGCTCTGAATAAACAGCAGGGCAGCCTTGATAAGCAACTGTTTTGCATCAAGCCCAGAGGAGCAGGAAACGCCCAGCACAACACAAAGCTCACACACAAGTACAGCGCGGATCGTGACGACTTCTACCAGAACACGAATGCTTGCTTGGACAGGCTATCTGATCACAGTTAATGAGCGTTATTTAATAAGGTTGTTACGAATGTATTTGCACTATACTGCATTCAGTAAAAACAGAATATAGGCTCAATTATTGGAGCTGATGCAACAGGAAACATATACCCAATTTAAAAAAGTGACAGTTATTTCAGCTGAACCCAATGAGATTTAACAATTACAGTCACATGGCTAAATTGGAGAGCCTTAAATTGGAACTAAAAACTTCGCTATTAAACTTTGAGCAGGCAGCTGTTTATTGTAGAAGAGACGTGTAATAATAAATAGCTAACCTCTACCTGCCAGCTCATAATCTTCTACTGAAGGCACCCTGAGCTGCACATGCACAGCTCAGCATGCATTCCTGGCACACTCTGCTGCGTCATTCCACCACCGGCCAATCAAGCGGCTGTAAACCCAGCATCTGGAAATAGTCAGGGAGAAGATGACAGTGGCTGGGAAGGGGTGTAACTGCCGCGTCACTGGAAGGTGGAGGAAGGGGTGTAACGGCCGCGTCACTGGAAGGTGGAGGAAGGGGTGTAACGGCCGCGTCACTGGAAGGTGGAGGAAGGGGTGTAACGGCCGCGTCACTGGAAGGTGGAAGAAGGAGTGTAACTGCCGCTTCACTGGAAGGTGGAAGAAGGAGTGTAACTGCCGTGTCACTGGAAGGTGGAGGAAGGGGTGTAACTGCCGCGTCACTGGAAGGTGGAGGAAGGGGTGTAACTGCCGCGTCACTGGAAGGTGGAGAAAGGGGTGTAACTGCCGCGTCACTGGAAGGTGGAGGAAGGGGTGTAACTGCCGCGTCACTGGAAGGTGGAGGAAGGGGTGTAACTGCCGCGTCACTGGAAGGTGGAGGAAGGGGTGTAACTGCCGCGTCACTGGAAGGTGGAGGAAGGGGTGTAACTGCCGCGTCACTGGAAGGTGGAGGAAGGGGTGTAACTGCCGCGTCACTGGAAGGTGGAGGAAGGGGTGTAACTGCCGCGTCACTGGAAGGTGGAGGAAGGGGTGTAACTGCCGCGTCACTGGAAGGTGGAGGAAGGAGTGTAACTGCCGCATCACTGGAAGGTGGAGGAAGGGGTGTAACTGCCGCGTCACTGGAAGGTGGAGGAAGGGGTGTAACTGCCGCGTCACTGGAAGGTGGAGGAAGGGGTGTAACTGCCGCGTCACTGGAAGGTGGAGGAAGGGGTGTAACTGCCGCGTCACTGGAAGGTGGAGGAAGGGGTGTAACTGCCGCGTCACTGGAAGGTGGAGGAAGGGGTGTAACTGCCGCGTCACTGGAAGGTGGAGGAAGGGGTGTAACTGCCGCGTCACTGGAAGGTGGAGGAAGGAGTGTAACTGCCGCATCACTGGAAGGTGGAGGAAGGGGTGTAACTGCCGTGTCACTGGAAGGTGGAGGAAGGGGTGTAACTGCTGTGTCACTGGAAGGTGGAGGAAGGGGTGTAACTGCCGCATCACTGGAAGATGTCCATTCATCTTCAATGCTTAGTTTTGCTTTCAGCTGAACATAGATGGATCAAAATTTGGCTGCTTTAGCAGGGACCAGCTTAATTTCAATCTGTCAGTGGCCCTCCCTGTTCGAGAATTTTTTGTCGATCGGCAATTGCAGCCGCTGATAAGCGTATTCTGACAAGGTCCCAGCCAGGGGGGAAGGGGCAGTTGGGGTTGGGAATTCCTCCATCAACCTTGCTTGGATGGAGTAACTTTTTTCTTCTGTCAGCCAGTAGGCTGAAAAAAATAAAAAATTAAAAAAAACACATCAATGCCCGGCTTTATCCTTGTGCTAAAGTTTTGTGAATTGTAAAGGGGTTGTAAAGTCAGAAGGTTTGTTATCTTAATGCATTCTACGCATTAAGATAAAAAGCCTTGTGTGTAGCAGCCACCCTTGGCCCTCCTAATACTTACCGGAGCTCCATCTCTGTCCACTTATGTCCACGAGTGTCTCGGCTGTCTGAGACTCTCCCCCCTGATTGGCTGAGACTGTGGCGCCATTGGCTCCCACTGCTATCAAAGCCAGTCAGCCAATCAGGAGAGAAGGGGTGGGGCTGGGCCACGGCCCTGTGTCTGAATGGACACAGGGAGCTGAGACTCGGCTCAGGTGCCCCTATAATAAGCTGCTTGCTGTGGGGGCACTTGACAGGAGGGAGGGGCCAGGATCACAGAAGAGGGACCCGAGAAGAGGTGGTAAGTATAACTGTTATTTTTATAGAAAAAAAAAAAAACATAACACACAAGACTTTACGCCTTATGGCAGCAATTCATACTTTTTTTCATAAAAAAATTATGGTAATTGATAAGAAAGCAATCTACATCAGCTGCAAACCCCACCAGTCTATAGTCATGTTTGATCTCATTTCAACATGAACGCTGCTCTGGCTAGCAGTTCATGCTGGGGTCAGTAGTTCAACAGTCGTTCAACTAACCTCCAGGGCCATGATGGTGTCACTCCCGCACATGCGCAGGAGAGCTCTCATTTACAACACAGGACTCTGAAGTAATTGCCGGGCGGCTGTTCCTTCAGAGCGCAAGCGCCAGTGACGTCATCGGCTGCATATACAGTAAATATCTCCTAAATGGCGCACATTTGGGAGATATTTACAGTACCTATAGGTAAGCCTTATTATAGGTACAAGTCAGAGATGGGAGTTTACAACTCCTTTAACACAAGTTTCTTTAAAGCGGAAGTAAAGGCAGAAGTTTTTTTTTTATCGTAATGCATTCTATGCTTTAGGATAAAAAGCCTTTTGTGTACTGCAGCTCCCCTCAGCCCCCCTAATACTTAGCTGAGCCCCATCTCTTTCTAGCAATGTCCACGAGTCCCTAGCCCGTTCAAGACTCTCCCTCCTGATTGGTTGAGACACCACTGTCCTCAGTCCCTTTCCTGTCTCAAAGAGGAGATGTCAGGGGTCTGTTTAGACCCCTGATATCTCAAAAAGCACCCCCCCCCACAGGGTTAATTAAAAATAAAATGCAAAAAAATATTTTACAAATTATAAAAAAAATAAAATAAAAAAAATAAAATAAATAAAATACTGACACCACCCGCCTGACCTACCAACACTGTCCACTTCCCCAACCCCCTCCCCCCAAAAAGCAGTATGAACAAAAAGATATAAAAAAAAAATAGGTAAAAATAAAAACTACTGACATCATCCACTGTCCTACTGACACCATCAACGCCACATACTCTCCACCCCTTCCCTTATAAATAGAAATAAAGAACTACTGACACCGTCCTGCACATACTACTCGCTGCTGTACACTCCACACATGCACATTATACCCACCACCACCATACACTCCGCACTGTGTATTCCCTATTTAACATTACTACATTCTGCACTAGTCATCTCAGACTCTATTAAACCACACCCAATAAGTAGCACAGTTTAAGCCACGCCCACCTCCCTGAAATGAGTTTTAGGTTGGGATGTCTGACAAATATATATATATATATATATATATATATATATATATATATATATATATATATATATATATATATATATATATATATATATATATATATATATATATATATATATATATATATATATTCTCATATCTCATTCATAAGATGTCCTAGGATAGCCTTCTAGTGAAATTCCAAACTTTCTTTTAGGAGGTAAAAAGAAAATTCCTCTGAATTATATACATTGCAAGACATTTTTTTTTTTCCAAAATGGTTTTCCCTTCAATGATTGCTTACAGATGTCAATATCATTCTCCCACCTCAACCGAGGAGCTACAGACAGCAGCCCGGTCTGCTCTATGTGGCCCTCCTGGCTCTAAATCACACAGCGGACAGAATAAAGCACGGCATGTCTACACTGTAAACTCAGGAAGACAAGAATGAATAGATTGTCTGCAGGCAGAATGATGGACTCATTCCGGAGCACCAGGATGTAGGTTTACATACAGGATTCTTCCTTTTCTTTAAAAGAAAGCTTTGAGCAAAAATATACACAATACAACAAAGCTTTCAGATGTAAAACACTTCCCGGTTTCTAAGAACCCTGAACAGTAGGAGATAAACACTAGACTGCAAGAAAAGTAAACTGACTTGTTCCCAACTTTTCCAATTCTAGAACTGAGGGGAATGCAAGATACACTCACTAGGCACTTTATATAGATACACATGTTGTTAATCAGCCAATCACATGCTAGTAACTCACATGGCATCTAGACATGGTGAAGACGGCTTGCTGAAGTTCAAACGCAGCATCAGAATGGGGAGGAAAGGGGATTTAGGGGACTTTGAACGTGGCATGGTTGTTGGTGGCAGACGGGCTGGTCTGAGTATTTCAAAAAGTGCTGATCTACTGAAATTCTCACACATAACCATCTCTAGGGATTTCAGCTGCGACATTCAGATGGTCGGGTCAGAATTTGGTGTAAGCATGAAAGCATGAATCCATCCTGCCTTGTAGCATTGGTTCAGGCTGGTGGTGGTGGTGTAATGGTGTGGAGGATATTTTCTTGGCACACTTTGGGCCCCTTAGTACCAACTGAGCATCGTTTAAACATCACAGCCTACCTGAGTATTGTTGCTGACCATGTCCATCCCTTTATGACTACAGTGTCCCCATCTTCTGATGGCTCCTTCCAGCAGGATAATGCACCATGTCACAAAGCTCAAATCATCTCACCACTCATTTCTTAAACACAACAACGAGGTCACTGCACTCCAATGGCCTCCACACTCACCAGATCTCAATCCAATAGAGCACCTTTGGGATGTGGTGAACGGAAGAATTGCATCATGGATGTGCAGCCGACAAATCTGCAGCAACTGCATGATGATATCGTGTCACTATGGACCAAAATCACTGAGGAATGTTTCCAACAACTTGTTGAATCTATGCCACGAAAAATAAAAGGCAGTTCTGAAGGCAAAAGGGGGTCCAACCCGGTACTAGCAAGGTGTAAGGTGTACCTAATAAAGTGGCCAGTGAGTGTGAGAGAGATATATATATATATACACACACAATATATATATATATATATATATATATATATATATATATATATATATATATATATATATATATACACATATACATACACATATACATATATACACATACACACACACACACACACACACTACGGCCCTCCAGCTGTTGCAGAACTACACATCCCATGAGGCATTGTAAAACTGACATTCACAGACATGACTGGGCATGATGGGAATTGTAGTTCCTGAACAACTGTAGGCCCGTAGTTTTGAACGGGACACAACGGGACACAACACATTTTGGGGCGGCACTGAATGTCAAATGATTCTCATCACACTGACTCTGCCAAACATGCATGTTTATGCCTTTATTCACCAGATGTTTCATCATCAACCTTGTTTACATAGTGGATTTGTATCAGATTTAAGTTACTTAATTGCAAAACATATGAACAGCTGTAAGAGCTCATTCACGCAGGCAGCAGCCGGTGCCACCTGTCTGAAATGCAATCTGTGGGGTGTTGCTCATCAGAGGGCGTTGCAGCAATGGAATTAAGGAGGTTATACGGTCACCTCCTGAATGCCTTTTTAATTTTTTTGGACAGCCAAATGAGGTTTGTATGTTAAAGTGGCTGTAAACCCACAGACATGAAATATGAACAAAGTATATCCCTCTATAGTGTGTACTTGCCTCAATTAGGAGCACTAAGTGTCATTTCTCTCTGCTGCTCCGTTCCTCTGCTATCAACATGAATCACATCTGACAAGTTTTGAGAGAAAGAGAAAAATGGTGACAGGGGAGAGATCTCCAGATTGACAGCCTCAGCTCTGTTCCTGTGTGCTGTGAGCAGGGAGGGCGTGTCCCTTCCCTCCAATCAGCTGTCAGAGCTCTCCTCACTGAGCTCTACGGAGTGTAACTTCAGCTCTCCACCCCTTTTTTTCTGACAGTCAGACAAGCTTTATAAATTCAGCAGTTTGAACAGATGTAGAGAAGACTGCAGATAAACCAGTACAACTTATATATAGGAGGATTTATTACCTCTGTGTATCGCCTGAGGGCAGTCAATTCCCTGGGTATATGCAAGGGTTTACAACCACTTTAATTGTGCCCCTCAAGCATCTGGCTTATGGTTTTGTTGAGGTCCCATTCACTTGAATGGTTTGGGTGTGGTGGCAGTATTGCATACCAAACTTGACAGGGGTATAATTCTTTGTGGTGGCTATTTTTAGGTGGGCAGTCCATGGGAGGGCATAAAATTACGACTCAATCACCTGTTTTCACCATCCCTAGGCTGCCCGTGTGAACAAGGTCTAAGGGTTTCATTTCCAAATACCAACTGATTAAGGATATCTCACACGATCTAGACTCTACTCTATATAGGGTTTACCATTTCATCTTTAATTCAACATTCTTTGAGGACTAGGGACCCTATACCTCAATTAGAATAACTATTGCTTTATGTAGTCCAATTACCCAAAAAAAAGTCTTTAACCTCACCAAAAATCCAACCACCAAACTAATTCCATTTTGGTGTTTGAGTGATGACCTTTCCGGGTAGATGAAGTGAGTTGTAGGTTCCAGCACTCCCCAACATCTCTAGGACTTTATTCCATATTAGTGCTGCAGATCCATTAGCAAGGCAACATCTTCAGAAGCTTCACATTTGTAGAGAACGGCTGATGTATGCAAGATTTTAGCTTGTGCCAGTATCCACCCCTGTCTGTGATTGGATAGTGAGGGAGCAGCAATCCATAGATTAGATCAACCATGGGCTCTCAGCTCCCTGTTCTGTGTCCAAAAACTCTATTTTACAATACAGTCTGCGCCTTTCTTTTCCAGCTTGTGGTGCAATAAATTAGGCTAATGTATACTAAAAGGTACCATTTATAAAAACACATTTAAGCAATTATGTAAAATTACATTCAAACTAGTTCATGAAAATTTTATTTGTAGGTTCCATGCCTTGACTTTGATTATGAGCCATCAAAACGAGGAAGAACTTCCTCTAGTTTGGACACATACTCCTGCTCAATTTGCCTAAGATTCCACATCTATACAGTTGGAAAGAGTGGAAACAAACACAAAGTTCACTCCTTGCTTCTAATGTATATCTGTAGCCAGATTTGGGTGTACAAAAACCATGTAGCAGGTACCAGAACCACCATCACCCAACAGGGATGACTATGTACTGCCGGTGAGTCTGTACGACAGCAAATCAACGGGCAAAACTTATCTGCATTCTGGGTACTGAGAAACCAATTGCAGCTGCAGTCTGTACATTCCCTTACAATGATGAGCCTTGTACAATATTCTGTCCTACTTCATGTATTTCATGTTGTTCTACTGAACAGTATCTGGTTACTATTGTTCTGACATAGGTGTGTGCAGCCTATTGCATTAGAGTATGCATCTCAAAGCTCAAACACAAGTGTGTACTGTAATATATAAAAAAAATTTTTTAAATATATATTATATATATACATATATATATACACACACACACATATATACACACCCCTCCAGTGGATGGTGTCAGTACAGCAGTGATGTCAGTAGTAAATATATATATATATATATATATATATATATATATATATATATATATATATATATATATATATATATATATATATATATATATATATATATATATATATATATATATATATATATTTTTTTTTTTAATAAATAAATAAATATATTTTTTACAATTTTTTTTTTTTTGGAGCCCCCTTGGGAGTTTTGGTGAAATATCCGGGGTCTAAACAGACCCCTAATGCCTCACTTTTGAGACAGACAAAGATTCCCCAATCCCTTCTCTGCAGCCTCAGCTGCTCTGGACAGTGAATTAATGGGAAGCGCTCTGCACTAAGAGGCTTCCTGTTCATTCACAACTGAAGTGTAGTAAGCAACATTTACTATGCTTCTGAATAAACACAGAGTCATTGGTACCGATCACACTCTGTGTTCATTCAGAAAAGAAAGCGGCCAATAAATGACAAGGGGAATTTCCCCCCCCGCATGGGGTTATTAGGGTGTGCCCCGGCACACCCTGTGCGCACACCTATGCTTTCTGATGTAAGCTGACATCTAATGGTGGTTTAGGGCCATTACAAATGGTTTACTTATGTGGTTTGGTATGTCCATTTGTCCTCCCCACCAGTACATGCAGTCCTAGCTAGACCATCCCTGTTCCCTCAGTTAGCCCCGGTTCACACTGAAGCAGCGCGACTTGCAGCGCGACTGCCTCAGGCGACCTGGACACGACAGGGGCGGCGACTTGCAAAACGACTTCTATATAGAAGTCTATGCAAGTCGCCTCAAGTTGCCCCCAAAGTAGTACAGGAACCACGGTTCCATAGTACAGAATGGGACGCTACTTGTCAGGCGACTAGGTCGCCTGACAAGTCGTCCTAGTGTGAACCGACCCTATTAGTCCTTGTCTTCCTAAACTTTATAAGAATGGAAATGCCTCCTCTGCACTGTGCTTATCTGTAAAATAAAATTACATTTGATTCAAATTCTGTGTCTTTTTGAAGAGTTTAGCCGTCTGTGCTTGGTGTAAAGCCAGCAGATGACCATACTGTTCAGACAGACTGGGTCTATGGAGGTAGTAGGTCAGTACATTGACCTCTTCACACAACACACGATGGTGCCCGGATTGCTCTAGAATCAAGTCTTTGGAAACGTCAGCTGCTCCGCAGGTTCTTGATCGACAGCCAAATTCTGCATGTTGTAAGACATGCCGCAGATAGGAGTAGCTCTGCGGTGCCAATCAAGACACTTAAATGTTGACATCAGTACAGAGAGAAGGCCAATATTTCAATTTAAGTTAAAATGCTTTCATGAAAACACAAATTATGAATCCTTGGCAGAAACACTTAAGAAAAAAAAAAAAGCACTACATCTCACGTTCAAGCTCTGCCCAGCTCAAGAGCTGCAAGGTTCAATACCAGGACACAACAGGCAATCTGTGAGCAATTAACCAGCAAGAGCCTTGTAAAACAGAACACATTCAGATGTCTGGGATTGATACGGAAACATATTACATGCTGCATGTACAGTTTGTGCTTCTTTTATTACTTACTCCTCTACATAGTGCGGACAGATCAACCAAACATTTGCGTTTCTATAAAAGTAACATAACTTCTTTTAAACAGTAAACTAACCTTGCAGGTGTAGAGGGGACAATCCCACCTTTACACTCTTGTGTGTACTTTGAGCCTCATAAATAGATTCTATGCAAATGAGGATTTTCACAAAGTGAGTATTTACACTGTGCTCGGTATGCTAGTCCCACCCTGCGTTAAAGTGGCTGTAACCCAAAAAAAAAAAAATTATAATATCTATATCTATAGATTATATATATATATATATATATATATATATATATATATATATATATATATATATATATATATATATATATATATATATATATATATATATATATATATATATATATATATATATATATATATATATACACACACACACACACACACACACACACACATATAGATATAGAGATAGCTAGATATAGAGAGAGATAGATAAAGATAATATATATAAATAATAATAATATGATCCTGTTCTTTTAAAACAGGTTTTACAGCACAGTGCTTGTGCTGTGTCATTTGTCCCTCTCTATCTATGCTGTAATATACCTGGTTGATCCTGCCTGTTCCTGGGTCTCCCCTGTCTGTGCTGACCACGGTAATCATGGCTGCTTAGCCCCGATACTGTGGTCCGTTTATGTGCCTCCGTTATCCGCAGTCTCTCCCCCTTCCCGCATGTGTGTACTTAGTAGAATCCCCTCCGTTATATCCTGCTATATTGCTCAGTGCCTTTGTTTTATAAAAATGAGGCAGCGCAATGCCTTATTAAAGAGCGCCGGTATGCGGTCACATGTCCCGCTGGCTGCTCTCCTCCTCTCCTCCTGACTGACGTCAGAGGGAATCCCAGCCCCTCCCCCTGTAGTCCTCAGACTGAGAAAGAAGAGCGCTGGGAGGTCAGCTGACTGCACAGCGGCGCTGTAAAATAAGGTATTGCACTGCTGCAGTACACCATGGGGGTTATTTACTAAAGGAAAATCCACTTTGCACTGCAAGTGCACTTAGAAGTGCAGTCGCTGCAGATCCGAGGGGTACATGCAAGGAAAATAAAAAACAGCATTTTAGCTTGCACATGATTGGATATTAAAATCAGCAGAGCTTCCCCTCATTTCAGATCTACCCCTTAGATTTAGAGCAAGTGCACTTGCAGTGCAAAGTGGATTTGTCTTTCGTAAATAACCCCCTATGTGTACTAAGTACACATTGTGACTTTACAGCCACTTTAAATGGGGAAAGCACTTTAAAAAGTGTACTTAAAAGGCATACTATTTGTTCTGCTAAAGTTTTGCCTACCCAGCTATCTTTTCTGCCCTTCTGTGCCCCTACACTCAGTCCCTGGAATTCAGAAAGAATGGTGCAAATAGATTTTGCAAAGGTGTTTGGCCTATGTTCTAAAAGTAAGGCAACGTGCACCAAATTCATGTACTGGTCTAGAACTTTTACTTGAATCTGGAGCATGCTCCACCACTATTAAGGCAGCCATAGACAGTGTGATTGTCCTTCCTGCAGCCATAAGCTGTTCTCCTTAGAAAAAAAAAAAAAATACTAAAAATGCCCATTTTTTTTTTAAAAAGGTGAACTTATCCTTTAAACCTTGCTGCAGCACTTACCAGTTAAAAGATGAGTAAAAGAAAATGAGATGCATTAGGGTATATGCAGCCTTGCTGCATTACAGTGATAAACCTTAAGAGTTCAACTAGGCTTTAATGGAAAGAAAGAAAGAAAGAAAGAGAGAGAAAGAAAGAAAGAAAGAGAGAGAGAAAAGAAAGAAAGAAAGAAAGAAAGAGAAAAGAAAGAAAGAAAGAGAAAAGAAAGAAAGAAAGAAAGAAAGAAAGAGAAAAGAAAGAAAGAAAGAAAGAAAGAAAGAAAGAGAAAAGAAAGAAAGAAAGAAAGAAAAAAGAAAGAAAGAAAGAAAGAAAGAAAGAAAGAAAGAAAGAAAGAAAGAAAGAAAGAAAGAAAGAAAGAAAGAAAGAAAGAGAAAAGAAGAAAAGAAAGAGAAAAGAAGAAAAGAAAGAGAAAAGAAGAAAAGAAAGAGAAAAGAAGAAAAGAAAGAGAAAAGAAAGAGAAAAGAAAGAGAAAAGAAGAAAAGAAAGAGAAAAGAAGAAAAGAAAGAGAAAAGAAGAAAAGAAAGAGAAAAGAAGAAAAGAAAGAGAAAAGAAGGAGAAAAGAAAGAGAAAAGAAAGAGAAAAGAAAGAGAAAAGAAAGAGAAAAGAAAGAAAGAAAGAGAGAGAAAAGAAAGAAAGAAAGAAAGAAAGAAAGAAAGAGAAAAGAAAGAAAGAAAGAGAAAAGAAAGAAAGAAAGAAAGAGAAAAGAAAGAAAGAAAGAGAGAGAAAAGAAAGAAAGAAAGAGAGAGAGAAAAGAAAGAAAGAAAGAAAGAAAGAGAAAAGAAAGAAAGAAAGAAAGAGAAAAGAAAGAAAGAAAGAAAGAGAAAAGAAAGAAAGAAAGAAAGAGAAAAGAAAGAAAGAAAGAGAGAGAAAAGAAAGAAAGAAAGAGAGAGAGAAAAGAAAGAAAGAAAGAGAGAGAGAAAAGAAAGAAAGAAAGAAAGAAAGAAAGAAAGAGAAAAGAAAGAAAGAAAGAAAGAAAGAAAGAAAGAGAAAGAAAGAAAGAAAGAAAGAAAGAAAGAAAGAAAGAAAGAAAGAAAGAAAGAAAGAAAGAAAGAAAGAAAGAAAGAGAAAAGAAGAAAAGAAAGAGAAAAGAAGAAAAGAAAGAGAAAAGAAGAAAAGAAAGAGAAAAGAAGAAAAGAAAGAGAAAAGAAGAAAAGAAAGAGAAAAGAAAGAGAAAAGAAAGAGAAAAGAAGAAAAGAAAGAGAAAAGAAGAAAAGAAAGAGAAAAGAAGAAAAGAAAGAGAAAAGAAGAAAAGAAAGAGAAAAGAAGGAGAAAAGAAAGAGAAAAGAAAGAGAAAAGAAAGAGAAAAGAAAGAGAAAAGAAAGAGAAAAGAAAGAAAGAAAGAGAGAGAAAAGAAAGAAAGAAAGAAAGAAAGAAAGAAAGAAAGAGAGAGAAAAGAAAGAAAGAAAGAAAGAAAGAAAGAGAGAGAAAAGAAAGAAAGAAAGAAAGAAAGAAAGAAAGAAAGAAAGAAAGAAAGAAAGAAAAATACAAAAAACAAAAAGAAAGAAAGAAAGAAAGAAAGAAAGAAAGAAAGAAAGAAAGAAAGAAAGAAAGAAAGAAAGAAAGAAAGAAAAATACAAAAAACAAAAAAAGACACACACAGACCCCATCAGAAAGCCATTATTTAAATTGAGATATATTTGCTTATTTACAGGACTGCTAATCCATTCAGCCAGCAGCATTCTGCAATCACAGCGAAGGATTAGGGAGACAGAATACCCGAATGCATGAAATATGCTCAAGCACTCATGATGAGATTTACACCTTTTAAATAAACTAATAACTCACACCATTTGCTGCCTCATTAGGGATGTAGAGCAGGTTAACATGTTTATAAACACAACATTAGAAAACAGCACAACGCTGCCCTCGGGCTCCAAATTCTTACAACACCCCACAGCAAATCAGCGCTCGGAAATAAAGTAGATTCAGAAAAAGTTTTATTTATTAAAAAGTAGAAATGAATATTTGAAAACAAACTTCTATGGCTGAACACAGGGACCACCATTAAAAGACATTTGGAAAAAGCTAATAAACCTAAAACCTAACAGGCTCATTTTGAATTCCACATGTACCACCCAACTTCTTCCTTTGTTTTTTTATATTATACTACAAACCGTAGATTCCCAATTGATTGCTTAGCTCTAGAGTAAGCACCGAGTTGAGAAATCTTCAATTTGAGTGGTTTAGTGTGGGATTCTGAGTGTACGGCTAGCTTGAGTTTCATAATGCAGGACTTTGCCCATATTAGATTTAAAACTCACATGAGCAGGGCCCTCCTTGCCCTTCTTGTCTTGAATTGTATTATAACTGCGCTGTAACCCTTTATAGCAGGGATATGCAATTAGCGGACCTCCAGCTGTTGCAAAACTACAAGTCCCATCATGCCTCTGCCTCTGGGTGTCATGCTTGTGGCTGTCAGGGTCTTGCTTTGCCTCATGGGACTTGTAGTTCTGCAACAGCTGGAGGTCCGCTAATTGCATATCCCTGCTTTATAGTGTAAAAGTATTGCACAATCTGTTGGCGCTATATAAATCCTGAGTATAAATAGCAATGTTAGGTGTCATGTACACATAGCCAATAATGACCGGTGTCGCGATTTTGCCACGTTTTTGCGGCTGCTGGTGAAAACGTTTCTATCCTCAACGCGATTCTTCCACATTCAGGAGAGGGAGGTGGAACCTAAATGATCCTAAAAGCCTATATGTACATGGACACATAGGCTTTTATAGAGTTGAGTTTAGGAGCTTTGGCAAACAAAACTCCAAAAGTTGGAGTTTAGGAGCTGTAGTGAACATGAAGCCTTAGAAAGGTCAACCAAGACCAGAGAGTTGCAGATAAGAGGTTTATTTGGTTAAAGGAAAAGTGCAGGAACCTAAAAACCAAACACACATACTTTCTGTACCTACCTGCTGCAGCATCGGTCCGATGCTGCAAGCTGTCCCCACTGGCTCCAAGTCTGACAACGCAGTGATCACGTGACCGCTGATCGCTCAGTTCTGTATTCGCCAAGCACAGAGCGGTGACTATCAGTCTCCGCTCTCTGCTCTGCCCCTCCAGTCTCCTATGTAAAAATATGGAAGCGACGTCACATCACTTCTGGTTTACTCAGCTGCCAATGGTGCCGATTTAAAAAAAAAAAAAAAAAAAAGGAAGTATTTAGAATAGCCATTTTTGGTGATCTGAATACTTTTAAGTGCATAGGATGGATTTGGGGTCTTTGAGACCTCATATGTAAACGGTGTTCAAATCACACATGTGAGGTATCGCCACAATCGTCAGAGTGAAAGCAATAATTCTAGCAAAAGCCCTCCTCCGGAAATCTAATCTGGTAACCGTTACATTTTTTTTTAAAGCATCGCCCATGGAGATGTTTAGGTACCATAGTTTGTCGCCATTCCACAAGTGAGCGCAATTTCAAAGCATGTTTTCAGGTATCTATTTACTCGGCGTAACATCCTTTCACATTAAACAAAAAAATGGGGTAACTTTACTGCTGAGATTTTTAAAAAAATTATTATTATTACTATACAGGATTTATATAGCGCCAACAGTTTACGCATCGCTTTACAATATTAAAAGGGAGACAATACAGTTATAATACAATAAAATACAATAGGATTAAGAGGGCCCTGCTCAGAAGAGCTTACAATCTAATAGGGTGGGGCAGGTGGTACAAAAGGTTGTAACTGTGGGGAATGAGCTGGTGGAAGTGGTAGGAGATTAGTTGGAGACGTCATAGGCTTCCCTGAAGAGATGAGTTTTCAGGGATCGCCCGAAGGTAGCAAGAGTAGGGGATAGCCGGACAGGTGGAGGTAGCGAATTCCAGAGGATGGGAGAGGCTCTGGAGAAATCCTGGAGACGAGCATGGGAGGAGGAGATAAGAGAGCTTGAAAGCAGGAGGTCTTGAGAAGACCGGAGAGGTCGATTTGGGTGATATTTGGAGACAAGATTAGTGATGTAGCTCGGGCAGAGTTGTGAATGGCTTTGTATGTTGTAGTTAATATTTTGAATTTAATTCGCTGGGTGATTGGGAGCCAGTACAGGGATTGGAGGAGAGGGTTGGCAGACACGAAGCGGTTGGTAAGGTGGATAAGTCTGGCAGCAGCATTCATGATAGACTTGAGAGGGGATAGCCTATGGAGAGGCAGGCCAATGAGAAGGGAGTTGCAATAGTCAAGGCGAGAGATAACAAAGGAGTGAATGAGGAGCTTGGTGATTTCATTTGTTAAAAAGGGGCGAATTTTAGAGAGGTTACGGAGGTGAATTCTACAAACTTTTGACAACGATTGGATTTGAGGCTGAAATGACAAGTCAGAGTCTAGGATTACACCTAGTACCCTGGCGTGAGGGGAGGGACTGATGGTTGCATTGTTGATTTTGATGGAAAAGCCATGGAGGGGGGCACGGGCGGGGGGAATATTAATAGCTCAGTTTTAGAGAGATTTAGTTTAAGGAAGTGGTGGGACATCCATGCTGATATGTCAGTTAGTAAGTTAGTAATGCGAGAGGAGACTGAAGGAGTGAGGTGAGGAGTAGACAGATAGATTTGGGTGTCATCAGCGTATAAGTCAATGGTTCTCAACTCCAGTCCTCAGGACCCACCAACAGGCCAGGTTTGCAAGATAGCTGAAATACATCACAGGTGATATCACTTGCTGCTCAGTGACTGCAGTATTCTAGTCTGCAACTCCCCAAGGTAATACTTAAAATCTGGCCTGTTGGTGGGTCCCGAGGACTGGAGTTGAGAACCACTGGTATAAGTGGTATTGAAAGCCATGGGCAGTTATTAAGTGACCAAGGGAGGAGGTGTAGATAGAGAAGAGAAGGAGTCCAAGAACTGAGCCTTGGGGGACCCCCACAGAAAGGGGCAATGGAGAGGAGGAGAAAGGAGAAATTCATGAAAGTGTCTTTTTACCCAAAAATTGTGTGCAAATACTGTGCGACATAAAATATTGCAACAGTCGCCATATTATTCTCTGGGGTCTCTACTAATATATATATATATATATATATATATATATATATATATATATATATATATATATATATATATATATATATATATATATATATATATATATATATATATATATATATATATATATATATATATATGTATATGGTTTGGGGGTTCTAAATAATTTTCTAGCAATAAACACTACATTTTAACTTGTAAGAAACAAATGTCAGAAATAGGCTTAGGCGTGAAAGGGTTAAAATAAGGTTTCACATCCTATATCCATGTTCGGTTAAATCTAAATTTTATGTATAGTACAAACGATGGAAATTTTTTTTTTTTTTTATCTACAAAAATTTCCAAAGACAAACAGAAGCAAAAATGAAAACAATAATCAACTACAAACACTGAGACTTGGTTAATGGTGACTTTCATCCAAAGGTCTACTGACTGGAGCGGTCTGCTGGAGGACTCCGACATTTGTCTCTGTTCCCAGTCTTGGCAATACTGGGTGAACTGGAGAACGATCCTGGCTATGTGTTCTTTTACTGGCAGGTACACTTCAATTCCTACTAACAAGCTGTGTGATGCATTATTTGACAAACTGAACGTGGAAGCGTACACCGCTACATACTGAACCCGTAGCCCAAGCTAGAACATCATTTGTTTTCCTGCAGTGCAGATCAACCTCTATCTCAGAGATATTAAAAACCAAAAACAAACACAAAGCACAAAGTCTTCCGACTTAACATAAGCGGAATTAAGCTATGCATAAACATAGGTGATTGGAGTTTCATGCGCCGGCTTGTCAAAATTGTAAGCGACTTTTTTTGAGCCCTGCCTTTAAATCATCTCTTTCCATTATGCAGAACTGACACTTAAGACAAGTTTATTTGATGAGCTGCATTGTGCTGCCAACTGAGATCCATCAAACCTAGATACCTCTACTGCATACTGATTTCCCTGCAACGTCTGTGACAAAAGGCATTAGGAAAGTTTGGTATTCTCAAATCTATGTGCCTTCAGTGGTCTGGAACAACACCATAGACGACTGCCCTTTATTCTTATTAAAATAAACAGAGCGAAAATTTATCTGCCAAAAAGGGAGGTACAACGGATAAACATTGGGAGAATTTGATAAACGGCAAGTACACAGAATACAGTTAAAACGACTGGGGAAAGCTCCTATTTCCACAGCATATGAATATCGCAGAAGCGCAATACATGTTCTGGAGCAGAGAGATAAGCATTTAAAAAAAATAAACAAATCTATCATTCAAGTTTAAAGTCCAATAATAACACCTGTAAATAATGTAAAAGCATAGAAGGCTGGAAAAAAAAAAAAAAAAACACAAGGAAGACAAACAGGATGACAAAATAAGGACAGACGGCTGGCACAACACAAAAGAAAAAAAAAAAAAAAAAAAAAAAAAGAAAAAAGAGGAGAAGAGAAAAACCCACACGCTCATGATCTAAATTCCTAGAATAGGTGAGAATATCCGATAGGAAACCGTGTACTTTCCAATCCTGGTTTCCACGGTTTATGCATTGTCCTATCGAAACAGACATGGCTGCACAGTGTCTTTAAACCAGGGTGTGACCACAGCCCTGATTACCCATTCCCTACCCCGGTTTCTAGAACATATACTTTCCTATATGTCAAACTGCCCCCCCCCCCCCCTTTTTGTTCACTTACCCCTCATCATTTATTTTGTTTTGGACAAATATATTGATGCTTACTAAACGACTTTTTATTTTTTTTTAATCATACTGTTAGACAACTGATGTCTCAGGCCAGCCTGTGCTTCCATTTTCTGTACAATGAGATTTACAAAGTTGAGTGTAACTGATAAATTGTGCAATGAAAAAAAATAAGCACACACAAAAAAAAAAAAAAAAAAAAAAAAAAAACACAAAACAATGAACTATAAGTTTAAAAAGGTTAAAGCGGTTGTATACCTATATTTGTAACTTTTACCTACAGGTAAGCCTATAATAAGGCTTACCTGTAGGTAAAAAAATATCTCCTAAACCTGTAAGGTTTAGGAGATATTCCCCTCGCAATGAGCCGCTAACTGCAGCGGCGCATGCGCACAGGGGACTCTCGGCTGACAGCCCGGCATGCCGGGCAGAAGTCTCCCGCGCGCATGCGCGGGAGTGACGACATCGCGGCTCCGGCCACTCACAGCGCCGGAGCCGCGATACCCGGAAGACACGCCGAGGGGAGATGTCGGCTCCCTCGGCGTGGACCAGGTGAGATGCCGGCGCCTCGTTCTAAGGTAAGTATCTCATAATGAGCTAGTATGCGGTGCATACTAGCTCATTATGCCTTTTCCCTTGCAGGTGTAAAAAAAAAAAAAAAATGACAGCGGGTATACAACCGCTTTAAGTACTTAGAAATGCTACCCACAGATGAAAATTATATCCAGTTTGGAGAAAAAACAGGATTTTTTCGTCATGCTTACCTGTAAAAATCCTTTTCTTTTTTATACGTCATGGGACACAGAGTTGCGCTAATATTCATTGCCTGCTGGTTTATACTTCATCTCCAGGCGAATGGACATTGGTAGACCAAAGGTCCTCAGACAGGAAGTGATCCCCTATAGAACGCCTCCCATACAGGAAGTACTTCAGTTTTGTAGCAAGCACTGAATCCTCAAAAAGAGGGGAGGGACCTCTGTGTCCCATGATGTGCTCAAATAAAACAGTATTTTTTGTCATGCATACCTGTAAAATCCTATTTTCTTTTTCATACATCATGGGACACAGAGTTAGGCTAATATTCATTACCTCCTGGGACGCCCCAGAGCAATAGCCTTGAGGGGAGGGAGACACCCTGCCAAACAATAGCCATCATATCTTATACGGCAGCCCACAGTACGCTGTAGCCGAAAACTGAATTCTCGGCTGCTCAAAAATCCACTTGATAAAATTTTGTGAATGTATGCACTGAAGACCAGGTAGCAGCCTTACAAATCTGAGCCACAGATACCGGATGGCGAAAAGCCCAGGAGGTTCCTACACCCCTGGTAGAATGAGCTCTCACTCTAAAGGGAGGAGCTGTATGTTTCAGACCATAGGCCTGAATGACCAATTGATGGACCCAAGTAGCAATGGAAGCTGCCTGCCCCTTCTTGGGACCTTTTGGTAAAAAAAAAAAAGCGGCTCAAATTACCTGGAAGCCTCTTGTCTTTTAGGGGATACAATACTAGGGATACGACTAGGTTCATCAGGAACTACTGATGACATAGGTGTGCCCTTCCCTGTAGTGTTAGTCCCGCTCTTCTTTTTTGAAGACATTTACTAGCCACAAGGAGAGTACCTGGGTGTAGTATTAACACACCTCAGAAGGGAGACCCTTTAATAGGGCTCACCAAGCCCCTATGCAACAATCCTGCTAAGCACCTTTAGCCTGCCAAGCAACACCTGGTGACTTAAGTGACCCGGGTAAGGGGAAATGCACTGCTGCAAATGCCTGGTTCAGAGCCTGCCCTGTGTCCCACAGCTGCCTTCCGGAAGCACCGCATGCATTGCATACACAGCTTAAATAAGCTGGTTGTGCACCAGAACGTTCTGTGCATGCGTATGCGCGGGGTCCTGGCGAACAGGCGTGACTGTATTTGCATATGACGCATTTCTTCGTACGCCCAGATAAAGGCCACGGTGCACGTGCGTTGAAGCCATGCGTGCCATGGCCGCCAAACAAATTGCTAAGCCCAGAGACGCTCTTGTGAACACATGTGCGCCATGGTGAACCAAGGCAAAATGGCACACCATTGTGCATCATCATACAGGTAAAAAACAGCCAGACACGCACGCAAGCAAAAAAAAAAAAAAAAAGTACAGTTTGCAAACACCCAAAACTCCCCCCGTCTGGTTACTGCACACAGGTGTCCAGCCTCTAGCTACCTTGACTGATTGTTACAATCACTAGGACACCCCACAATAAGTAAATAAAGGGGTTTCAGTTACCTGTCCAGGCACAGGGCAGCTTAGAAACTAAGAGCCCAATCTTCACCCTTCTCGGCAGGTTCCTGTCACTTGAGGACCTTCAAGGACTGGGTACCCTTTTCATGTTTAGGGTCCACTCCCTTGGACCTGTACTGCACCCTGCGGGAATGCCTTCGCGCTGTGGTGTCCAGGATTCCACTTGGCAGAGTCTAGTGCTCGAAGGCCGCATTACAGGCAAAACCTCGAAGGATCTTGAGTCTTCTTTGCAAGGCTCGGGTACCATTTATCTAAGCATAGAAAGCCTGTGTCAAATGGATTTGATCGGTCAATCCCTTGATTCATTTAAGAACCGTTTGTGGGACTAGAGACCTGGAGCTCAGAGAGCTCAAACAACCGTGCCATCCACCTTGCAGACACTGGTAAAAAAAATTAAGTACTTCCTGTATGAGAGGGGTTATATAGGGGATCACTTCCTGTCTAAAGACCTTTAGTCTACCAGTGTCCATTCACCTGGAGATGTTGTGTAACCCAGCAGGTAATGAATATTAGCCTAACCGTGTCCCATGATGTATGAAAAAGAAAACTTATTTTTCCAGTGGTTATGGTAGGTCTGAAACCAGATCATGAAACAACAACATAAGTGATTGGAAGCTCTAAGGACCCTTTCATACAAGCGCCTTCTGTTCCTATCAGCGGGGAATCTGACGAGAAGGGGATGAGAGGTCTGTGCCCGCTCAGTTTATGCAGAGCAGACATGGACAGAACCCGCTCTGCTCTATGGGTGGCCGGTAGTAAACGGACACCCTTGTCCATTTACACCTGGCTGACTCTGATCCAGTCACCCAAAGGACGAGCATGCAGACCTCCTCCATAATTTTTTAGCGGGCCTCATCTGACCCAGGGGTATGCACGAGTTAACAGACCACTGGAATGCATGAACCTTCTGATCAGGTCCGCCTGGAAAACTGACAGATGTACCTGATCGGATCGCCCGTGTAAAAGAGCCCAGACAAGTGGGGCCCTCTGATTCCTCCTGTATTGAACTGCATTGAACTGTATTGCAACCAAACGGTCTGTCCTCATGTTGTACAGCGCTGTGCAAACCGCTGGCACTATATAAATCCTGTAAAATAATATTACTAATAAAAGTGCATCGGTAATCAGGGTCCATCAAAAATATGTAGGCAGATCAGTTCGGCAAGTCCCTAATCGTAACTCAAAGCCAACTTCATGAAAGGGGAGTCAGTCAAGCAAAGTCTAGACAGGGCATCAATGTGTCATCTGTGGGAGTTTTTCCCTTGCAGACATATAACCAACCACTCTGTAAAGCCTAGCACAAAGCCACTGCAGGAAATAAATTCCATATGTGATATAGTTTAGGTTACTCATCCAATATTGTTCTAGTTAAGCCAAACAAGCTACAGGATTACTGCTACTACTGAAGTGCTCCCTACTACCAATACCACCATTTCCAATATAAATGAATCAGGATTAAACCACCTTAAAATTACCTGAAAAATTACCTGAAAAATTACCTGAAAAGTAGTTTTTCCTTTTGTTGGGAGTTTGGCCTGATAACCTTATTGGGGAAATGCATAAAAATAATTGTATAGCCAATTGTCACAACAAATTAAACTGGCCATACATGTACAGGCTGTTTAGCCTGCACATTGAACACAGGAAATGTAACATATTCCTCCATCCACGCTACTTGGATGGACGATTCACTTGCTGCAAGTTATTGTATTCTGAAAGACCGCAGAGTACCCCAACAGTGCCTTTATCCGATTTGGCTACAGGTATGTTCATCTGAATCCTTTGATTACTAAAGTGCTCCCCACGACCACTGACCTGCTACCAAAACCACCAACTCCAATGTAAAATAAATCAGGATTACAAATATTACTTTGAGGCCAATTCTCACCATAAATTTGGCTGGACATACATGTACAGAATTCTTTTGTTCAGCCTGTGCACTAAATAAGAGAAATCCAACACCATGGTTGGATAAATCTCCTACTGAAGGCTATTGTATTCTGACAGCTGGCAGATGGGACCAGAGACAACACTCAAATACCACTTATATATCATTTTAAATAAAGACAACTAGATCCAATATAGTGGTATGAATGGCCACGGCCCATTATTATTGGCATAATAAATACAATGTACCAATAATAATTTATTTATGACTATATTTATAGTTTACTAGACCACCAGATTAGTACAGGTTTTTATACAATACTAATGGTTCAGCCATTAACGCTCGAACCAAATAACTAATAAACCATTACAGCCAACAGCCCCCTTCCACAGAAGGGACAAAGCCACACAATGAGGACCGCAACAAGGGGGAGGGAGGGATTTTTCTTCTTCAGCTGCTGCCATTGGTTGAACATTTGTTAAATTCCTTCTTTAATTCTTATAGGTCCGTTGGGTCACCTGACAAGCTGCAGAACTTTTCAGAAGATTTGAAAAAAAAAAAAAAAAAAAAAGTCACATGACAGGTAAGTAGCGTATAAAATTCAATTTAATTTAAACTGCCCATTTGAGTCGGTCCCAGAGGTAGGGGTCACTACTGTGTTCCCCCATCTTTCAATACCCCAATATTGCCTGCAACTGATTGGATGCAAGCATTGCTCTGCCAACACTTTTCCATCCAGTGCCTTCAAAAGTCAGCTTTTCTTTATCAAGGGGGTGCGCCAACAGGGACACCCACGGAGCGAATGTCAACTGATTCTGCATAAATCAGCCACAATGCAACATGGCTATGGCCAGCTTTAGCCTCCAAATGGTTAAAGGTAAGCGAAAGCTTCCTGATACATGCACTATATTTATCTGAATAGTCAATGTCTAAGTCATATTTCATTTGCAATGCAAATCAGCAAGGGAAGGATTATGCAAAAGTGTTCTACCGGTTTTGTAGTAGAAACAAGAAACACTCCACATCAACTTTTTTTTTCCCAGAAGAAATTCTAAAACTATACCCTACAGAAGAATCCATTATACAGTATTTTTAACATAGCTCAAGAGAGATGGGGCATGCCCGACTCTGGCAAGAGCAGCAGATGCTGAAGCCACACGAATGATAAAAGATTACATCAATAATTAGTAATGACCGCTGATTAAAGTCCAATCAGCAAGTCTGGTATAAATCCAAAGCACTGACCTTTAGTAAAAGGTCAACCCTACTCAAAACAGATAAACAGATTTGCATTTCCAGTGGGCACGGTTTTAAAACTACGGACATTTGTTTTTTAACACAATTATGCAACAATGTATTTCTTTCTTTGATATTCCCATGACAAGATCCCCCCCCCCCCCCCACACACAATAGTCAGGGGTTTCACATGGCATCAGTCTCACAGCTGGATTGGACAATTATTTGTTTTTGTTCTACATTGGGAGGTTTACAGCACAGTCATTCAATCTTTGCAAAAGCCAAGGCATATGGGCATAACGGATTAGGATGAGAATTACCCCCCCCCCAAAAAAAAAAAAATTGAAGTACATATACACTATAGCTACACACACACACACACACACACACACACACACACACACCGAAGTCCAAAACAACACGGTCAGCCGCACTTCTGTCTGTTCCACCCCATATTTGTTGATGGGTTCCTTTCTCGCCAAAACAATGCTGCTACCTTGACTCCTAATGGCCTACCCACAATGTGGTGTAAGGAATAGGCTCCTGGGGGGGGGATGAAGTTGTGGTGGCTGCCCATGTAGCCCAAAAGGAACAAAGACCCCAACAGTGGCTGCTGCAGGAATTTTACAGTCCTGGGGGTTTATATCACAGGGTGCAGAAAAAACGCTTGTAAATATGTGTAATGCCGCGTACACACGAGCGGACTTTACGGCAGACTTTGCTCGGCGGACTTTGATGGACTTTCTGAATGAACGGACTTGCCTACACACAATCCACCAAAGTCCATCGAATTCGTACGTGATGACGTACGACCGGACTAAAACAAGGAAGTTCATAGCCAGTAGCCAATAGCTGCTCTAGCGTGGCTTTTTGTCCGTCGAACTAGCATACAGACGAGCGGACTTTTCGACCGGACTCGATTTCGACTGATTAATTTAAAACATGTTTCAAATCTAAGTCCGTCCAACTTTTGAGAAAACAAAGTCCGCTGGAGCCCACACACGATCGAATTGTCCGACCAAATCCCGTCCGCCGGGCAAAGTTCTGCCGTAAAGTCCGTTCGTGTGTACGCGGCATTATGCAGGGATTAGATTGATTCTTAGGATAATTGACATGGCTGCTTCCAGCAGTTTTGGCAGACTTTTCCTCATCCTTCTTAATTGTTTATGAGCATGTGGATTACCAGCTTGTATTAGTATGCGTTTTGGTTTATCCGATAACGTTTTGGTGGGATTTATGATGTCAGAGGGCAGGGGGTGGGTTTTTTTCCTTGCTTTGTATTGGTGGATGTTTTCTTTAAATATCTTTGCACTACTGTATGCACTTATCACATGCCTGACAAAAGGGGGCCTGAATGACCTTTGCTGCTGTGATGTGACCGAGTAAAACCTTTCGCCTTTTTTTGAAGGTCTATGGGGTGCTGGCAAATAAGTACATTGATCTGCTCCCTCACGGAACAATGAATACAAACTCTGGTAAAAACTAACTTCAAGATATACTATGTCTTATATGGTAAGAGATCCATCGGGTATACGAGAATTAGTAATGCCTCAATTAGATACCTCCACTTGTGAAAGGGAAAATTCCTTACGTTTGCAGCACTTTCTACTTTTGTTACCATTTGTACAGAATGTGGTCAATGGGACTGCATGTTGAAAATGGTCCACAAAATTTTTTATACAGTAAAACCTCGGATTGCAAGCATAATTAGCTCCAGAAATCCTGTAATCCAAAGCACTCGTATATCAAAGAGAATTTCCCCATAAGAAATAATGGAAACTCAGATGATTCGTTCCACAACAATTTATTCAGAAGTCCTTCAGTTTATAGTCCATATAAAAAGATTATAGCAATGTGACCAGGTTGTGGAACCATAAAATGTCCATCTACAAATGGAAGCCTCCACAAGGGGGCACTTCTAAGTATAGCAATATGGTTACATTTTAAGAAGGTACAACATTTAGCAAGTTGTATGGTTGATTATTAAAAGAGGCACATCCAAGTATGCAGTAATCCGGGGTAAACCTGTCCACATAGACCATCCTCCGCACGACCGGCTCTCACCGCTGTCAGTCTGCAATCTTTACCGGGAAGACTACCCTGCAGTAAAGTGATCTGAAAGAGGCTTGAAGCGCTCATGGAGCGCATCGTGGAAGGGATGACGTTGATGGCGGTGCGGAGGACAGTCTATGTGGACAGCTTTACCCCAGATGCTTGCATACTTAGATGGGCCAGTTTTAATCAACCATGTGAGTTGCTAAATGTTGTACCTTCACTAAAGGGGTTGTAAAGGTAAAAGTTTTCACCTTAATGCATTCTATGCATTAAGGTGAAAAAACATCCGACAATACCGCCCCCCCCCCCCAGCCCCCCTGTTTTACATACCTGACCCCTCAAAAGTCCTGCGCTCGCCCCCGACATCCTCTTCGCCGCTCAGCCTGGTCGTTGATTGGCTAGAGTGGATGGCGCAGCCATTGGCTCGTGATGCTGTCAATCACATCCAATGACACGCGGGGCCGAGTGATACAGTGAGCGGCTATGGCCGCCGGCTGTATCACGGGAGCGCGCCCGCAAGCACTCAACACCATGCGAGGGAGTTCGCATGAAGGTGTTGAGTCCTTGCCGGGGGGGGGGGCCGAGACAGCTGCTGAGGGACCCCAGAAGACCAGGTTCGGGGCCACTCTGTGCAAAACGAGCTGCACAGTGGAGGCAAGTATAACATGTTTGTTATTTAAAAAAAAAAAAAAATAAACAAACTTTAGTGATCCTTTAAATGTAACCATATTGCTACACTTAGAGGTACCTCTCTTCTTTTTTATACTCTGTTGTGACGCTACTTGTATACCAAGACATGGCTTTATCAAGTCAACAAAAAAAACAAAAAAAAGAAAAAAAGAAAAATTGCTGGTCTTGCAAAACAAACACTCTCAAACCAAGTTACTCTCCATCCAAAGTTTAACTGTATTAATTTTGTATTCCAGTCATAGTCTAAAATTTCACAACAAAGCTTATCGCATATCAGCAATCACTTTAAAGAATGAATCTAGTCAAGCAAAGGGTCCTGTTCACAGATTATTTACATTGTAAATGATTTTTTCGGTGTTCCCAATAAATCAAGGGAACATGGAGAAAAAAAAAAATGTTTTTCTAAACCCCTGGTTTATGGTGTACCCAGCCCTGCCTGCAAATCGAGAGACTTATTTCACAGCTATTCTATTTCCTTCTGTGCAAAGGCCAGGTTACATATTACTGCAGTTCCCATCACCTGCCTGCTGTTCCATTGAAGTCATACACCAAGAGACAGCAACTGACGAAAGCAACATGTCATCACATTGATAAGGGAAAGAAAAGCCACCTTTCACAATTTAAAAAAAAAAAAACCCTTTATGTCAACATTGAAGAACAAACAAGGCTGCTTATTTCTTCGTCTGGATGAGCAGACTCTAAACCTTGAAACCTGTAATCAATTCTGCTCTGCACATAAAATAGTGCTCAACAGACTTCTTTGTGCCATTCAAAAAGAACACATAGGTGTCAACAGCTGAAGTAGCTGTGAAAAAAAAAAAAAAAAAAAGCCAAACTTTTACAGCTACAACCAAACCTAAACGTAATTTCCTCGAGTTTACTTGACTGAAGCCCAAAGTTGATGACTTTTGTCAGAGTTCAGACTCGGACACAACAGCCATCTGCAGCACCAGCTCTTCCTTGTCATATTTTTGAGAAAAAAAAAACAGAGAAGAAATGGTAATTTGACAGACAAAAGTAGGACAGCATAGAAAAAAAAAATTGGAGACAGAACATACAAAGTTTTTCGCTGATAAACTGTTTAATAGTGCACAACACAAATAGTTAGATACTAAAAAAAAAGCCCAACAAAACGGTATTTCAGTTGTTTAAATGCAAAAGAATGAATTATCCAGCAGGTTTGTTTGTTGCTCTAGTTTCATGTGTTTCAATTCTACACCTGAATTACCAGGTCCTTCCATTTGTTGCAAGAATTAGGACTTGAGCTTCTTGTTGAATCTGTTGTATATTATGGAGAATGCAGCAGGGGAACAGAATTCTATGAAAGGGGTCAATGTACATAACTCTGTTTGGGAAGACATTACCCTTGGATTCCTCATGAGGGTTGGTATTCCATTTAACTGAAAAAAAAAAAAAGTTCCTATGAAGACTGCCAAGGCTAAGCTATTATCATCTGGCTGTCACTTTGAAAAGTATGTCAGCATTTACAAAAAAAAAAAAAAAAAAAAAACTACCTCTTTCTTGTCATGTTAAAAAAAAAAAAAAAAAAAGAAAAAAACAACTTGAATACAAGAAACTTTCAGTAAGCTGACCTCTGGCATGAGGATATGTGGATTAACAAAAGCATAAATCTCCAAACTATGGCCCATGGGCCAAATCCATGCCCAATGCAGGATTTTATTTGGACCTCTGATGCAAGTAGCAAACTCTGATAGGGACCCTTATGTAAGGGGGGACTTTGATGGGAACTCTCATTTAAGGGAGATTTTGGTGGAACTCTTTTACAGGAGAAACAGATGGGCTTGATTTTATTTGGAATTTCTTTGCTTTACTGAGGTTTTTTTCTGTTTTAAATCATATCATGCTGATTGCAAACTCCAAGTAAAACCTTCTACTTTAATTTAATGATTTAGCATCAACCAGAAAGCCATTTGTGGCGCTTCCTATTAATGAGGAAGAGGCAGGAAGCTGCTGTCTCAGGAGTAGTCCCTAGTGTCCGGGAAGCATAACCTGTTGTCAATGACATCTTCAGAGAAGCAGCAGAGGATGTGGGCCCTTTCGTTACAAAACATCCTGCCAACTGAACAATGGCAGCTGGGCATCATCAAATGTCTAATGGTGGCCAGTTACCACCAACAATCACTGCATTAGAAATAAAATGATGTGCATCAGTACCACCAAATCCTAGAGTATTCTTTCAAAAATAGTCCATCCTACTACATGGCTGTGTACATTTCTGTAGACAACAGGCATACTTTCAAAATACCAGTCTTGATGAAGAGTCAACACATTCTGGTTCTCAGCACAAACAGATTCTGTGTTATAAATCTGACTGCTGTCCTAGGCTAGGTCCACACTATATGTGAGTGCAGGGCTGTGCGTAATCAGCAAAAAACACGCTGCTGTTAGCAGACGTGTGGGGAGGCCATTAATTCTTAATGGAACCCCTACACACCGTTAACCGCGGCATGTTTTCCTGTGCTAGGAATCGCATAGCACTATGCTGTTTCTCTGAGGCAGCGATTTTGGAAATGTTGCAGGGATCTTTTCCCTGTGTTTTCTATAGGTACAGCAGCCCTTTTAAACAAATGGGCAGCAGTGCCTGCGCTCACGTGGACACAGGGATACCACATAGAGATGAACCTAAGTTGACCTTTTAAGCAAAAAATAATAAATGCACATATTTTTGCAGGAAAAAAAATGTGTGATTTATATTTTGCCCTCATAAGAACCTGCAAAACATTGCTCCCACAATCAGTAGATCGTGGGTGCAATGTAGACACATCCTCCACCTTTCTGCCCATACCTCCATACTGGCTTTCAGTTAGAAATCTGGAGGAAGTGTCAACGGACTATGAGTAGTCCACGGAGAACCAAAAAAGTCGGTGGCAAATGTAACTTGCAGTCTTTTCATTCACAGATCTCTGCCACGGGTTTGGGGGTAAGGGGTGCTGAACCATATTGTACCCTAAATACAGGTGTAACATGTCACATGCTCTAAAAAGGTGAACATGCATGCTGAAATTCTGAAAAAATTACTCGGAGCATTCCTTCTTGCCATTATGGAGTCAACCAATTTCATTGAAAGACCCTTAAAATTTTATCCAGACCTGTTATTTGAATAGAACCCTAGACATATTGAACAGGTATGATTACCGTGTGTACGATCTTTCAAGAACAATAACCACATTTCAGTGTTAGAATTCTTTTTGCTGAAAAAGAAAAAAAAAAAAAAAAAAAAAAAACCAACAACACTCTGCTCCTTCAAATTTTCTCATCACTATGTAGAAAACAAACATTGATTTGACACCGATAACAGTGGAAAGATTGAACAAACATTCCAAAAGCCAAAATTTTCAAACAAACAATTCCACTGGTATGCGGCCTTGCTTTACACTTCCGATATTGCAATCCTTGGTTTTAGAAGACAAGCAGCATGGAAAACATGGAGCTGGTGGGCCTGTGGATACCAGGTACAGCTGTTCCTTCTATGAACAGCTGGGGATTAAACTAGATTTCGCAAAGATTCTTCAGCTTTAACATGCTGCAGGAAATTGGCAAGGGATCTGCACATTTTTAAGGCTTTTGCAGTGTACAGCAAATAATGGGACTTTGTAAGAGGCTTTGCAGGAATACAAACACACACACATTTTGAAATAATGAAATAACATCTATTTGGCTAAGCAAAGCCAGATGTTCCTGTGTAAGATGTCAACAATGAAACCAAGGGGGAAAGTGGGAGAAATAGGAGGGGGGAACAGCACATACACATGGTAGATATTGTGTGGTCTTGTGTCTTGATCTACTTCTGGAATCAAAGGAAAAACGACATAAAATGCCAACTTTAAAGCTTCGTGTACACATAGCCTGTTATGACCGCTGGGAAATGCAAAAACGCAACAAAATCGCGCCACAGTTTTGCCACGTTTTGTGGCCGCCGGTCAAAATGTTCCTAACCTGAATGCGATTCCTCTCCTAAACGCAGAAGAGGGAGGATGAACCTCCTAACCACAGCAGCTCCCAAATGATCCTAAAAGCCTATGAGTACATGGACACAGGTTTATTTACTAAAGGCAAATCCACTTGGAAGTGCAGTCACTGTAGATCTGAAGGGAAGATATGAAATGAGGGGAAGCTCTGCTGATAATCAATCCAATCATGTGGGTGATGAATCAATGCTTTTTATTTCCCCTTGCATGTCTCCGTCAGATCCACAGAGACTGTACTTCCAAGTGCACTTGTAGTGCACAGTGGATTTGCCTTTGGTAAATCAACCCCATAGGCTTTTATGGAGCTGAGTTTAGGAGCGTTGGCAAAAGAAAATGCCAAAACCTCCTAAACTGAAGTTTAGGTGCTGTAGTGTACATGAAACATGTTCAGGACTACTGAGAAATCGTTGTGAGCGCTACTCAATGCCAATTATGGTAACACACAGTTGACATTGTGCAACAATTAATAATCAATGCAAAACAAGAATTGATAAAGTGGTGAATAAAGTCCATCTAAGTTCACAAATTCATATAAAGGTAATGGGGTTCATCTTTAAAGTGCAGTTGCAAGTTTTCTTTGTGCAAAATAAAGTGCCAAGTCATAGAAACCAATCAAACTTTGCAGTCTGTGCTCCTCTGTGTGCCCTCTCACTTACCAGATATTCAGGACTCCCATGACGGAAGTCTCAAACGCTTATATGAATGGCTGGGCACTGTTGTTCCTAGGGCTAGTGTGGGTTATCCTCAATGAATGGTCATGGGTATGCATAAAATGGCAGAAAGAAAATGATAGTGCAATTCTGTTTATTCCATCATGTTCGGGACTACAACTTCAGCAACCACTGCTGAAACAAATTGTGGACTCTTCCTTTTTGTTGCTGTACAGTAACTCATGCTTGGGCAGAACTGTTTGCCTATCCCTACTAAATACCCTGCAAAAGAAAGATGCATATAATTACTTATTCTCAGGTCTAGTGCAGGCACACAATTTCCCCAGTGTCAGCTACAGGGGTGAGGAGAATGCACTCCGCCAACAGCTGGAATGCCTGTGCACTGACGTCACCTATAGGCTTACTATGGGGCATCTATTGTCTGCGCTCCCTCCTCTCCCCTGAAGCCACCGCTAGCAGATACAGGGGAGATCGCATAACCAGACTGGAGTAGCCTGGAAATAGGCAAGTATAGATATATCTTTGTTTACAGGTTAGTTCATATAGTTAGAGGAGAGGTGGGAGCAGTTTTAAGATTAGTTTGTATTCCACTTTAACCCGATTATCTTTTTCCAATGGCATTTGAAAGTCAGTGGAATATATTCAGTAGCAAGCAAACATGTTGTCCACGAAAGGGGGGGGGGGATTAGAACCTGTTGCAAATTAACTTCTACACTACTGCTGAGATTAACCCAACTAAAATGCGTTTGCCGCCCCCCACCCCCAAAGAAAAACCCACCAGCCGCCACTGAGTGCAAGACCTCCTCGAACGCTAAACCGGTAACCTGTAGAAATTTTTAAAGCATCGCCTATGGAGGTTTTTAAGTACTGTCGTTTGTCACCATTCCACAAGTGTGCACAATTTTAAAGCATGTCATGTAAGGTATCTATTTACTCAGCGCAGCATCATCTTTCACATTTATACAAAGAAATTGGCCTAACTTTACGTTTTTTTTGTTTTGTTCTTAATTCATGAAAGTGTAATTCTTCCAAAAAAAATTGCATTTGAAAGACCGCTGCCCAAATACAGTGTGACATAAAATATTGCAACGATCACCATTTTATTCTCTTGGGTCTGCGCCCAATAAAATGTATATGTTTAGAGGTTAAAGATAATTTTCTAGCAAAAAATACGGATTTTGAACTTGCAAGCAACAAATGTCAGGAAAAGGCTTAGGCATGAAGGGGTTAAGGTGTCTAACCCAACACCAGTATTAACAGCATAAAAACTAATCCAAAGCTGAGTACCTCTAGACTTGCCAATGCCACTAGCAGATACACATCCAGCTAAGCTTGAGCTTATAATAATTTTGTGTATTTTAGTATTGTAACTCTTTTGTGGATATTTGATGTTTCACGTATTGATAGTAGTCTCTATACACGTAGTTGATACATTGTTTATAGTTAATTATTGGATTGCCACAGCGCTGTCACTTTATAGATACACATGTGGTCCATGAAGTTGATGTGTTGAAAGCAGAAAAATAGACCATTGCAGTTTGTTGTATGTGGTTCTGCGTAGCCACAGACCAGTCAGGATGCCCATGCCGATCCATGTCCACAACCAAAAGCACCCACTATAGACATGTGAGCATCAGACCTGGACCACGGAGCAATGGAAGAAGGAGAAATGAAATTGAAGAGTGGGAGGAATCCAATCACCAAATATATTGTGCAGATGTAGAAAGTCACTCGTCACCACGTGGTAATGTAGTCTGCTTACCAGAAGGTGTTAAGGATTAGGCATAGATGATAAATTCTCAATAGCATCCAGCAAATCCAGCCCACTGGAACCCCTCATCAGACCACAACATCCGTGGGATTTCCTTCACATACAGGCTGACATCCGTACGCTGATTGCTGCAGCCGTTTGTTCCTATCATTGATGCATGCTGTTTTAAGCTTCAACTGCCTGAATGCCTAATTCTGAAGTGACCATTGGGAGATGTTTATATGTGAAGGAAATCCCACGGATGTTGTGGTCTGATGAGGGGTTCCAGTGGGCTGGATTTGATGGATGCTATTGAGAATTTATCATCTATGCCTAATCCTTAACACCTTCTGGTAAGCAGACTACATTACCACGTGGTGACGAGTGACTCTTTTTACATCTGCACAATATATTTGGTGATTGGATTCCTCCCACTCTTCAATTTCATTTTTGAACTTTTCAGCGCCGCAATAATTTTTATGCATGTGACTGTTTGTTTGTTATCTACGAACTTTGCTGGCTGCTTGCTTTTTTCAGTTCAGCGTGAATTTTTACTTGTTTTATGCCAATGGAAGAAGGAGGCCTGGTCTGATGATCACATTTTCTTTTACGTCATGTGGATGGTCAGGTTCGTGTGCATCACTTACCTGGGGAAGAGAGGACACCAGAATCCAAAGCAACGTGATGCTTTGGGAAATATTCTGCTGAGAAACCCTGAGTCCTTCCATTCATGTGGATGTTACTTGACACGTACCACCTGCCTAAACAATTGTTGCTGACCAAGTAAACCCCTACATGCAAACAGTACTCCTGAATGGCAGTGGCCTCCTTCAGCAGGATAATGTGCTCTGCCACAATGCAAAAATGGTTCAAGAATGGATTGAGGATCACAACAAGTAGTTCAAGGTGTTGACTTGGCCTTTATATTCTCCAGATTTCAATCCATTTGTCAGAGCTGGCTCAGCCCTTCCTTCTCTGAGCTGGCCCCTCAGCTGTCAGCTAATTGCCAGCTTTCATCTCTCTCCACAGTTACCCGGCTGTTCCTGATCCTGCTCGTCTGACCTGCCTACTTATAGCTGTCCAGCTCACTTCATTTCTGCCTTCGCCTTGGTCACATCACAAGAAACCATCCCCTGCGTTCCTGTTTAAGACTGGCTTTGCCGACATCCCTTCTGGCTCCTTATCCTGCTTGCTGTTCCTCTACTTGGATCCCTGACTTCTGGCCTGGCTGATTACCAGATCTGGTTACTGAACTCTGGCTTGGCTGATTACCCGATCCGGTTACCTAACTCTGGCTTGGTTGACTACACTTACTCGATTTACCTTTTTATTTTTATTAATAAACAAGTGTGATTTTACTGTACTTCTGTCTCGGTCTGGTTCATGGTTTCTGACACCATTAAAGTGTGTTAACCACTTCAATACTGGGCACTTTCACCCCCTTCCTTCCCAGGCCAATTTTTCAGCTTTCAGCACTCTCGCACTTTAAATAAGAATTGCGCAGTCATGTAACACTGTACCCAAATGAAATTTGTATAATTGTGTTCACACAAATAGAGCTTTCTTTTGGTGGTATTTATTCACAAATCAATTTTTTTTTTTGCGATATAAGCGAAAAAAATATATTTTTTCTACTTTCGGTTTTAAAAGAAATCCAATAAAATCTAATTTTGTCATAAATTTAAGCCAAAATGTGTTCAGCTACGTCTTTGGTAAAAAAATCCCATTAAGTGTATTATAATTGGTTTGTGTGATCACGGACAGATGTACGCAGATGATCATGTACAGATGATCACGGACATAATTTGTGCAGATGATCATTGGGACATATGATTTTAGTGTTACATATGTGGGGGACAGGTGTTTTTACTGTGTGGGGACACCATTTAGGGGACATTGTGTGTTTACATGTGGGGGGACACTGTGCTGGTGATCACTGTGTAAAAAGCTGTAAAAACAGCTCATACTCACTGATCACCGGCTGGCTACAGCGATCTGTTCTCCTCTCTTTGCTGACAACTTTCGTGTGAGAAGAGGAGAGCCGATCGCCTAGCAACCAGCTATTTACATCACATGACAGCTCTGATTGGCCCTCCTGATCACATGACTGTTGTGTCCAATCACAGAGCCCTCCTGCCGATCAGAGATGCGACGTGTCCGGGTGACACGAGCGCATGGGGGCTGCGCGGGCACGCGCGCAATCCCCCTCTTTCTGAGGGACGTTACTGAACGTTCAACCGGCTGGATATGTGCAGTGGCCCTGTAGGAGGTGGTTAAGGAAAAAGTGTAAATCACTGCCAGCCCCTCTATTATATTCAGGCATACCACACTGTGTAAGTCTTTTCTAAAAACGAGCTATGTAAATAACTTTTTAGGGTGACTCGCGACCGCTGTATACCTCCGATACATGACCTCTGTAGGAGGGTCCGAGAATTGACGTCAGCTGGGGAGGTCATGTGGCCGCTCAGCCCCTTCCACAGAAGCCCTGTCTCAGATGTAAAGCAGCTGCAAGTCACCTGACCAGCCTGAAGATGGCTCTAAAAATGTATTTACAATCCTTGCTTTTAGGAAAAAAAATGTAGTTTGATATGCCTGCCTTTAATAGAGGGACTGGCAGTGACCATTGTAAGTTTATTTGTGCTAATAGCGGCAGGGATTGGGGGGGGCGGAGACAAAGACACAGAACACAGAGCTGACAGGCAGGGAGGAGGGGGTGAGAGGGAGAGAGGTGAGCAGAGAGGACAGCTGCAGATGACAGAGGGAGGTATGCTGACCACGGTGGTCAGGGCTCAGCAGCCCTCATTATCGTGGTCAGTGCACAGAGGGGAATACAGGAAGTGACAGGATCGGCTAGGTTTGTGTGTACAGTTTAGATGGGGGCAGATTACACAACACAAGCACTGTCCTGTTTAATCTGCTTTAAGGGAACAGGATCTGAATTTTTTTTTGGGGGGGGGGGGGGGGGTTAACAAATACTTTAAATATCTGTGGGATGTGCTGAAAAAGGAAAAAAGAGTCAGATTCATGGAGAACCCACCTTGCAAATTACAGTACTTAAGAGGCTGAATGCTGTTCATACATAATACATGCATAGATAGTACAAACTTATATATACATACACATGTTTTATATGAGTACATACATACATACATACATACATACATCCCAAGAATGGGATGGGAAAATGCCAGACATGGTTAAAAATCCATTAAATAAGCTTCCAATAAGAGTGTATATTCTGTTTTTAATCTGCTGTATTTTTTAGAGAAAAGAAAAGTTTCATGTAAAAAGATATTGATTTGCAAAAGCTAAGAAAGAGATTTAAACAATACTACTAAATCGGTAAAGTACTTACAATACCAAACCGCTGCCGCCTCATTAATGGATTCTAAATACTCCCATCAATAAACGCATTTTGAGATGACTGCTGACTGCTGATTTTTACAGCTCGCATTGTGAATCACTGCCATATAATAGAGATCTATTGTGGTCACAATCAGCAATGAGAGTTTTAAAAATCTATCATCATCGCTCTTGTGTTTTCTCCTTGAAGCATATTTTACTGTATTTTCTTCTTTTTGAATCATACTTAATCACCTTGATTTCTCTTATTTTCACAGTTCTGCAATTTGCTGCATTTCACTGGCCCTTTTCCTCTCTGGCCAGCTACAACTGGTGATGTGTACACAGTAGGTTGCCTCCACAGGTAAAAGTTATAGAGGGAATTGTATGCAGAGAAGTCTGAAGATCCTTTTATAGGTAAAGTAGTCGTGGTCAACTGTCTTGATATAGTGGCCTCAAATACCGCTCCTGACATGCCAAAGTTCTGCACATAAAATTTATTGTTAGAGCCTGCAGACGCCATACAAGAGCTGGTCAGACCCTGCTAACGCCATACAAGGGCTGCTCAGAGCCTGGCAACACCTTACAAGGGCTGCTCAGAGCCTGGCAACACCTTACAAAGGCTGCTCAGAGCCTGGCAACACCTTACAAGGGCTGGTCAGGGCCTGCCAACACCTTACAAGGGCTGGTCAGGGCCTGCCAACACCTTACAAGGGCTGGTCAGGGCCTGCCAACACCTTACAAGGGCTGGTCAGGGCCTGCCAACACCTTACAAGGGCTGGTCAGGGCCTGCCAACACCTTACAAGGGCTGGTCAGGGCCTGCCAACACCTTACAAGGGCTGGTCAGGGCCTGCCAACACCTTACAAGGGCTGGTCAGGGCCTGCCAACACCTTACAAGGGCTGGTCAGGGCCTGCCAACACCTTACAAGGGCTGGTCAGGGCCTGCCAACACCTTACAAGGGCTGGTCAGGGCCTGCCAACACCTTACAAGGGCTGGTCAGGGCCTGCCAACACCTTACAAGGGCTGCTCAGAGCCTGCCAACACCTTACAAGGGCTGCTCAGAGCCTGGCAACACCTTACAAGGGCTGCTCAGAGCCTGGCAACACCTTACAAGGGCTGCTCAGAGCCTGGCAACACCTTACAAGGGCTGCTCAGAGCCTGGCAACACCTTACAAGGGCTGCTCAGAGCCTGGCAACACCTTACAAGGGCTGCTCAGAGCCTGGCAACACCTTACAAGGGCTGCTCAGAGCCTGGCAACACCTTACAAGGGCTGCTCAGAGCCTGGCAACACCTTACAAGGGCTGCTCAGAGCCTGGCAACACCTTACAAGGGCTGCTCAGAGCCTGGCAACACCTTACAAGGGCTGCTCAGAGCCTGGCAACACCTTACAAGGGCTGCTCAGAGCCTGGCAACACCTTACAAGGGCTGCTCAGAGCCTGGCAACACCTTACAAGGGCTGCTCAGAGCCTGGCAACACCTTACAAGGGCTGCTCAGAGCCTGGCAACACCTTACAAGGGCTGCTCAGAGCCTGGCAACACCTTACAAGGGCTGCTCAGAGCCTGGCAACACCTTACAAGGGCTGCTCAGGGCCTGCCAACACCTTACAAGGGCTGGTCAGGGCCTGCCAACACCTTACAAGGGCTGGTCAGGGCCTGCCAACACCTTACAAGGGCTGGTCAGGGCCTGCCAACACCTTACAAGGGCTGGTCAGGGCCTGCCAACACCTTACAAGGGCTGGTCAGGGCCTGCCAACACCTTACAAGGGCTGGTCAGGGCCTGCCAACACCTTACAAGGGCTGGTCAGGGCCTGCCAACAGCTTACAAGGGCTGGTCAGGGCCTGCCAACACCTTACAAGGGCTGGCCAGGGCCTGCCAACACCTTACAAGGGCTGGCCAGGGCCTGCCAACACCTTACAAGGGCTGGCCAGGGCCTGCCAACACCTTACAAGGGCTGGCCAGGGCCTGCCAACACCTTACAAGGGCTGGTCAGGGCCTGCCAACACCTTACAAGGGCTGGTCAGGGCCTGCCAACACCTTACAAGGGCTGGTCAGGGCCTGCCAACACCTTACAAGGGCTGGTCAGGGCCTGCCAACACCTTACAAGGGCTGGTCAGGGCCTGCCAACACCTTACAAGGGCTGGTCAGGGCCTGCCAACACCTTACAAGGGCTGGTCAGGGCCTGCCAACACCTTACAAGGGCTGGTCAGGGCCTGCCAACACCTTACAAGGGCTGGTCAGGGCCTGCCAACACCTTACAAGGGATGGTCAGAGCCTGCCAACACCTTACAAGGGATGGTCAGAGTCTGCCAACACCTTACAAGGGATGGTCAGAGTCTGCCAACACCTTACAAGGGATGGTCAGAGTCTGCCAACACCTTACAAGGGATGGTCAGAGTCTGCCAACACCTTACAAGGGATGGTCAGAGGCAGAGCCTGAAGACATGCTGCAGGAGTTCTTGTGGAGTGGGGACATGATTCAGGAGACCCATCACATAAAAATGGCTAGAGATCACTGTTATACTATAGCAATAGGAAAGCAGTGTGTCTGCAAAAACACAAAGAGCCATAAAGAAAAGAAAAAATAAAGTGCCAAGGGCCAAAGGTTGCGCACCAGGGATGTAAAGCCTCAGCAACACCCGAATTAGGTAAAAATTATGAACACATATATGGAACCGAGACTGGAAAGCTCAGGTGTTATACGACACCAAACTCTGGGAGAGGGATTAGAACATTTGTCAGGTTTTATATTTGTCTGTGCCCCAGTTAGGGAGATTTTCTTCATTTTCCCGGTTTAACATTATCATCGAAAGTCAAAGAAAAAAAAAAAATCCCAAATTTTGAGTTGACACACCGGGATTCCTTAACGTTGGAAGGATTTCTTCTCACTTGCTGTTTTGGCTATGGGACAGGAAGTGAAGAAAAATCTCCCCAATGGGACACAGACGTAAAAAATAAAAGAATAAAATAAAAAAAATAAAAACGGGGTTAAAACCCTCCCTCACGCTATTCAATATTGAAAAAAAAAAAAAAAAAAAGTTTTTCCTTTAGTTACACTTTAAGAATCGGTAATACATGCAATCTGGTTTCTTTTAGCTCTTTAAAAATGGGTGGAATAATATTGTTTTAAAAATTATAATGTATATTTAGATTAAATAGGACATGTAAAGGAGAAAGCCTAACAATAGAGAATATATATTAATGACAATGTACATACAGTACAGGTGAGACGTGCGAGTCTTCTCGGGTGATTAGGCAGAACAGACTGTGCCAGGAAAATAAATTCCGGCCTCTATATCTGCACGCCTTTCAGACTCATTATCAGGAGAACAAGCTCAGAGCTTTCTCTGGCTTCAGATAATGTCACTATATGCTCTCTTACTTCACCGACACCTACAAGACTTGGAAGAATCCCAAACAACGGCTCAGCACTGAAACACCAAAGAACACTTCAAAAGCATTAAACGCATATAGGAAACGAACGAACCCTGACAGTCTGTAAATCATATCAAGACTTGTCCTCCTGTACCAGAGACTTTCACTTGGTCAAAATATTGTAAAGAAGTGTAAGAAAAGCCATATACTTCTTACTTCATACGTTTTGACACTGTTCATACAAAGTTTTAAATTGTTTGCTTGCGACTAGCAATAGACATCTCTAGCAAACTTTTTTTTTCCTAGCAGACTTTCACTGAGAAAAATTACTTTTCTCCCTCAAACGTGCGGCAAACAGCATCGCGCAAAGCTTGTAGTCCAAAAAGAAGCAGCAAATTCTTTGGAGGACACTCATCACGTGACAATCGTGGCAAAACTGCATTTGAGGTGTTATTAAAAATGAATGGCACCCAAACACGCATGGTGCGTTTTGCCACTAGTGCAGTGCGATTCAGAATCACGGACAGAATCATGGCGATTCTGCTCACGATCCCAAATCACCAGATGTAAACGGGGCCTCATTTGTGAATACAATTTCCATGCTACTCATCGCTGTGGTTAAAAACAAATGAGATTTGACCCTACTATTAGAAAAATCGAACACATATTCCTGAAACAAAAGTTTTTGAATTAAAGGTTTCTAGTGCATGGGCATCCTGGTTACAGTATATGGGACTAAACTTTGTAAGCTCAGTGTCAATGACTTTCCATCTATCCCAATGTACAAGTGTTCAGCCCTGACAATATGCCACTCAGGTGCCATGTACTGGCTGGTAAGAGGATGGGAAAATGGTCACACATCCTCTCCTATAACTAGATATTTCACAAGGTTCCAGCTGGCAAGGTTAGAGATGGTGGGCTATAAAGAAGCTGTTACATTGCCCTGAAAGGGCAAAGTGATAGGTTTATTTTAGAGCTGAACTTCAGGAACTCAGCTACTTTGTAAAATGTTCTGAATTAGCAGGGGTTACAGTAAGTCCAATGAGTTAAACCACTTAAAGACCAGCCTCGTTTTGGATTTTAGGTGTTTACAAGTTTAAAACAGGTTTTTTTGCTAGAAAATTACTTAGAACCCCCAAACATTATATATTGTTTTTTTTCTAACATCCTAGAGAATACAATAGCGGTCATTGCAATACTTTTTTTTTGCACCGTATTTGCGCAGCGGTCTTCTAAGCGCACTTTTTTTGGAAAAAATTCACTTTTTTGAAAAAAAAAATAAGACAACAGTAAAGTTAGCCCAATTTTTTTTATATTGTGAAATATAATGTTACGCCAAGTAAAATGATACCCAACATGTCACGCTTCAAAATTGCGCCCGCTCGTGGAATAGCGTCAAACTTTTACCCTTAAAAATCTCCATAGGCGACGTTTAAAAAATTCTACAGATTGCATGTTTTGCGTTACAGAGGAGGTCTAGGGCTAGAATTATTGCTCTCACTCTACCGGTCGCGGCGATACCTCACATGTGTGGTTTGACCACCGTTTTCATATGCGGGCGCTACTCACGTATGCGTTCGCTTCTGCGTGCGAGCTCGTCGGGACAGGGCGCTTTAAAAAATTTTTTTTTTTTTTTTTATTATTTATTTTATTTTATTTTATTTATTTTTTCACTGTTTTAAAAAAAAAAAAAATTTGGATCACTTTTATTCCTATTACAAGGAATGTAAACATCCCTTGTAATAGAAAAAAGCATGACAGGTCCTCTTAAATATGAGATCTGGGGTCAAAAAGTCCTCAGATCTCATATTTAGACTAAAATGCAAAAAAAAAAAAAAAAAAAGTTGTTTAAAAAAATGACACTTAAAAAATTTGTGCCTTTAAGAGAGTGGGCGGAGCCATCGTAATGACGCCGCTCCGGCCGTCACATGGTATGGAGACGGGTGGGCGCCATCTTGGCCTCACTTGTCTCCATACCGAGGAAGTGACAGGACCCGATCGCCTCCGCCGTTACCGACGGCTCCGGTAAGCGGCGGAGGGTGCGGGAGAGCGGCGGGAGGGGGGGTGGCACCTCTCCCGCCGCCGATAACGGTGATCTCGCGGCGAACCCGCCGCTGAGACCACCGTTATCTTGTACAGAATCGCTCACTGTAAAGATGGATATCTCGGTTGTGGCAGCAGCTGCTGCCGTTACCGAGATATCCATCTTCAAAAAAATGACGTATATATACAGTGAGCGGGGCTGAAGTGGTTAAATGCCACCACGTGGACTTATAACTTTACATATACAACTGACATTTTTACAGAGCTCCAGGATCACAGCTATTGCTAAACTTCTGGCACTCTGAAACTGGACCTTCCGTAACAACTCTAAAATGTGCCCCTTTTTAACTAAAGAAACCACCAAGCCAATCATTCATTCCCTTTTTATCTCTCGAGTCTCACCTTTACTATTGCAACTCGTTTCTCATAGGCCTTCCCGCTCCATAGGCTATCCCCTCTTCAGTCTATCATGAATGTTGTTGCCAGACTCATCTACCTTACCAACCGCTCCGTGTCTGCCACCCCTCTCAGCCAATCCTTACACTGGCTTTCAATTGCCCTTTGAATTAAATACTAAATACTAACATACAAAGCCATTCACAACTCTGCTCCGAGCTACATCACCAATCTTGTCTCCAAATATCACCCAAACCGTCCTCTCCACTCCTCTTAAGTTCTCCTGCTCTCAAGCTCCCTCGTCTTCTCCTCCCATGCTGGTCTCCAGGACTTCTCCAGAGCCTCATCCATCCTCTGGAACTCTCTATCTCAATCTGTCCAGCTATATCCTACTCCGGCTGCCTTTAGGCAACCCCTGAAATCTCATCTCTTCAGGGAAGCCTCCAACTTATCTTTTATCACTTCCATCAGCTCATCCCCCCACAGATAACCTTTAATAGTTTTAACCTCTAATAGATTGTAAACAGAACTAGGAATGTCACCATCCCACCATGGGTCTCCAAATAAAAAAGGGTCCAAAGGTTTATTCAGCAATCATCGTTACAGAAAACAGCAATATTTCGGAGCAACGCAGGACCCCTTCATCAGGCATGTGACATCACATGGCTGATGAAAGGGGTTCTGCGAGGCTCTGAAGCGCTGCTGTTTTCTGTAACAATGTGATCGCTGAATAAAGCTTTGGACCCATTTTTTTTTACTGTATTGTACTGTACTCTCCCTTTTTATATTGTAAATCGGTGCATAAACTGTTGGCACTATATAAATCCTGAATAATAACAATTGTGAACCCATTCACAAAATACAAAGCCTGCTGTGAATGGGCAGCAGAAGGAAGGTGTGGGCAGAGATGCCGTGTGTGCGAGAGAAGGCAGCGCCTCTCCTGTGATACGTCTGGAAGTACAGCGATAGCTAGAGGGCACGCACCTCCTTAGACTTAATTCATAGCGTGCCAGCACATTTTCCAGACTGGAAAAATTCCTGGAGTTCATCTTTAAGATGCCTCAGATACTGAATACAAGTTGGGTGTGCATTCAGTAAATTGTAATGACTGAAGTAGCGATGACAGCCAACAGAGAAAAAGAGCTCCATTATTAAGCGGATGCCCCTTGCGATTATTTATATACCATGACATCCCAACCATTTCCCTAGCATGTTGAAGATTGTGGTCATTGAGCACCCCAGGCCATTCACAGCACATTGATTTCCAATGACAAAACTGGCCCCTGAATACAATGCAGTGCACATAAACCCATTGCACACGGTGCCTTTAATTATTATTATTATTATTATTATTATTATTATAATACAGGATTTATATAGCGCCGACAGTTTACGCAGCCCTTTACAACATTAGGGCAGACAGTACAAGTACAATACAAATTCAATACAGGAGGAATCAGAGGGCCCTGCTCGTTAGAGCTTACAATCTAGGAGTTTAATTAACATTATTTCACTGTGCCGCACAATAGCATAAATGCAGTACAAAATACAATTCTTTCCTGGGCAGTTTAAAATATACCAAAAGATATAGTATTTAAAAAAAAAAAAAAAAAAGGGTGTAACACATGCCAGGATTTCCCTCATCTCATTCTAGGCTTTCTATACAAGAGCTGCTGCAGAGAGCAGACTAATAGAAGCTTTATGGCAGTAAAATGGATATGCCCCATTAACTTTATGCCACTCTTAGCCTTTTCATTACGAGAACATGTGACCCAGTGGGGCTGTGAAATCCCAACACAGACATTGTCCTGAAGAGTGGAGTAACATTAATAATAAACAGATTCTCGGCTCATCACAATTCTTCACGCAGTTTACTTCACAATAAGCAATAAAAAAAAATAAAAATAAAAAAAGACTGCTTGAATATTAAAAAGGCACGGGTTATGGGGGTGTCATTCTATCCTAAATATACTGCCTAGCAGGTTAAAGGCCAGGAACCACCATCCAAGATGGAGAATCAAATGTTTAAATTTCACTGACGGAGAGTTTGTCGATTGCTCTGGGTTGGCCAAGCTCAGGTATGTAAATTTCAAGCACATCCTGTGGTCAAGAACCTGGACAGGCCACTCTGCCACTGGCCCATCACTGCAATGGGCATCCTTGTAGTCCAATACTGTGGCACAGGATAAAGCAAAGTATGACAATTATGGGAACTTAAAATTTGCGTGCCAAAGTGCACAGGTTTTTCCAACTCCTCAAGAGGTCAGCACTGTCCAGACAGAGGGTCAGTCATGTAGCCTCATAGGACAGTCAGAGGAGAATGAAAACTCCTCCTATAAGCTTTATCCTCCGCAAACATCTCCAAAATACGCCCCTTTCCAACCAGTGACACCACAAAGCTCCTAATTCACTCCCTCGACTACTGCAACTCCCTTTTCATTGGCTTAACTCTACATAGTCTATCCCCCCTTCAGTCCATCATGAATGCTGCTGCCAGACTCATCCACCTTACCAATCGCTCAGTCTCTGATACTCCTCTGTCAATCTCTCTGTTGGCTCCTGCTCACCCAACAAATTAAGTTGAAAATACGAACAACTTACAAAGCCACCCACAACTTCACTAACCTAGTCTCAAAATACCAACCTAATCGTTCTTTGTTCCTCCCAAAACCTCCTGCTCTCTAGCTCCCTCGTCACCTCCTCCCATGCTAGCCTCCAGGACTTTTCCTCTCCCATCCTATGGAACTCCCCACCCCAATCTGTCCGATTATCTCCTACTTGGTTTGCTTTTAGACGATCCCTGAAAACCCTCCTCTTCAGAGAAGCCTATCCTACCCACACCTAACAACTGTACATTCCTTTTATTGAACAGCTCCTCCCCCCACAGTTATCACCTGTTGTATCACTTGACTCTCCCTCCTAGATTGTAAGATCTAAAGAGCAGGGCCCTCCAATTCCTCCTGTATTGAATTGTATTTGAATTATACTGTCGATCCTCATGTTGTTGTAAAGCGCTGCGCAAACCGTTGGCGCATTATAAATCCTGAATATTAATAATAATAATCCAGACACTGATAAAAGTCATAAGACTGCTATATATATTGCTGATGAGAAAAGGTATTAAGAAGTTTATATTTACTAAAATATTTCCATGTTCTGTGTACTGTGGGAGACCAGATATAGTGAATGCAGGGTCCTGGGTTTAGTAACACTTTAGGCTGGGTTCACACTGGAGAACGCAGCGGCTCACAGCAGAGTCCAGTACGTCTCTATTCACCGCTTCAGGTCCAATTTCAGCCTAAATTTTTGGCTGACTTTGAACCTGAAATGGACCAAAAGATGCACAGGACTCCTTTACAATTTGCACTGGAGCCGCTGCAGAGATGTGTGAACCGGCTCCATAGAGAGCTGGTCACAATCTCCTGCTATGTGGATTTCCCCATATCCAATTCACAATAGTGTGAACCCAGCCTTAAACTTTTAAGTTAGGATGTAATATACAAAATCAACATTCCAGTGCGAGACAAAATGGATAATAATTTGACCTTCCAATGACAAGAAAAAAAAAAAAAAGACTCAATGAAACTACGCACAAGCATTAGGGAAATTATAGGCAATCAAGCAATTCACAAACCCCAAGATATCAAGTGATGTCTAGAAACAAGTGCAGATCTAATATAATTTACATGTGGAAAGAGAAAAGGAATTCTAGGCTTCATTTGTAGAACACATGAAATTCTATGCAAAAGCCATCATGGGGATTCCCATGTAGAAAATGTGTAAATTACCATGGATACAGCTAATTAAGTAGAACTAGGACAATATAGCTTTCCCAAGCAATTACCATTAAGTGGCCACTTGTCATTTTCCATATGCAACCACAAAGTGAGTAACACGTTACAAACGTATTGCTTCATTTTCATACATTGCATCTGGAAGCATATGCCTTTTCAATACAGGACTGCGATTTTCTTCAGGAGGTACAATCCAGGAATAGGCAAATACTTTTTTACTGACTCAACGGCTTTATTATGGGAGTCTTGTCCTCCTCTGGGAGATTTCAGCGAACTACACATCAAAAGCTTTTTTGAATCCACAAGCAATCTAGCAAGACAGAGAACATGAACATAAAAGAACAAACCTTCCCACATGCTATCAGCTCTGGATGCTGAATAAGTTATCTGTTATATGACCTAATCTAATAGATCCAGATTAGAAACAAAGAAGCTGAAAGTTTATATATCAGTCCATTATCTACTATTGCTTTAGTCCATCACTGGATCAATCATTTCCAGATGAGGTGTAAAAAAAGACCTTCATGTCTCAGTCAGGTCTATGGGAGCCCATAAACACGAGACAATCTACTGATCCATTGGTTTTTAGTTGGGTTGAGCGACAGCCTGATATCCATTGGGCATGTGAAGACACTGCCAACTAATGGGTAATAATGGCAGAGATACAATTGGAGAACGATGTCCAATCTCCATAGGTTTCACAAATGCTACTTTAGACCAGCTTTTCTCAACCAGGGTTCTGTGGCACCCTAAGGTTCCTCCAGAGGTTGTTAGGGGCTCCTTGACAATGTCAGGTTTCTACCGTCTGGACTGAGACTGTCATTTCATTTCAATGGGTACTCTTAATTAAAGTGGATGTAAACCCTCACATGATACACAGATGAAAAAAATCTTTCATCATAAGTTTTACATACACACACATACATACATACATACATATGCGGTCTTTCCCTTTCTACGCTCTATAGATAGTGCAGATCATGTTGGAAATCTTTCTTCCTCTTCCAGCAGTGGAAGGGGAGTCTGGGCTTACACTGTGTGTGAGCTGATTGGAGGAAAGGCACCCCCCCCCCCCCCACACATAGGCAGGGGAATGAAGGAACATGCAGAGCTGTAGTCTGAATAGACAAGCTCTCTGCTGATCTACCTCTAAGCTGCTTCCCCGACACAAATTTGCAGCTGCTGTTCTCTTGTGTGTTGTAGAGCTGGTTAGAAGTGACTCCTCTAAAAAACAGAGGAATGGAATAGCAGAAAAACACAGCATTCAGAGCTTTGGAGAGATAAGTAAACACGACAGATATATGCGCCTAGGTCAATTTCATGAATGGGGTTTACAACCACTTACAAAAAATAAAAAATAAAATGCCCAATATATGTCTAATTTGCTGCTAAGAGGATTGGGTGGAGGGCAAAAAAAAAAAAACTCTTCAAGATCAGAGTCCACTACTTTTCAGATGCATTTACGGTATTTCCCCATGAAGTTCTTAAACAAAAGTATTAGACATGAAGGCCTTTCTTTACAACACATTGCCTTATTTGATCAGCTAACTTCCTACCGCTGATAAATATACAAGTGCTAGAAGACTCCATTAGGCTAACAGCGGGACAGAAAATGCCTCCTCTATAATGTAAATGGAGCCCAAAATTTTTTGTTTAACATATGTGAATGTGATCTACTAACTAACTATAAACCTTACGACTATGCAAATATGTTTGTAACGGTTTTAGCGTCAGGAAAAAAAAAAAAATGTATATTTGTTCATTTGCTGCTCTATCGACTACTGTAGCTCGAATTGCTGAAAAAGCCAAGTTGGTTCTGATAAAAAAGGTGTCAGAACACAGCGTATCTCAGTTTGTTATGTATAGGGCTGTGGAGCCGAAGACTGGTCAGGGTGCCCACGCTGACGGGTATCCACAGCCAACAGTGCCTGCAATGGGTAAGTGAGCATCAGAACTGGATCACAGAGCAATGGAAGAAGGTGGCCTGGTCTGATGAATTCAACAATGGTTTGAGGAACACAATGGAGGAGTTTGAGGTGTTGACTTTGCCTCCAAGTTATCCAGATCTCGATCCAATTGAGCATCTGTGGGATTTGGTGGAAAAACAAAGTCCGATCCACAGAGGGTCCCCTACTCACAACTTACAGGACTTAAAGGATCTGCTACTGACAGCTTGGTGCCAGATACCAAAGCATAAAGTCTACCAGTCCATGTTTCAAGGGGTTATGATGGGTAGCCATAATTTTATGGCTGATCGTTGTATGTGTCAGTGGCAGAGAAGGTTATCTAAACAATGAATCAATCACTTAAAAAATTTAAAAGCCACATCAGAAATTACTTTCAGGTTAACATTTCAATAAAGGATCAAAATATGTACTCAATAACAGGCACTTAAATGCGTATTAAAAAAACATTAGTGTTTCCCTTTAAGTACTTCTCCTGCTACGACAAGCATAATTAGATTATGCAAACCACAGATCGGCAGATCTTCTGGCAATCACAAGCGCAATCTGTCCATTTTAGTAATGACTTCCAAGCAGTACATTCTTCTCTAGCAGGATTTTGTTCAATACAATGGAAAAAGAAAGCTCCTTTCTTGCTGAAGCTACGCTCCTAATCCCAGGTTTCCACCACACCGAAACTATGTGGCGATCTAGCTCTCGATATTTAGCTCTTTGAATACCCGAACGACGACAGCCATCATGGAATCCATCATAAATGGCACTGAATACCAAAGTTACTTTGTGTATGTGGACAAGTATGTGGACCAAAATAACTATCTTTTCTTAAAAAATAGCCAAACAAGAAAACCCACCTTAGTGCCAAAAGAACACAATTTGCAATAGCACTAGGAGTAAACAACAACAACCAAGGCAATATAATAGGAACTATGAAGAAAAAAAAAAAAAAAATAATAATAATAATAATAATAAATATAACACACACTAAGCATTTGCAAGAATATGATTCATACACAAATTCTCCGATACCTGAAACCAATTATTTCAGGTATTCCCCCACTGACAGCTGAAATGTAAAAAAACAGAAAAACAAAAAAGGCAATTGTCGGTTGTTAAGGAGCAGGGCCGCCATGTCCTTAACAACCGATGGCTCATTCAGCTGATAGTGGGGTTCCCCTGTTGACAGCTGAAGTGTAAACTAACTCCCGGCAATTGGAGCAGTCAAAAAAAAATAAAAAAACAGCTGGGCAATGTTTATCAAGAACATTGCTCAGCCACTGAAACAGATCGATAAAAAGAAATATTGTTTTCTTTTGTTTATACTTCTACAGATCAAAAGGGATCAATTTTGGTCTGCAGATGAAAAAAATAAATTTTTTTATATATATTTTTTTTATTAAATTGTTCCTCTGTTTAATCCTTACATTTATTCTAATCAGCCTTATTAACTCCTTATTTTCCTTCTCCATTTAATGATTTCCCTTACAATTTTTTTTGTTCACTTCCATTCTATAAAATTATTAATAAATTAAAACTTTTTTTTTTGTTTGCTTTGTTCATTAATATTTTTACACCTTTAACATATATTTACATGTTTTATATTGAAAAAAAAGCGTAAAATTAAAAGAAAAAAAATCTAAATTTGTAAATTACTTTTCAATGCTTTGTACTATTGCTGACAGCTGAAGTGTAAACAAAATAGTTGCAGTAGGTATTGGCGAGTACTAAAAAAAAAAAAAAAAAAAAAAAAAAAAAAAAAGTTTTTTTGTTAAAAATGCTATCGGTACATCCTTATAAAGAAGCTTGAAAGGATTGTAGCCATTTTATTTCACTTGAAACAAAAACAATTGAGCACTATCCGTCATACTTTATTTGCACTAAACCTCCAATATTTGAGGACAAGTTTAGTAGGTTTACCCCCTGCCTCAAAATCCAAGCAGTGCTCTTGGTATTGCTTGGACCTTGAAGAAGGGGTATACCCTGAAAGCTTGTCCTAAAAAATTTGGAGGTTTAGTGCAAATAAAAAAGTACTACGGACAGTACTCAATTGTTTTTTGTATGCAAGTTAAAAAACAAAACAAAACAAAAAAAACAAAAAAAGAAGAAGAAGAATTCTTGTCTGTGAAAAAGCGCCAACTTGTTTATGTTAATATGCAAAAATCAACTGCTGGTTACTCAGCAAGCTTCAAGACTTCAGTTTTCAGATCATTTACATAACGATATTTTAACTACAGCAAATTTATGACTGACAGCAGCGTTCTGGGCTAGGACTAAACAAGTGCCTTGATTAAGTGAGCTCTGTGTAAGAGAAACTTAAAGCGCGATGGAGATGGATTCTATTGATCTACGGTGCTGATTGTTTTCATGAATCAAAGACAAGCCTGTATTTTTTTCCCCCCCATGGGTGACAACTGCTGCCAGTTGGATTTCATACCCTTAAATGATCTTTACAGTCAAATCCAGAACCTGCGGTTAATGAACTACAGCCAAAATCCTCTCATGCCTACAGCACGTGGGTGGCAGCGAAGGCATTCTTCGTACAAAAATTCAAAACAGACGGGCTCATTTTATATAAAGAAAGGGAAAGTTGCATCATGATTTTGGCAGAATTTCTCTCACTTAGTATACAGACGGCTATGAAAGATCCACGAAAAAAAAAAAAAAAAAGGAAGCGAACCCAAAAGTTAAAAATACATGAATGATTTTTCACAAATGTTTGCAGAGGTCTCCATTGCTATACCTAAATTGGCATGTCTGGCACTGAATCTATACTTTCTGCTACCACACAGTTTGTATATAAATTTTTTTCTTCTTTTTGATAGCATGGGCAAGGATTAGAAACTTGTTTGCTGCCTGTATCCCCATTGGGTAGAGTTGCCCATCTATTTTTCTTGGTGCACATTATTACCAAGACAAAGTCATGGGACATCCAAACTTTTGAGTCATCATTGGAATGATTTACATGTTCTGGTAACAACTGACTAAAGCTGGCCATACACATGGATGTATGCCATTTAGCCTGCAAGTCGAAAGGAAAAAATTGAACCCAATTGCTCCATCCACGCTACATAGTGCGGATGGACAAATTCTGCTGTAGCTTGTGTGCAGCCCTGTTCGGCCAACAATTGCCCATCTGGCTCCTTCAATTTTCCAGGTGAGGGTTGTTAGCTGAGAGGCAGCCGACAGGGCCACCCACTGGCAAATTTCAGTCAATTCATCAGTAACCAGGCAAAATTCATAAAGTGTGTGGCCAGTTTAACATGGGTAATCCCCACACTTTGGAGAGATTACTTCTTACTTTCCGATAGGTCTCCAGTACATGATGTAAAGAAAAATCTCCCCAACAAGACACAGCAAAAAAGACCCAAAAACTTACAGGGGGTTGTCACCCTTCATTGCATTAGTTAAGAAACGATTTAGCTATAGACTGACTAAAGTAGAATTGAAGGCAAACTTTTTGATTTCTTTTGGATACAGGGTAGGGGTGGGACTGGGATTATAGCCCCTGTCAGGTTTCTTGCCATCTGTGTACCACTGGGGAAATTTCCCTTCACTTCCATTCCAAAAGCCAAAAAAAAGTGAGAAGAAACCCCTGGAACTCACCAGGCCACCAGAACTAGTGTCCTAATCAGAGAATTTTACTTCTATTTCTGTTGTGAAGACCACTCAAAATGTGAGATTTTCTTCCACAGATAATAAAAACTGACAGGTGTTCTAATATCTCCCCAATCTATCTAGAACTTAAAGTTTTGCCTTCATTTATACTTTAAGTGAAGCTGAGTGCTCAGCCTGAAATGGCTAATCAGAGAACGAGAACCCCCTCCAATGTTCACTGAAGTAGACCTAAATGGATTTTTTTATGCTCTCAGCCTAGATCTCTGAAAACCATAGACTTCAGTCTTTTTTATGATTATTAGTCAATCAGAACTATAAAAAGAACGGACACTAGATGCCTTTTGTGTAATATCAGGGTTTCGTCAACTTTGGGTAGTTTATGGGGCACCAACAGTGATAATTTTAGCAGCCAGACCTCCAATTTCCCCATCTCCAAAGGTTTCAAAAAAGTATTTAAATACAAGTAAAAGAAAAGAAAGATCTTTTAGTGGATGGATTAGTCACCCGATTAGCATTTAAGTCTAAAGCTTAACAGAGAAAACATTTTACTTACACAGTTAAAGCTGAACTCCAGGCAAATGGCCAAGTATGCTCTAGAAAAACATATGGGTGCCATTTTACCTGCCAAAAGATTTGTAGCTCTCGGCAGCCACTCTCGTTATCCATCCATCCTTGTCAGACAGACAATACACTTGCCCTCCACTGTAAGCACTATCTGGAGGTCCCCCAACAACTTAAAGTGGATGTAAACCCAATTCATGAAATTTGAGCTGGGCACATATCTGCAGTGTTTTCTTATCTCTCTTCAAAAGCACCATGTCCCCTGGCTTTCTCCTGCTCTGTTCTTCTGTTATCAGCCTGATAACTCCTGAGGAGGACACTATAGATTAGCAGAGCCCTGAACGATCAGCTCTGAAAGTCTCTACCTATGATGAGAGGGTGTGTGTGCCTTTCCTCCAATCAGCTGTCTTGGCTGTATGCCCAGACTTCACTGCAGTGTTGAACAGGAAGAGAAAATCTAACACTATGTGCACTTTCTAAACAGTATATAAAGCTGAAGACCGCAGATATACATGTAAAACTTATGTAGGAGGATTTGCTTTATCCCTGTGTATTATCTGAGGTTGTTCACTTCACTGGGTATATGTAAGGGTTTACATCCACTTTAACCCCTTCCTGACCAGTTATACTGCGGCAGAATACCTCCCCTGCGTGAGCCATGGTAGCTGTACGTCGGCTCTTTAAGACGCTTTATCAGCCATGCGCATGCACCCCCGCAGCGTGTTCCCGGGGCCGATGCATGTCCCCGGTGGGTGCGATGACCACAGGGCACCTTCGATCGCTCGTGACAGAGCAAGAACCGGGATCTGTGTGTGTAAACACACAAATCCCAGTTCTCTCAGGGGAGAAAGAAAGATCGTGTGCTTCTACCAAGTAGGAACACCGATCGGTCTCCTCCACTAGTCAGTCCCACCTCCCAGCAGTTAGAACACACCTAGGGAACACAGTTAACCCCTTCCCTGCCAATGACATTTATACAGTAATCAGTGGCTTTTTTTTTTAGCTCTGATCGCTGTATAAATGTCACCGGTCCCAAAAAAAAGTGTCAAAAGTTTCCGATCTGTCCACCACAATGTCGCAATCATGATCACCGTAGAGATCCATAGATGCCAAGATATATTCGTTTTTACATAAATCAATTGTGCATTTCATTACACAATTTCATGCACTATATTTTATATGTGGCATTTCATCTTATATGGATTCTCTAGGACAATTACACTGCTTAGGTTGGTAGTTTGTATTGTAATGCATTTTTGTTTATTATGGAACTAGTAATAAATTATTAATTGTATTCAAGTTGGAGGGAGGGAGGGAGGGAGGGAGGGGGGGGGGGGGAGAGGGAGAGAATATATTGTATGCCTCAGATCATTCACTTTTATTTAAACTAAAAGCAGCCACAAGGGGCAATAATTTAACGTTGTAAAAAAAATAAAGGCTTTATGTACCTGAATTTGACTAATCAGCCTCTGTAAAGCAACACTCAGGTATGCGGTATACACATGGTTTAAGTCTACTCCAGGAGAAGAGAAATCACCTTTTCAATCTTCTGCTCCTCCTCCTTTGTCCAATTACAGGCTGGAGCAGGCAAGCACCAAGCTGTACTGCCGACAAATCAGTTTATCAGCATGGCTTAGATTTGACAAAGACACATAAATCTTAGTACTGGATGGCCTGACATACAAAACCTTTGGCTGCTAGAACAGCTTGTACTCCAACTAGGTACGGATCTGTTTACCTAGGCTGTAGCCTTAATACTTTAAAATGTGAATAAAAGCTTCACCATTGGAAGAGTATCTCATACTTTAAACTAAAAAAAAAAAAAAAAAAAAAAAAAAAGATAATAAATTCTAAAACTTTAATTTAGAATGTAAAATTATATTATCAATCAAATTTTAAATGTATAATATATGGTATATTAAATATATTAAAAAAATTTTTTTTAATTGATATAAAATATTTTACATTCTGAATTAAAGTATTCAATAATAATAATTATATATATATATATTATTATACAATTAAAAAATCTCATACTTTTATGAAATGTTTTACTATATAGTTGATAATGTTTGAAGTTCTTTTATATGACATGTACACTTCACGTTTGTGGCTCCTTTCAACACAAAGAAAGAGACTAAGTGCTTTTTTCAAGGCCTCCTGTTAGCACAGAATACTATGTTACATGGTGACCCCTCGCACACACCTATACTAATGATTCATGCACGTGTTCTGTGGAGCTGTATGCATCAGCTGACTCCATGCTGTTTTGCTTCCTACTGTGCCAAGGAATACAAGACACAGGGCAGCTCTAGGCGTGTGCAGACTTTCAGCCTAATAGGTAAAGATTGCGAGGAAGGCACTTGTGGGTATACTTAGTACTGGAAGACAGGGCTAACTAACAATCTATGAGCTCTGTTGCAACAGCTCCATCCTGACACCATTCTGACTAATACAGGTTTAAAATTAATCACAGCAAATTTCCACTCCTACTTCCTTATGAATTGCTCTTTTCTTATCCTAGTATGGTTTCAGTTCTTTAAGTATTGTCCAGATTTCCCACCCGGGGTGGATAATAAACAACTCCAGGGGTTGCCAGGTTTAGGCATATCTAGGTGTATGCACTTTGTTAACTCACAGGGATGGATGTCCACACAAGATCTAGCCGGCCTCACACAGCCCCCTTTGAGCCCCTGGTCGGCCTTTCAAGTGTCACATTACTTAAAGTCTAAACCGGAGGCGGGATTGTACGCTAGGTCACTGACGTTTTTTTGAGCGTTTATGTGCGGAGGGGAAATGTGTACCACACCTGTTGTCACTCTTGTATAAATAGATCATTGAGCCCCTAGAAGGTTATATTCCCTCATGCATATGCTGATGGGAGGAGGACTTACAAATTTCACTTACTAGACAGTAAATCAATAGGATCCTCTCACTGTCCCACAAATCCTCCATAGCAAGCTGTTTTCAAGAACAAAGTTGCTGGCTAGGTGGTATAGGGTTCCAGCTCCACTTAATAAGTTATACTCTAAAGACATGCTGGTAGGTAAATTGGCTTCTATCCAAAAATTGGCTCTGGTGTATGGGTGCGAGTTGGGGACCCTGGATTGCAGACCCCTTGGGGGTGGGGACCGGTGTGGGTGTGTGTGGAGCGCTGCATAGATTGATGGCGCTACATGGGTACCTTAAATTATATATATATATATAAAATAAAAATAAATAATAATGTAGTGGATGGGCATCTTGATGGGACGCAGTGTGCGGGGATGGGGACAATTGTGGATACTCATTCAGGTTGAACTGGATGGACGGTGTCTTTACTCAACCTTACTAACTATGTAACTATATACCTGCAAACATGTGGGCTCTGCAATAAAGAGCAGGGGGCATTACTACATGTTTTTTGGGGATGCCCCTTACTTACTCCGTTTTGGAAGGAGGTGGGAAATGTGATTAGACAACGGACATCAGTTGATCTCGGCTCGGACCCCTTGGGATAGCTTTTGCACCTAAATGCACTCCCCTTTTGCCAATATAAAAAATCATTGATAGTGCACAAGTTGAATGCTGCCCGGGTCTGTGGAAGAATATTACCACGCCATCTCTGAAACAGTGGTTCTCTGGCATAGACAAAATTAGGATAGTGGAAAATATATGACAGCACCTATCTACGGAAGAGAAGAGGAAATTAGGGACATTTGGAGGCCATGGACAACATTGCACACCCCTTTTTACCGATTGTCTCTCTGTCTAGCTTAGCAATTACTCATTCTTGACCCATGTGGGTAGGTCAGCTATGTCTGAGGATTCCTGAGGGGGGAGGGGGGGGCGGCCATTCTGAAGTTCCTAGTCCTTTATAATTTCCCATTAATTGACAACTTTTTTGGTTTTGTCTTTTTGTTTGTCCCCCCCCCCCTTTCTTTTTATCTTCCTCTTAGGTAAATGTCCTTTCCAGATCCTCAAGTGTTGGGGTCAGGAGACGTTTTTTTTGTCCTTATTAAAAGTACAAAAGGAATAATAAAGAAGGAAGTTTAAGTTGCGATAATAAAGTAAAGCATTTTAGGTTAATAGCTGTGTCATATAATAGAAACACCCTGTGATTATAAAGTGATCTTTTGTATACAGGTATTAGGTCATCCACTAACATGGTAATGAAGATATTGTTTGGACTTGATTGCATGCTTCCGGGTGTTATTTTGGGATTGATTAGGTTATGAAATAATATTAAGGGTTTGAATTTGTATTTTTTTTTTTTTTTTATGTAACCTATTATGTGATGCTGTCGAATATCAGATCTAGGTTGACGGCTAGATCTGCCCCCTATTCTAATATGTTACTCCTTTTTTTATTCATTATTGCTTATATGTTTTGTAATAAAAAAAAGGAATAAAAAGTTATACATTAAAAAAATGAAAATAAATGTCAATATATTGCAGGGGAAAAAAAAAGAAGGAAGGAAGGAAGGAAGGAAGGAAGGAAGGAAGGAAGGAAGGAAGGAAGGAAGGAAGGAAGGAAGGAAGGATCGTCCATAAACAAAAACACAATGCTGGATATGATTAAAAGGGGTTAGTCCACCTTAAAAAAAAAAAAAAAAAAATATGTGCAGTGTAATCTAGAGGTCCTGGTAGTTTACCAATCATGATGCAGTGTAGAGAAATTGAGCTTCTTTTAGCCCACATTCACAGTTAGCACTTAGACGCACATTTTATCATACATAGGGCAGCCCATTCATTTGAACGGTCATTTCTGGAACCTCTTTTCCTGCATATGTGCGAGCACAGCTCGGCGCATGTGCAGATGCGCTACAGGTCTCGAAGTCCCCTTAAATGTCCCTTTGCCCACCCCCTTTCACTGGCGCTGTCATAAGGTCCATCCTATAGCAGTACAGGGCAGCATATATATATATTTTTTATTTATTTTTTTTTCACACACACACACGTGCTCATAAGTTTACATACTCTGGCAGAATTTATGATTTCTTGGCTATTTTTCAGAGAATATGAATGACAACACAAAAACTTTTCTTTCACTCACGGTTAGTATTTGGCTGAAGCCATTTATTATTAATCAACTGTTTTAAATCATAATGGCAACAGAAAGGACCCTGATCAAAAGTTTACATACCCCAGTTCTTAATACCGTGTACCGTGTATCGGGTGCCCAGTGACAGTGCGGGCGCGATTGCCGCTGCCGGCGCGCACGCCCCCTGGTGGGCCGGGAAGGCGAGGGCGTCATATGACGCCCTCCCAGAACGAGAGCCACGTCGCCTGCCAGTCATATGACATCCGGCGGGTGGCAAGCGGTTAATCTGCCCAACAAATTAAAAGCATTAAAAAAAAAACAAAACTGCAAAACGCATGAGAAGTGAGTCAAAAACGGGTGTGCAAAAATGCAAAACACACTGCAAAAAGCATTGCAGAAACAGATCAAAAACACACTGCATAAGTGTGAAGTAAGCAGAAGTGCAGAATTAGGAACACAGAAGTTATGTGCTCCTCTGTTCCACATACCAGTTTGATTGAATACCCTCAGTATTGGAGAAAGGAATGATGATCTGTATACTGCACAGAACCTGTACAGAGAACTATTAATCACTGAAGACGCAGATCAGAAGCTGAAACCACTGCATGAGTCCAGCTAAGCCCTTCCGATCCCTTCATACCACGTGATTTCACTCATCTAATTGTGGAAAGCAGAATGAACAGCTAAAGAGATCTCAGATTTCTTCCTTGGTGTTTTCAGTCCAGCGCTAATCAGATGCTTCTCGGTACACCAATGTGTACAGACAGGCCAACAATAAAGAAAGAAATGTTTACACAGTCCTGGATATGGGATAACAACTCTAAAAATCAGACAGGGAAAAAAATCAGACATAATAGGTATTATTTGCAAAGTAGCTTATTGTACCTGAACATTAGCTTAGCACAAAGAACAGCTAAATGTTCCTTTAAACGGAATAAATAGCTAAGAGGGGCAAGTCAACATTTTACCATGTTTAGACTTTGACAGCGATTGTCAGCCAGGGTTTCCATGGAACCAGGGCACCTCCAGAGTTTTCTAGGGGTGATGTGGCCATCTGATGATGCCTGCATAGTTCCAGGGCCAACCCCACTTTGCAGAGCCATTAGCATGACACCAGTAAAAATTTTGGCCAGGGCATTTTTTCAAAGGGAATGTGGGGGAACCCAGCTCCGGCACTGAATGTATGTAATGGCGAGGGGTGCTGGAGGGTGTGTTGTTGCTGGCTGCTGGGGGAACTATTGTTGCTGCTGGGATTTTTTTTTTTCTGAGGGGGGTCTATTGTTGCTGGGCGTTAAAGGAAATGGTTTGTGGGACTTTAGATGAGACACATAGCTTGGAATTAAAAAAAAAAAAAAAGTATACATGTTTATTATCATATACATTATATGTTTGGGTGCTCCAAGTAATTTTCTAACAGAAAATAATTATTTTTACTTGTAAGCAACACATGTCAGCAAAGGTTTGGTCTTTAAACGGTTAAACGTCCCTCATCTACAACTGGAGTTCTTTTCTTTGATAAAAGAAGGAAAAGATACTTGGTTTCTACTTATTCCTGCATTGTAATAAAACTTGGCAGGCTGCCTGGATTTTTTTTTTCCAGCTGTGAAAACTCTCTGCACTTGTTAGAAAGATCGTGACATGCGGTTTTGAAGATCGGGAAGGGAAAAAGATTGCTATTTCGATTCTTAACGATTAATTGTGCAGCTCTAACACACACACACACACACACACACACACACACACACACACACATATATAAAATTGCACAATAACCCATTGCAGTAACTGGTATTGTAGGCCAAAAATGCTGAATATAAATCAATAAAAAAAGAGTAAATAGGGTCAAAAGTTGGACTATATGTTAAAGACATGATTGCATCCAATGAGCTTGACGCATTTTGTGGATTCAACTTCTTCAGGAGCAGATGCATGGCATATTGGCAAAAAAACAAACAAAAAATAAAAAATAAAAACAGAGTACCAATATGATCTAATATTTTACCCAAATGGCAAGAAAAAGATGGGGGGCAGGAGAATGTCCTATGCCTCATCTAAAGTACCACAAACCCTTTCCTTTCTCCTCGGATTTAGGCATGGAGGTGCATGCATACATGCACTTCATTTAAAGTCCCACAAACCCCTCCATTTTTTTTTAATTGTTGTTGGGGTGGGGACAATTGTTGCTGAGAGGGATCTACTGTTGAGGGAGGGGTCTATTGTTGCTACCTGGGGTTGATCTATTGTTCCTGGAAGGGGTGTATATTGTTGCTGGGAGAGTGTTACTGTTGCTGGCTACAGGAGATCCATCATACAGTGTTGCGTGTTATCAGTAACAAATTCCATACAAATTGCTTAGCACCATAAAATGATACTCGGTTCTGTGTTCTCCAAAAGGGGCGGTACTGGGAGGTGGGTAGGGCGTGGAACCAAGGGGTGACTTGGGAGGTGGGTAGGGCGTGGAACCAAGGGGTGACTTGGAAGGGGTAGGGCGTGGAACCAAGGGGTGACTTGGAAGGGGTAGGGCGTGGAACCAAGGGGTGACTTGGAAGGGGTAGGGCGTGGAACCAAGGGGTGACTTGGAAGGGGTAGGGCGTGGAACCAAGGGGTGACTTGGAAGGGGTAGGGCGTAGAACCAAGGGTTAACTTGGAAGGGTGGGGTGGGGGGGTGACTTGTAAGGGTGGGGGGGGGGGTAACTGCACCTATTCTGAGAAAAAAAAGCTCTGTTTTTTTGACCATCAATAAAAAAAGAGTAATTTTCCCACCGAATACCAATGCAGAGGGCATTTTTCCCTCTGACACCCAATGAATTGGTTTTAGAAGGGGTTCCTCAAGACCTGAAAATTGTAAGGGTTCCTCTGTGATAAAAGGTTGAGAAAGGTTTCTTTAAATGCTATTAGGAACCTATACTACCGGAGCAAAGTCCTATTAGCCCTTATGAACAAGACAGGCCTTTCAGCACAATTGAGAAAAGGAAATAGATTCTCAGAACAGTATTTGTATATGACAGCATCACAAAAACAACAAGTACACAAGTATTTGCTTATGTTACAAAGGGCTGCCGAACAGAAGGCCTTATTAAGAGCCACCTGTGTGTTCAGAGTCACGCAAACTTCATAACCGCGCTCTCTGAAGACAAACACGCTAACAAAAACATAAATTACCACATTGTGGCTCCTACTCGACACCACCCTGTCATCCCAAAATGACAGCTTATTCATTTAACTAATGCATTGCCAGTAGAGCTGCAGGATTCTGGAAAAAATGAGAATCATTTTTTTTTTTTTTACTTAGAATAAAGATCACGATTCTGAGGAACATTATTTTAAAGATTTACAACCCCTGAACATTGGGTTATCAAACAAGATGGCAATAAAAGACATAATGCTCTTTGCTTCAATCAATTTTAAAGACCTAATGAAAAATAATGTAATGTGTAAAGAAATTTAAAAAAAAAAAAAAAAAAAAATTACCATTAAGTTATATCAGGTCTTTTTTTTTTTTTTTTTTTTTAGTACTCGCTGATACCAATTACCGATACCTACCGCAACTTTGTTTACACTTCAGCTGTCAGCAATGGTATATTTTTATTTTTATTTTGCGCTTTTTTCAATGGGAAACGTGTAAATATATGTTAAAGGTGTAAAAAGATTAATGAACAAAGCAAAACAAAAAAAAATGATTAATAGTTAATATAAAATAGAAGTAAATAAAAATAATAAAAGCAGGAAAATATTGAATGGAGAATGAGAATAAGGAGTCAATAAGGCTGACTAGAGTAAATAAAGGGTTAATCAGAGGAAAAATTTAATAAAACCCCCAAAAAGTTTTTTTTTTTTACTTGACAAGGTTGCTTTAAACTGACTTAATTTGCAGAACAAAGTTCATCCCTTTGATCTGTAAATGAACAGAAGGACAGATAAGATACAAGGTTTCTTTTCCGCTTTCGCTTGACAGTGTTCTGTCGATTTGTGCCCTCTGTCGAAAAGTGCCCGCGCTTGTGCAGAACGGAAGGGCACTTCAGGTGATCTCCCGACCAGCTGCCGTGACTTCACCATAGCGCAGGCACACATCACAGGAGGCTTTTTTAGATGGGCAATACCATTTGACGGACACTATTGAATGCTATACAAACACCGTATTTGTCATATTGTGCCTCGCTGTTGCGCCACTGGAATACAGTGCGCTTTAGGTATGGTTTTGTCTGTGTTGCAGGGCGGGTTGTGGCTGTGTTGAACAGCGGGTTTTGTCTGTCTAAGGGCGGGTTGCAACAGAGACAAAACCTGCCATTCAACACATCCACAACCCTGCAACAGCGAGCCACAATCTGACCACTACGGTGTCCCTCCACTCTTTGCATAGCTTTCAATTGTGCCCATTAAATGGTATCTCCCGTCGAAAAAAGCCTCCTATGAAGTGCGCATGCGCTCTGGTGAGGTCACTCCAGCTGATCGGGAAATCAGCTGGCATCCCCTTCCATTCTGCACATGCCCGGGCACCTTTTGACAGCGGGCACAAATCGATATTACACCGGCTGCTCTATTTTTTTTTTTTTTTTTACAGCTGTGAGCAGGGAACTGCTCTGCACTTTTTACATGAATCGTGGAAATGCTGGATTAAGAGTGTGTGTGTGTGTGTGTGTGGTGTCGAATCGAGATCACAATCTTTTAACGATTAAATGTGCAGCTAATTGCCAGAAGCAAGATCCATAAAGACATGGATGAGCGAGTTAGGGGTGGAGAAAATTGACTGGCCTACACAAAGTCCTGACCTCAAAATGATTGAACACCTTTGGGATGAATCAGAGCGGAGACAGGTCTTCTCGTCCAACATCAGTGCCTGACCCTGTACAAACGCGCTTCTGGAAGAATGGTCAAACATTCCCATGTATACACTCCTAAACATTGTGGACAGCCTTCCCATAAGAGTTGAAGCTGTTATAGCTGCCAAGGGTGGGCCAACTCAATACTGAACCCTACGGACTAAGACGCTATTAAAGTTAATGTGCATGTTAAGGCAGGTGTCCCAATATATTTGGCAATATAGTGCATCTCCAAAGCTGACACTCCATACTGATGCTAGTCCCATGTTCCCAGCGATTGAATACCACCAAGGTGACCCACTGCAGGAACGCTTGGGTTAGAGTAACGTCCCTGAGCTCTCCAGAAATAGGTCTCCCCCAGCAGGACGAAGGGATTGACTGAAGACAGCAGGAACCCAGGGCCTGAAATCAACAGAGTTTGTGTCAGCTTTTGAGCTCTACATACTTTGGGAGTTATTATGCAAGCCGAAATTGAACAGGGATCAGCAAGGTGCGGGGAGCTAAGTTGACAGGTAAAGGGTGTTGGGCTGAGCTGGGAAGCTTCATCTTTGCATAAGGGGAGATGTGGGCAGTTAAGATATGATGAGAGATGCTAGGGATTACCCAGGGGAGCTGTTCAAGGTTGTTGAGCTACCAGCAAGGGACTTCCTGTTCCAGGGAGGAATGTGAAAGTGCAGGGAGGAGAGGCTGGGAATGCGGCTGACATCTTTGGCCCAATATGGCCACATGGTCAATACCTTTGTCCAAATATGGTCATGTGGCATCAGACAGAAACCCCAACCCTTTTTTCCTTTTCTTTCAATGGTTTTTATTTCAAGTTTTCATATTTTCCATAGTAAGACAGAAGTACAAAATAAGTAAACAGTTTCGTAGTGGTATTTACAGCACCACAACCTATAACGAATATAAACTTTCTATAATATGGTACTGACATTTTGCCTTTCGTCTCTTAATTTATTCTGAGCATGCGTGGCACTTTGTGCGTCGGATTTGTGTACACACGATCGGAATTTAACCGATTGGATTTTGTTGTCGGAAAATTTTATAGCAAGCTCTCAAACTTTGTGTGTCAGAAATTCCGACGGAAAAAGTCAGATGGAGCCCACACACGATCGGAATTTCTGACAACACAATCCGATCTCACTTTTTCCGTTGGAAAATCTGACCGTGTGTACAGGGCATTCGAGTTTTAGAAAGTGACCCCCGTACCCCGATCCCCGCTGGCTCCTTTACAGCGATATAGTAATGGGATCTCCTGTTAAGTACCGGGTCCAGGGGCTCCATATTTTTTCGAATTGTTGCATTTTCTCATGTAAGATCGCAGTCATTCGTTTGTTTAGCATGATCCAGGAGAGCTTGTGTTTCAGCTCATCGAATGGCACCACTGCCGATTTCCATGATTTAGCTATTGTAATTTTCGCTGCTGTAAATACAATCGTTAGAAGATGCCTTTGAGATTTTGAAGCTGAATCTATCTCGGCACCTAGCAGTGCCCGTTTTAGGGATTTAATTAAGTTTACCTGGGTGAGGGTGTATATGAAATTGTACACCCTGATCCAGTAGCGTCTCACCTTAGAGCACTGCCACCATATGTGGTACATCGTCCCCAGTTGTCCACAGCCACACAAGCACCTAGGGGATGCCTCGGGTATGAAGGTCGCCAGTCTTGCTGGGACCATATACCATCTCATTAAAACTTTGTAATTTGCTATTAGTGAAGTATTTATGATGGATTCCATGGCCCCCTGGCCTTTTTTGTGCCACTCGCCCAGCTTAATACTCTCCTGGAGGTCAGCCTCCCATCTCTTCATATATTCAAACTTTTCAGTATAATTCGTAAGGACTGTATATTTCAGAGATATGGCCTATGATCTTATATTGTGTGCAGAAATATTGCATAGGGGTCATCGTAGCCATGTCTGAATTTTTAGATATTGTAGACAAGAAATGCACTATCTGTGAGCATCTAAAGAACTCTGAGATCGGTAACTGGTGCTTGTCCTCCAATGCCCCTATGATCGCATATATCTGCTATTCTCAGTAGACCCTTGTTCGTCCACCACTCAAACGTTCTGGGAGAGAGGCCTGGGGTGAATCTCACGTTCCCCAACAGTGGAGCTAAAGGAGTATGTAAGGATTGGAAGTTGTGAGATTTAAGTAATCTGTCCCAAATGCTCAAGGAGATAGAAAGTGCCGGACATAGAATCGGGGGTCTCTGTTTAGGAAACAACCAAAGAATGGAGGAGATTGGATGTGTCTTACAGGCTTCGGCTTCTATCTGCATCCAAATTGGATGTGGTCATGAGCTATGGAATCTAGTAATGTGTGCTAACTGTGCAGCTTTTCTTTTTCTTTAAGGCACATCCACAGGGCAGGGAACTCCCGGATTGCAGTTGATAAGGCTGGCAGTCTTTTTATAGGGCAGTTTCCTAGTAATTTGGGCCAAACCTAGAATCTTTGCTTTAGTCTAGATCCTTGAGACAGGTGACTGACCATATAGTGCAAATCTAGCTCAACTCATGTAAGGCCAAATCTATTGTGTGGAATAGTCAACGCCAAGTTTGTACATGAGTCTGTCTGTGCGCAAATAAAATATTTGGTGGCAAGCTCCAGTTTATATCAGTTTGTCCTTTAAAATTCAGTTGGGCCGATAAAATCAACAAATAGGCAAATTCAAGATGTTTTCCATTAAAAATGAACAAGCACAGCAGGAAATAATATTAAGCTGTATAGAAAATGAAACCAACTATAGCGCATTGAAGAAATAAAAGGAAAAGAAAGGAACACACAACAAAACGGCTCTAAAATTAGCCACAAAAACCAGCATTCATTTTAAGAAGCTATACAAACCGTACAAAAGAGGATACAGATGAAGCACACATAACATTTAAAAAATGTGCATGAGAGAAAAAAAATAAAAAATAAAAGGAGATCCGAATTCCCTTTTGAGGTTTCTCCAACACTAAAGCTTGCCTCCCATGGCTCAAATTCTGCAGGAATCAGACCAAACTTAAGCCATGGGTGGCCCGGTGGACACCACCCAGCTCGAAAAACGTCAACTGAGAAACCGAAGGAACCAAAACAGAAAAAAAAAAAAAAGAAGTTGGTGGATTGCAGCTTATTGGCCGACTGCTCAGGTATCCTGACAGCCGCAGCTACAATAGCTGGCAATGGCAATTCTTCCCGTTCCATAAAAATGTAGCATGTGTTCTGTTGAATCTATGAATTTCTATTGGTTAAGACCACAGCTTTTCTGGTTAGCAATACAAAATAAATAAGAATAAAAAGAGCATGAAGAATATGCACAGAAACACTATACACATTTATAAATACACTGACTCGTGTATTTTTAGCTACCAGGTTAAACAGGATCTACTTGTATAAAACATTTACCGCTTGCACCAAAAAAAATAAATAAAAAAAATACAACCCAGACCTGCAACAGCCAGCAACAAGCAAACTTTAGAGTGAACTAAATATTGCACTGAACATTTTCCAGCAAACAACATGCAGCAAAATGAATAGTGGGGCGGTCAGGTACTAACCCCCTCCCCCCCACCACCAAAGTTTACCCCCCCCCCCACACACTTCCTTCATACTAAGTACTATAGCAGCTCTAAGATTGGGGTGTAGGACAGGTGGGTTTCTGATACACTAATAGTTACTGCAGCCATTGAATTTAATCTCCCACAAGTTAACGTACAAAACAGCAAAGAGGCAGGCTTCAAAGTGTAATTACAATCAAAACCTAACTAAAGCCGGCCATAGGAGGAGTGATTTTCTGTGGTTGCAGAAAAAAAATAAATAAATAAATCGCTCGATTCCCCCATGAACACAGTCAATGTTGATAGGGTAATCTCTCCTGGCAGAGCCATTGTGTTCTCCTGGGTGCGGGGAAAGCCACCCGCACCAGCAGAACAGTGATTACTGCAAGCGGCAATAATCGTATGTAAATTCCAACAGAGATAAGCTTTAAAGGCCAATTCTGTGTGCAAAGATTATAAAAAAGAAAAAAAAAAAAAAATAGGAATACTCCCCTTCCCACCTTACACAACCATACTGCAAGGTTGAACTCCTCATTAGGTCCAGGGGTGTTGGAATAGGTAGAAATGCTTACCTTATTCCGTCCAGTAGTGCAGTTGGGATGCTGCAGCCTCCACCCCAAGCCGCACACATGTGCGCACGTTGCATTGTACGTGATCACACCAAGGGACCACCTACAGGCTGGAGCTTCAGGGGCAAGGAGAACGCCGGAATCGGGGGTTAGGGCAAGTCATACTGCCTCTCATTCTAACCCCCCACCCCACCCCCTCTAGACATAATGGGGATTTAAAGCTTGCAGTGCACTTAAGCTCCCACTGCACTTAAGCTCCCACAGCATGGGTAGATTTTGACCGCCCCTCCATCCTTTCCTAAGTTGGGCTGTAAACACCGAATAATTTTTTTGTACTTTCCCTATTGTAAGAACAAAAACTCTGACACTTCTGTTTTTACATTAATTACATTTTCAGTTGTAGTTTTTCATAGTTATGTCAAGTCACTCACCTGCCCATGGTTAATGAAGCCATGTTTGTTACATATTCCATCAGCCACTGCAGGACCACCCGGTATTCGGGCTGCCCAGGTATTTGTATAGATTTTGTGTCCAGTCAACTCTGCGAATAATATTGACAAGCAAGTCCAAACCAGAAACACCACAGCGGGCCTCAGCTCCATGACAAAGCTTCGTGCTCCCAGGAGAATGGAACGCAGTCCTCAAATCAAGTCACATCAGATGCCTGACTCCGCACAATCCGCTTCCTCTGGGCAGGAACTTCGCTGAGTCCTGGGGATCATGGGGTCTTAAATCAATGTGCAATTGCTCCGTAGAAGTAAAAATAATCCTCCTAATGAGGCGGAAGACTGCAGCCAGGAAGATTGGGTCCAGATACGATTCTGTATCCAGGGAGAGAAAAGAGAGAAAACTGGTTTTAGGTCATGTACTAGTAAATGTACAAATATCAACCAAAAAAAGGGCCCCCCCTACTTCAATGAGAAGCAAAGAGGGTACGTAATAAAAATCTCGACATTGCAGCAAGTTCAAAACGTCTTTTGCTGGAAAAGGAACAGTTTGTACAACATTCTATTGCAAACAACCTCCAGAGCAATTATTTTCTTCTTTTTAAAACATCCCCTTTTTGACTAAATTTGTTCATACAAGGCACCAAACTTTGATAATAATGGTAACAAGACCAATAACAATACTAATATTATGTAATATAAATGGTAATATTAATAATAATAAAATAATAATAATAAAATAATAATAATCACCATCAGTTATTATTACTATTAAAAATGTATTATTATTACTAAATATCATTTTATTATCAACAGCATTAACAATATTGAGATCATCAATAATAAAATTATTATTACTATTATCATAATTATTAATACTATTATCACTTAACAGTAATGATAACAATATCATCTACAGTAATCATACATTTTATTATTATTCTGTCAATTTACTCTGAACATACTATTCATACACATCAGTCCCTGCGCCCAATGAACTTACAAATCTCTCAATCTCAATAGACAGGAGTCAATTAACCCTCCAGAACGTCTTTAGGAGTGTGAGAAGAAAGTGTACCCAAAGAAAACCGACACGTGAGAACAGGCAAACTCCATTCAGCTAGTGTCCTAGCTGCAAACAAAAAAAATAAATACGGTAAATCGCAATAAGCGTAGATTGAGTGGTTTGTGCAAAAGTTAGAGAGTCTATAAAAGGGGATCAATTTATGGCATTTTTTTTTTTTTTTTTTACTACTAATGCCGGTGATCTGCGAATTTTAGCAGGACTGCGACGTTGCGGCGGACAGATCGGGCATTTTTTTTTTGGGACTATTGACATTCATACAGCGATCAGAGCTGATTACTTTATAAATGTCACTGGCAGGGAAGGGGTTAACGCGATCAAGGGGTTAAATGTGTCCTAGGGAGGCGTTTCTAACTGTGGGGGGGGGGTGGGACTGACATGGAGTAGAGACAGAAAGTTGTTCCTGATCACTAGGAACAGCAGAGCTCTCTACTTCCCTGACAGAACGGGGATCTTTCCGTTTACATTGACAGATCCCCGTTCTGTCTCTGTGAGGAGCGGTCGCAGGTGGCCGGCGGACATTGGCTCTGAGGATGTGGCACGGGCGCGCCTGCTATTTAAAGAGCTGACATACAATGACAGCGATTCACGCAGCCAGGCCAACCTGCTACAGTACAACTGCGGCGGGTGGTCGGCAAGTAGTAAAATGGAAGCCGATTGGTTTTTCTGAACAGCTGCATCAGATTTTGCGCACTCCAGTTTTAGTAAATCAATCCCACTGTTTTGTATCTATGCATGAGCCATGTTTTCACCATAGGATCCTTGAATTGGACCACAGAACAACTGCAGTTTTTTTGCACTCAGATCGAACAAAATAATTTCAGCCCTGGTTCACATTGATGCTACTTGGAAATCGCGCTACTTCACTTGAAGTAGTGCGATTTCAAAGTAGCAAGGTCAAAAAAAAAAAAAAAAAAAAAAAAAAAAAAAACACCTGCCCTTTTTTTTTTACAAGTCAAGACACCACAACATGCATTGCATTCACATCTGAGCAATGCACTGTATGTGCCCTTTGGTGTCCAATTCAAAATAATACAATACATATACAACAGTGCATTACATTCACTGCAGTAACGCTCAGTAAAACACAGATTCTG